>VZTY01002810.1:0-10929 GCA_013400935.1 Turnix velox | reverse complement strand
AGGGCTGGAGCACCTCCCTTCTGAGGACAGGCTGAAGGAGTTGGGGTTGTTGAGGATGGAGATGAGAAGGCTTCAGGGGGGACCTCTCAATACCTGAAAGGGGCTACAGAAAGGCTGGGGTAGGACTTCTGAATAGGGTCCAGGATGGCAGGACTAGGAGGAAGGGATGTGAATTGGAAGAGGGGGAATTTAGGCTGGAGAGAAGAAAGAAATTCTTTGCTGTGAAGATGGTGAGACACTGGAAGAGAGGCTGTGGATGCCCCCTCAATCCCTGGAGGTGTTTAAGGCCAGGCTGGATGAGGCACTGAGCAACCTGGTGTGGTGGGAGGTGTCCCTGCCCATGACAGAGGGGTTGGAACTGGATGATCTTGAAGGTCCCTTCCAACCCAAACTATTCTATGATTCTATTCAAATCCTTACCTGCTGTCACCTCCTCACCATCATTTCAAAGAAACTCCCTCTATTATTCACTTTTCTTAATAATAATATATTTATTTAAAATCCCATAGAGGAAAAAATTGCTCACCCTGTTCAGGATTATTCCTTCCCCATGGTTTTGTCCCAGAATAAACACAGACATGTTTTGAAGGTTGTTTTAAAAGGAGATTAACTGCAAACTCTGTTTCCTGGCTTTGAAGGCTGCAGACCAGCTTGGCTTTGATTATTAACCAGTCATTAGACTGAGTGACATATAGAAAGAATAATTGCTTGGCATGGTTGAGGGTTGAAGGATGTTAATTAAGATGTATAATGTTTGGGTTTTTTTCCTTCTCTGAACAAAGCAGTTCTAAGGTTTGTCTTGTGCTGGCATTTCCTCTTCCCTCTCCAGAGTCAGGCCTGAGCTCAATCTCCCAGGACTTTGGGAATGTGAATGTTTGTCACAGCTCTACTCCCATCACTCCCATCCCAGGGATGAGTTGTTGTCCCCCCATGAGGTGATGTGACTCACAGAGGATGCTTCAGAAGCTGTCAGTGCTTGCAGCTGGGTGAGCCCAGGGCCATGCTGCCAACCATGAGAGAGCAGAGCTCAAGCAGAGATGGTTCTCACCTCTCTGGCTAGGTCTGAGCAACCCCAGGTGAGTGCTGGGTGGATCCCAGCTCACTCAGCATCAATGGGCAAGGTCCTACTGAAGTCAGAGAAAGAAGGGCAGTGCTGAGGACTGGCTGCAAACATACAGAATCATAGAATCATAGAATAGTTTGGGTTGGAAGGGACCTTAAAGATCATCTAGTTCCAACCCCTGTGCCATAGGCAGGGACACCTCCCACTAGATGAGGCTGCTCAGTGCCTTGTCCAGCCTGGTCTTGAACATCTCCAGAGAGGGGGCATCCACAACCTCTCTGGGCAACCTGTCCCAGTGTTTCACCACCCTCACTGTAAAGAATTTCTTTCTTATGTTGAGTCTAAATCTCCCCCCTTCCAATTTACATCCATTGTTTCTGGTCCTCCCATCCGATATCATATTAAAAAGTCCTTCCCCTGCCTTTCTGTAGGACCCCCTCAGGTACTGAGAAGTTACTAAGAGGTCCCCCCTGAGCCTTCTCTTCTCCAGGTTGCTGCTTCCAGCTGTAGCATCCAAATCCAAGCAACCACCAGGTCTTGCTGCTTTTCTCTGGGATGGATAGCAGTTGATAAAGGTCTTTTACACATTCATTAGGAGCTGGTTTTAGCTCTCACTACTGGATTACATATATATTTGTGGAATTTTTTTAGATGAGTTTTACTCTGGTGACCCTGCCCATGGCAGGGAGGGTTGGTACTAGATGATCTTTAAGGTCTCTCTGAACCCAAACCATTCTATGGTTCCATGATTTTATGATTCCGTGGTTCTGAGGATGCTGCAGAGCACTGAGACTGTTTGTTTGCAGGAAATAATAATTGAAGGTATGAGTGCCCTGCCAAGTACAAAAAGATCCTGACAAGGCTGGGTTACACAATGCTGCTCGCTCCCTCGGGCTCTGCGCCAGTGGGGGTAAGGAGAGATGCAGTGACCTTTCAGCAGTGACACATGGGGAGAGCTGTGTGACTAAATTCAGCTCTGCCCTGCTCCTCCCTGACCACGTTCCACATGAGAAACACCCTGGTTGGTGCTCACAGATTGCTTAGAAAATACGTGCTGCAAACGTGGAAAAACCCATCACGTTAGGGCTTGCTGTGTGGGCTGTCCCTGTGTGTCACCTGCACGAGAAGATGTGCCCCTCAAGGATGGCCATGGTTAGGGAGGCAGAGAGATCCTGCTCAGCATCTCACTGCTGCTACTTCACTCCAAGAGGCACACCATTCTATTGCCCAGAGAAGCTGAGGCTGCCCCAGCCCTGGAGGGGTTCAAGGCCAGGTTGGATGAAGCTTGGAGCCACCTGGGCTGGTGGGAGGTGTCCCTGCCCAGGGCAGAGGATTGGAAATGTATGATCTTAGTCACAAAGAAGATGAGAGGGCTGGAGCATCTCCCTTCTAAGGACAGGCTGAAGGAGTTGGGGTTGTTCATCCTGGAGAAGAGAAGGCTCAGTAGGCACCTNAGGCTGGATGAGGCACTGAGCAACCTGGTGTGGTGGGAGGTGTCCTTGCCCATGGCAGGGAGATTGGAACTAGATGATCTCAAAGGTCCAAACCATTCTATCTATGATTCTATCTTTAATGTCCCTCCAAGCCTAAACCATTCTATGATTTTATGATTCTATAGATCAAACATTTTGTTCTCTTCATTCTCAATAAGTTTCTGAGTTCTGATATTTAAGATATTTCACTTACAACAGAGAAATAGGCAGAAAGATATTTCACTGACAGAAAAATAGGCAGGAGAGAAGGATTTTTGGTAATTCTTGTCTGCACTAACCACAGAGAATCCTCCCGTCCCATGGTCCAGGAGAATGGTTTGCAAAGGAGTGAGGTTGAGGAAGCTGGAAACAGCCCAAAATCATAAGATTTTGTTAACACCCAAAGGACTCACGGAAGCCAAGCTCCTCCATGAGCACAGCATCCCTGTGAGTCCAGCCCCTGCCACCCTGCTCTCCCTGTTGGGAGGACAGAGCAGCTGCTGGCACTGCCTTGTCACTGTCACTCACTGCATTGCTGCTCACTCAGACACCATCTGAATCTCCACAAAAATTCAGTGGGGCAGGGGAGAGGGAAAACCACCTGGAAGTACCATGAGGTAAGGAAAGAAAACTATTCCTGGTGTTGCTTCCAGGCACCATAACTTTTCCCTAAAAAATTAAGTTCCACTTTAAAGCCTTGAACAAGTTCTTAATTCTTCCCATTTAAATCATCCTCTGTCAGGGGAAGGTTGTGGATGGTGTAGGGGTTTATAGAAGATGAACTGTTGGAGTGTGTACTGAGGAGGGCCATGATGATGATGAGAGGGCTGGTGCACCTCCCTTGTAAGGACAGGGTGAGGGAGTTGGGGTTGTTCAGCCTGGAGATGAAAAGACTCGGGGAGGACCTCAGAGTGTCCTGAAGGGGGCTACAGAAAGGCTGGGGTAGGACTTTTGAATAGGATATGTGATGACAGGACTAGGAATAATGGATGTAAATCAGAAGAGGGAAGATTCAGGCTGGAGAGAAGAAAGAAGTTCTTTGCTGTGAGAGTGGTGAGACACTGGAAGAGGTTGCCAGAGAGGTTGTGGATGCCCCCTCAATCCCTGGAGGTGTTTAAGGCCAGGCTGGATGAGGCATTGAGCAACCTGGTGTGGTGGGAGGTGTCCCTGCCCATGGCAGGGGGGTTTGAACTCGATGATCTTTAAGCTCCCTTCCAATCCAAACCATTCCATGATTCTTTCACAACACAAAGAGCAGAAGTGGCTTTAACTTAAGACAAGCAGGTGGAAATACAAAAACCCCAGTAATTAATGTTAAGTTGGACCTAATCTTTCTTCTGGAGGGAACCTTATGTCACCCTTACCCCTGAGAATGCAGATGTGAAAAGTACAAATGTCCCTTTTGAGGCCAATGAGCTGCTTTCCCAGGCTGCAGCACATGCTTTCCCAGAGGTTTAACCCTCTTTCACTTCCCTCTTTTCATTTTTTGACTTATCCCAAAATCCCTTGGTGATTTGTCAGGTTTGTTAGAGCTATTCCACCCCTTAAGAAAAACCTTTCAAAATAAAGCCAGGTCAGAATATTCACTGACCCAGCAAAACAAATTGTTCATGTTATGAGAATGAGCTGGGAAAAAATTTTGGCAAGCTCCTGCCTCGTGCAAAATACATTTCACAGTGGACACCACTCAGCTGAGGCTGACAAGCAGTGGACAGCATTGTCTGTGAGCCTGACCACCAAACTGGAGCTTACTGGTGTCGCTGACTGGGAGCTGCACAGCTTTAAAGGCATGAGGATGCTCAAATTTTCAACGTGGAGAAATTTTAAATCATTTTAAGCAAGTAAACAGGAATGGCTGGGGGAAGAGAAGGAAAGGTCAGGGCATGAGCTAATCTCAGAGAGGCAGCTGGACCCTGAGCAGGCTGGGCATGGATTAGCCAGCAGTGGAAACTTTGAGCCTACAGCCTGATTTATCCAGGGAGGAATCTGCTGCACTTGGGTTAGGACTGTGTTGCCTTTTTAACTGTGCCCCATCCCAGTAGCTTTAATGATCAAAACAGCTTGCAGAAATAGAGGAGAAAAATCAGCCAGGAGGAGACTGGAGATTGGTGCAGTTTTCCCCCTGATATCACAGAATCATAGAATGGTTTGTGTTAGAAGGGACCTTAAAGATCATCCAGTTCCAACCCCCCTGCCATGGGCAGGGACACCTCCCACCACACCAGGTTGCTCAGTGCCTTTTCCTGCCTGGCCTTAAACACCTTCAGGGATTGAGGGGGCATCCACAGCCTCTCTGGACAACCTCTTCCAGTGTCTCATCACCCCCACAGCAAAGTACATCTTGCATATCTCCAGCCTCAATCTCCCCTCTTGCAATTTGTATCTCTTCCTCCTAGACCTGACATCCTGGACCCTATTAAAAACCCTACCCCAGCCTTTCTGTAGCCCCTTTCAGGTCTATAATTCCAGCCTCCTCACTGGTCACATTTGTCCTAGAGTGACTCTTAATCCTCCATATGCATTTCGAGCACATCTCTCTGCACTTAACCATGGGCTGCAGGTTGACTTGGTGAGTCTGAAGACCACTGGCCATCCCACATATACTCCCTCCCTGCGTATCTTCTTCTCTACCTTTCTGGTTTTATTCCATGTTCACAGTCTCTTTTTGGTTTATTTTTCTCTTGAATCCCATTATTTGCGTCCCTGCCCATGGCAGGGGGTTGGAACTAGATGGTCTTTAAGGTCCTTTCCAACCCAAACCATTCTATGATTCTATGATTATCACTTGTGTTCACGTCACAATTCACCAGCTTCCACTTGTCTGTTTTGCTGGGTTTTTTTTTTCCTTTTCCTCTGCATTTGTTGCCCAGATCACTCTTTTGATGCCTGATTGGAACAGCAGTGTATCTACAGTCCCTGGCACTTGTCCCTGCTGAATTGAGGTCCATTATTTCAGGACATTTCTGGCATTTATCAAGAACATTTTTAATTCAAAGCCTGTGCAGCAACATGCTTGAAGTTTCTCACAATAGGTGCCACCTTAAAATTCAGTGAAAAGGACTCCTCCATCATGTCAGTCATGTTAACCTGTTCATGCAGGCATCAACCATGGTTTTATATCATCACAGAGTCACAGAATATCAGGGAATGGAAGAGACCTGGAGAGATCATCTAGTCCCATCCCCCTGCCAGAGCAGGAACACCCAGATCAGGTCCCACAGGAAGGTGTCCAGGTGGGGTTTGAATGTCTGCAGAGAAGGAGACCCCACACTCTCTCTGGGCAGCCTGGGACACTCTTCTCTCCCCCTCACCCTGGCAAAGTTCTTTCTCCTATTTCTGTGGAACCTCCTGTGTTCTATTTTGCACCCATTGCTCCTTGTCCTATCATTGGAGGTCACTGAGAAGAGCCTGGCTCCATCCTCCTGACACTCACCCTTTCCATACATATAGACATGACTGGGTTCACATATGAGTATAATGTGTACATACATGCAAATGTAAGAGGGGCTTTATTTATAGGTGTGCTTCACAACAAGCAAACAAAAAATGTCAGGCCAAAAATGCCTAATTTTGGCCAAAAATCAGAAATAGTGCCAATGACTTCAGCAAACTACTTCCGCATCTTGCCCAACACACAATTTGGAAATAACCATGGAAAAATTTTTGTGGGGTGACACAGGAGCCAACTATTGCTTGCACTTGCCAAATAAACAAATACTGAAGGAAGTCCCATAAACTGCTCTGTTTTTGCAGTAGGGAAACAGGAAAAAAGGGCTTCAGTTTTGTAATGAGCTGTCACAGCCAGGCATTTGCCTGACTGAAATTCTTAGGAGTAAAAAATGCTTGTGGAACAATGTTGATCCAGAGGAATGGCCAAGCTCTTCCTTCAGCAAAACAGTTCTTGCCGCTGCATTAATAGAATCATAGAATGGTTTGGGTTGGAAGGGACCTTAAAGATCATCCAGTTCCAACCCCCCTGCCATGGGCAGGGACACCTCCCACCACACCAGGCTGCTCAGTGCCTTTTCTGGATTGGCCTTAAACACCTCCAGGGATTGAGGGGGCATCCACAACCTCTCTGGGCAACCTCTTCCAGTGTCTCACCACCCTCACAGCAAAGAACTTCTTTCTTCTCTCTAGCCTAAATTTCCCCTCTTCCAATTTACATCCATTCCTCCTAGTCCTGCCATCCTGGACCCTCTTAAATAGTCCAACCCAGCCTTTCTGTAGCCCCTTTCAGGTATTGAGAATCTCCTCTGAGGTCCCCCCTGAGCCTTCTCTTCTCCAGGCTGAACAGCCCCAACCCCAACTCATATACTGTTATGGTCACATAACTCATCAGAAAATGTGCTTTTGTTGACTTTTACAGTCACTTTTTGGTTCTCTGTCAAGTTCCTATATAAAAACCCTCTGCAAGTTTTTCTCTGACATCCTTTTAGACTTTCCAAGACCCAACTTATATTTTACTTTGCCTGGATTAAGAAGTTTTACTCCTGCAAAGCACCCCAAGGGATGTTCCCCCTCCGGGAGACCCTTGGAGGCAGTTAACATGACAACACTGTGTTGTCATTTGACTGAGTGAAAGAACTCAGTAAATCTTCAGCACATTTAATCCTTTATGATGCTGTGTCTCCAAAACATCCCCAGAGGAATTTTCCTACAATTTATCAGCAGTGTACACAAACAGACAACACAACTTTCTCTGCAACCAGCCTGATCTGTGCAACACCAGCAGTGCAACTCAGAGCTCTGGTTCATATGCTGGGATTAATTCTCCCCCTCAGATGCTCTTATAATTCTTCCTGGTCAATGCTTCAGCACATCCACCCTCTTGGACTAAGAAAGGTTTTTGAATAATGTTATAGAGTCATAGAGAGTGTGTTTGGTTGGAAGGGACCTTCCAAGGTCATTGAGCCCAACCCTATGCAGGGACAAGGACATCCTGCACTAGATGAGGTTGCTCAGAGCTTCAGCAAGCCTGAACTTGGGTGTCTCCAGGCTTGATGGGGCTTCCAACCTGGGTCAGTGTCTCACCACCCTCATGGGGAAGAACTTCAGTCTAGCCCTAGTTCAAACCATTGCCTCTTCCAGCAGAAAAGAGATGAAGAGACAGCCTTTAGAGATGGCTCATGAAGTGAAAGCCACCTTCAACTCAATCAGTAGGAGACTGAGGCAAGGATCAGTCGCACAGAAACTCTTATGTAGTCACCTCCATTTTCTGGCCCCAGAGGTGAGCATCCACTGACACGTCATCCCCTGGATCTGGCTTCAAGTTCCCATCAGGCTCTTCTGGCACCATGGACTGAGACCTAAAGCCATATCTGTTTTACAATGTATGTACTGATGTTGAAAGAGCACTGATATGGTTGCCAGGACAGTCTGATCCTCATCCACAATGACACCTTGAACAAACCTTCTTACTTCTCCCTCAGGAGCTTCTTAAACCCAGTAGTGGACTGTGCCATGGGGTCCCACCATTGCAACACAAGTGTCCACCCAGCCCCTATATCTGATGTATATATTCTCATTAAAGGACAAGTGTTTAGATGATGGGGCATAGTAGCTTCTCAGTACCTGCAGGTGGCTTCAGAAAGGATGGGTAAGACTTCTGAATAGGGTCCAGGATGGCAGGACTAAGAGTAATGGATGGAAATTGGAAGAGGGGAGATTCAGGCTGGAGAGAAGAAAGAATTTGTTTGCTCTGAGGATGGAAGAGGTTGCCCAGAGAGGCTGTGGATGCCCCCTCAATCCCTGGAGGTGTTTAAGGCCAGGCTGGATGAGGCACTGAGCAACCTGGTGTGGTGGGAGGTGTCCCTGCTCATGGCAGGGGGGTTGGAGCCAGATGTTCTTTAAGGTCCCTTCCAACCCAAACCATTCTATGATTATTTCTGCCACCCAAAATCTTCCCCTTTCCCTCCAGGTGCTGTTGTGGTCTTTTTGGGACGGAGAAGACAGAAGTCTGCTCCAGCCCTTGATTTCAGTGTGCTGCATTGCTCCCTGCTGCTGTTTCACTGCAATGATGTAATTGCTGTAGAGAGCACATGTACTGACAGAGACATCTGCATCCGCAGCACACCAACACGTGCAGGGAAAGCCTGGGGGGAGCTGCCTCAGAAGGTGCTTATTTTGCTCAGACACCTTCACCTCTCCTGCTTCTGCAGCTCCATCCCTGGGGAACTGTGGATCTCTCTGTAATGCACTGAGATCAGGAGAGTGTGGGAGCCTGGAAGCCATTAAAAATGGGGCTTTTTTTTCAGCTCCCCAGAGCTGAAGGAGGGGCTCATGTAGGGTAAGGTGGTTAAACTCTCAGATTGTGGTTTGGCAACCATTCCCACAAGATCCTGCCACTTCCCCCATCTCTAATGACCAGGGAGGAGCTGTGAGGCCTGGGCTGTATTTTCCTCCCTCATCCCTTCTGCCCTATCCCACCCCACCAATGGGCTGGGGGAGATCTGGTCCTTCTTTGCTCTTGCTTTGGTGTTCTGTCTTTGCTTTCCCTCTTCTTCCCTCTCGAGGTCAGGTCTCCATCATTCCTTCCTGCCCTTCTTCACCTCCATTATCCTCATTGTTTTAAATTCTTTATCTCAGACCCTCTCCACTCCATTCAGGCACAGACCAGGCTCTTCGCAATGCAACTACTCTCTTTCTGTCCTGTGGAGAAGGTTTATCATTTGGGGTTGTTCAGCCTGGAGAAGGCTCAGGGGGGACTTCAGAGGAGCTTCTCACACTCTTCAGGAGGCTACAGAAAGGCTGGGGTAGGACTTTTGAATAGGGTCCAGGATGGCAGGATTAGGAGTGATGGATGCAAATTGGAAGAGGGGAGATTCAGGCTGGAGAGAAGAAAGTTCTGTGCTGTGAGGGTGGTGAGACACTGGAAGAGGTTGCCCAGAGAGGCTGTGGATGCCCCCTCAATCCCTGGAGGTGTTTAAGGCCAGGCTGGATGAGGCACTGAGCAGCCTGGTTGAGTGGGAGGGCCCATGGCAGGGGGTTTGGAACTAGATGATCATTAAGGTCTCTTCCAACCCAAACCTTTCTATGATTCCTCCCCTCTATGGCTCCTCCTCTGGGATGCCCAGCACTGGTTTATCCCAGGAGGGATGCTAGTATGGCAGGAAGGCTGGGAGGGAAGGACTCAAAGTTGAGTCAGCTTCAGCCACAAAGGGGTGGGATGAGAAGACCTGCATTTCTCCAGCACACTTCCCATCTCCTCTGCAAAGCAGGCATTTTCTTCATTTCAAGAAAAACTGTGTGCCTGGTAGTGCCTGACCTGCATGAACTCACCCCATGAGAAAGATGGAGATGGGAGCTCTCTTGCTACCCCAGTAAATAAAAAGCAGGCCCTTTTATCATTTTAAGTGGCTTGTTTATCATCTGGAGGTTTGTGGGATTCAAACAGGGCAATAAATGTCAGTCTCTCTTCTTTCATGGGCTTTGCCTTGTGAAATGCAGCCAGACCTGCCATGCCAAGACTGGCGTGATGTGAGGGTCAGGCAGGGATCACTCTTCATTAGCAGCAGTGAAAAGCAGCCATGCTTCTCTCTACCAGACAGTTCCTGGCTCTGGTGCAGCCAAAGGAAGATCATCAACTGGGAAGGAACAGTCCTGACCTGGGGCAATGGCTTTCAAAAGGACATGGAGGGGAATTTCCTTCCTGTGCATCCCCCAGCACTGGTTTGGACTCACTCTGCTGATGCTTTGGTCACCCAAATCCAACCCAATCTTCAGAACAGGCTGAACCCACACACTAAAAACCCTGGAGCTGCTTAGGCACCGACTCACACACCCATGTCCCCACCAGTCACCTCTGCTAGATGTGGCACCAGTGGGCCAGAAGACACTCACTACTTTTTTCCATGTGCTGGGGCTTGCCTGGTTTTTTAGGCAAGATTTAGGGAAACTGTGGGCTGGCTCCAGCTTGCTCTGCCGGGGGTGAGAGAAGAAGACATCCCATACAGAAACCACAACGTTGGTGAGTGGCACAGAAGGGTTTTGTAGATTCAGCTGCAGGAGTGCCCACTTCAGCCTGTCCCAGTTCCTTCCTTCCATGATTTATTGTCCCACAAGGTTTGAACCAGAAGTCTCTGCTGCAGTTTCTCTGAGAAGAAAAAGTGAAAATAATTTAAAGTCAGAGGAAGGATCTATTAATTGATAGTCTGTAATTAGAAGAATTTGAAGACCTATGGAGGGTGGAAGAATTACAGAATAGTGTTTGCAAGAGAATCATAGACTGGTTTCAGGTCTCCCTGAAATGGTCAGGTGTCAGGTCTCCCACCTGGCACCAAATTCCCAGAGGATCTGCAACACAAACCTACTCTCCAGCCTGAGAGAGCAGCAGGAGCAGTGGTCCTGCTGGGACAGAGGAGCATCAGGCAGAAGAAGTTGGGGGTGTTCAGC
>VZTY01002805.1:0-20121 GCA_013400935.1 Turnix velox | reverse complement strand
ACGTCTTTCATCAATAACAACTTCATTGGTTTCAATAGTATTAGTTTCCTAAATGTTCTTTTCTGAAGCAATTTTTGTACTTGTAAATGCATTGCAAGGAACATTTGCTACAACTACAGTACAATGATGTACGATGTATGTATGACAAACACAGTTTTAATCAGTGCAAGCTGTAACAGCAAATACACTACACATACAGTCTCTCTTTCTTTCATTCCTTTTTGCTCTTCCAGTCATAGCAAAGACCCTTACTTTTGTCTTTTTACAACCATTAGTTGCTTCTATTAGATGTAAATATTATCTCAAAGAAAACAAAAAACACTGAAATGCAACGATTGAGAGACAGGACACAGCTTGATGCAAGCAAAATGTCACTTTATTGTACCTACTCACATGCTTTTATACTTTCCTATAGGGAACATACCAGAACCGGGAGACATCGTGCAGATTGGTTGATACCTTACATCAAATGCTTACTGACTGGCTAAAGCAAAAGCAAATATCAGTACTGTTTCTAAGGCAGTCACAAGGCAAGCAGGGTATCCTTGGTCATGATGACTCTGCAAAACAAGCACGCTCTCTAGGCAGCAGTGCCATCCTGTTCTCCCAAGGCCTGCAACCGATGAGCTCCAGCACGTCTGCCTCTATCAGTTGTGTAACATTAGACGTTCTGCCTAGGTCAGCTATGTCACGTCCTTCACTGAAGTGGATGCAGTAACGATTTTCAGGTGATGACATATGCCTATTTATTAATGTTGTGTTCGTGTTGGTCTTCATATGTACTAAAGCCTGCCAAGTCATAAAATCAGTTTCCTAAAAGAGGGAATACACACAAAGGCACCACTATACATTGCACATGAAATTAAATGTCAGGACTGTTTGCCAGGCTTAGCTGTGTCAAATTTGCTGAAGAGTGTTAGAGAGTCCCAGGGACTATCAGGATGCCATATCACTGGATCAGGATCATCCCACAGCTCAGTCAGCTGCTAAAATTATATTTGTATGGAGACAGTGACATGAAGAACCAGAAGAAACAAACTTTTCTCTTTTGGTTTGAAATTACCAATTTTGGGGGATTTTTTTTCCTACAAAACAGTACATCAGGATATATGTAGAAAATTACTTAAGTTTCAGCCTTGGTTTTCTTTCAAGACTTCTGGTTTTTATACTCTTATTCTTGAATCCACACCATCTGGATTTTCAGGCCAGGAGTCTGAATCACACTTCCCGAGATGTCCTCAGATGAAGCAATACAAATAAAAGGAAGAGAGGATTTGCTTCCTTTATTTTTATCATTGGTAAATCTCCCTTTATACACAAAGAAAGCAACCCATTGATACATCAGGAGGAGTTTAATGTCATTGCTGCAGGTACAGGTGCTATTGTGTTGTCCTCAGGAAGGTATACATGATGGTATTTAATTTGATTATGGGAAGTGTGCCTTTAGTTTAGGCACATAAAATAAAATGTAGAAAAACTCTTTAAAGTTAATTAAGTCAAGAGTGTTCATTGCTGTGATCAAAATTTACAAGACTAAGCTGAACACTGTAAAAGACATACCATTTTACTTTCTTATTACTTTCACAAGAAATGAAGAAACTTAAACACATTTTCCATACTTTCTTTTAGTTTGTCTCTGTGAAATAAAGAGATGCGGTTCTGAATACAGAAGCTCGAAAAACTGAAAACTGATTGTTTCATAAAGAAAGTACATGAAGAAATATTTAACTGCATAACAACAGATCTAAGGCCTGCCTGGGTCCAGTCCACTCCTTTGCATCCAATAACCTCCAAAGATGGCAAAGTTGGAAAAATGACAGTGACAGACATACTCCCTCTGGCATTTTCAGTTATTATCAGCAGCTGTGGGCTCAAGGACTTCTTCAGAGTTGGTTTATGCCGCCTAGTACTGCCTTAGAAGGATTTTTCTCTCCTGATTCTTATGGTGGTTGCAAGAGGATGATTTGCAAATGGTGAAGTCAGGCCTGAGACAAAAAAGCAGAGCTTTAATAAAACCAGGTTACAGCAAACCCTATGTTTCTTTGAAAAGAGAGTTTTCAGTTTCTGCTAAGAATGGCAGAAAAAACCCCAAACATCTCAGGATGGTGAGTTATAACATTAAAAAAAGGGCATATATGAAAAAAAAACCCAACCTTGAAACACTTCTTTTTATTCCTGCAGGAAGTTTGTATAAAATCCCCCTCACTTATACTAATTTCTACCAGAGGTCATTCAGGCCTTAAAGTCCACCTTTTTCTACTTAGGCAATAGTGAACATATACTTGTCATCCTCATTGGGAAAGTTAATTGAATAATCCAGGATGACAAATGTGAACTTCAGTATTTCCCAGGGCTTCAGCAGAGTTTGTGCTCATTTGTCTGAAAAAAACCAAACAACAAACTCCGTAGAAATAATAATTTCAAACAGATAATGCAGACAAATAACTTAATCAATAAAATATAAGGTCCATTAGTTTCATTTTCAGATGTAACCAGCTCAAATGAGGTGATGAAATTTCATATGAGAGGAAAAAGATCAGCCTGGATAATCATGAGAAACTCTGCCTCTATACTTTTCTAGAAAAGTCTGAATCTAAGTTTTATCAACAAAGGGTTAGGGCAACTATGCTATTTACTGTGTTCAGTTCTGGAGTCCTCAACATAAGAAGGACATTGAGCTGTTGGAGCAGGTCCAGAAAAAGGCCACGAAGATGATCAGAGGGCTGGAGCACCTCCCTTATGAGCACAGGCTGAAGGAGTTGGGGTTGTTCAGCCTGGAGAAGAGAAGGCTCAGGGGGAGCCTCATAGTAGTATATCAATACCTGAAGGAGGCCTACAGAAAGGCAGGGGTACAGGAGGGCAAATTGGAAGAGGGTAGATTTAGGCAGCACAGAAGAAATAAGCTCTTAACTGTGAGGGTAAAGAAAACTGAGATTAACTTGCTACAAAACAGCAAACCACTGTGGGTAATGCTACCTGTGTGTCCTAGATTGTGGTACTATTGCTTATTGGATAGAGATCTTGAAATAAAATGTTGTTTATATCTGTTAAGCCAGTTTGAGTGGACTACTGTAGAAGATAAGAATAATTTTGCAAATGTTAATCACACAACTGTTCTTCAAAAAGAGTCTGCAAACTCCTCAAGTAGTCCCTGCTTAACAGTAACAGTTTCATGTTCTTTAAAAAAGTCATATTAATAAAATTACAGAGTCATCTAGATTGGATCCAGTCATCAACCTAGCACTGCTAGCCATGTGCCTGTCATTGGATTCTTCTCAGATGAAAACACATGTGCAGCTTCCCTATTGCCTCTGATGTAACACATGAACTTTTCCTCTGAGAGGCAGGACAAAAAGACCTACCTTGCACTTTGGCCCAGAATTAATATCCAACCTGGGTAACTTCCCTCCTCTAGAAGAAATCATGCATTACAAAAGAATAAATTCCCACATTATCAAGATTAGCTGATTAGGCAGGAATAACTCCTATTTGCCCGATTACTAAAATGTGTGCACTGTTGCTCTATTGTAAACAGGGAAAGTGGAAAAGGAACTGTTGGCATCACTACACCATGTTCTCAACTTTCTTATGTTGCCAACCAGAGGACACTAGTGTCTGGTAGTTTTCAAATCCAGAATGGCTGCTCATACTTTTATGTCTGCCACTTACATGCATCTCAAACAATTCAGGAGAAATATTAGAAATCTGTTTTATTTAAATATGATATAAAGTTATTGAAGAGTACCAAATTGATAACAGTATTGATAATAATTCGGATTGGTACACCATGCTTAAAAGATTATAGTAATCTCTGCATAGATGGCAGATCACAGGGCAGCCTTTGACTTGTTATCCAGAGCTGTGATTCTGTTGGAGGCAGTAGGAAAATGAAAGTTCTTTATCTCAATTTTGTCTGCTTGCACAAGAATGTGTATTTATTGTGGACTTAATCTTTAGTTTTGCTGCTAGAGGCAGAAAGCATTTATGATGATCTTCCTTTTGCATAAGATGGACATTACTGTAGCAAAAGGAATGCAATATGAATAGCACATTATTTCAAAAAGACCATTCATCTCATGCCAGTACAGGTCTGTTTGAATCTTTCTTTCTCTGTTATTGCATTCCAGTTGGGACTAGATGGTGAGAAGGGGAGTGAATCACACACTTCATAGTTAGAAAGAAGAGAGACTTGGGAAATACAAACTTTGAAAGTTCCAAATAGCTTGCCTTGGAGAACAGTAAAGTAGTGTACAGTACATAGGAAAGATTACTGGTCCCATCCTGTTTGAAAAGAACACCTGCATTTGAAAAGAGAGGGACATTCAGGAACTTTGTGTATAGAACTATTTGCAGCAGGCTCTATTCCTTAGGGAAGCTATATAGGTGGCCCCTGCAATATCACTAGGAGGTCACAAGGTGCATCTGTTACATAGACAGCATAAAATTACACAGAAGACACATCTAGGCTGTGAGTAGGGACTTGAATTTCAGTGATTTCAGTTCAATTGTTCATTGTTCTATTTCAGCTAGAAGAATTTCAAGATAAGCACACAAATTGCTGTACTACATAGAGGTTATACACATTTTCTTGAACTCTGCTATTAAAATCTTGAACACAGCTTGCTTTTTACTGGCTCATCACTCTGCTAGTAATTTAATCTGATATAATACAAAAGAGTGACTATTTTCAGTGACTTTATGCCTTAGTCCAGAGATTCAGAGCCTAGCACTAACAGACAAGAGTAAGACAGTTCTTTATCCCTTCAGGATACACAAGGATGAAGAGTCTACTAAACTCATGTGTTGCCAGCATGTATCCTAGCAATACTCTGTGTGGCATTGTTTCTGAGAACGTAACACTTAAATTTCAATAAACTCACATACTCTGTAATTACCAAACTTAACATAGCTTGGATCAAATACCGCCTCTTCTCTGTTTTGTTGAAAACAAGTAAGAACTTTAAATTCAGTGCAGGCTATGTGTGTTGACAACATCCAAATAATCTTCGATTAGAAATCATGTTCTTTACATGTAATGTAAAACTAATACAGGCAGCAATTCTGGCTTACCTGCAATGTGGAAAGTAATTGTATCTCCTAAAGCATGGACTTAATTTTTTCATTAAAGTAAAAGTGGTTATTAAATGTCATTAATTTATTGTCATCTGTGTTCTTTTTTTTTCTATAAGAGCCTGATGAATTTCATCAAGAACATGTTCTTCACTTTCAATTCCTAACAAAAGGCTTGATATTTTTATTTCAGCTGATCAAGAATTTGAATCACACATAAATTTCACTACAGAATCTTGATTCTTCATCTCCATTTTATCAGTTAGGTAAACTAAACCAAATGCTTTGTGTTTTTTTTCTAAACACCTATCACAAAATAATAAATTTTAATTTTGTAGCTATTCAACCCAGCCAATTTTTAGGCAAGTGCAGTAATGGATCACGAGGTAAGCTGTGAACTGTGATCCCTTCTGCAGTTCCTTAAATGAAGGGCAGTGCCAACTCAGCTTTGCTTAGCTCATTTACTCTGCATCTCAACTTGTAAATTAATCACTGCTGGCAACATCAATTTGGTTGTAATTAATCATACAAGGAGGAGCAAAGAAATGGCACTGAAATGAGTTATATTAACAACCTGATTGCTCTCAGTGTAATTTACTAGGATTCTGATGTGTGCATACAAGGTTTTTGGCTGGTACTTTGGTGAAGAAGGAAATTTGTAAATTGCTGCATATGATAGAATAATGGGTAGCCCAACTACACATATATGTAGATTTCTAATGAGATCTGCTTTGATGCATTACTTTTGTGCCCATAATTGCATAGGCTCTCAGACTTTTAGCTCTCAAACTGCCAGTGAAATAAAGGGACCTCTAGTGCCCCTCTGTCACATAATAAAATACAACCAAGTCTATTTGCAGACAAACCAAGGAGAATTCCATCCTGGTGAAATGCTTCTGGAACCATAGATAAAATACAGAGGAAAAGACTGCATTGAACTTATAGCAAAAGTTAATTGGAGAAAATATAAATGGCAAACAAATAGCAGAACAGGTTTTAAGTGTTGATAAGGCTTTCCTGCTCCATCACTCCTCAAAAAAGCAGATCAAAAGTTTAAATGTTGATGGTCGTAGGAGATGACAGAAAATCTAGTTCTGCAATTTCAAGGGAATTCCATCATTAATGAGATTCTTGCGATCTTGAAGCACTTGAAGTTTCTTTACACACCCAATTAATCTCAAATCAGTCTAATGATAGAATTTTATATTTAAACCAATTAAACCATGGCATATTTTCCTTCTGAAATATATACCAGATAAAACAGGAAAATAGTATGGAAGATAATCTTAAGTAATACAAAAAAACCCTAGAAGCCAACGTCTAGAAGAAAAATAACATCTGTTTTGCCAGTTTACATACATCTAATTCAATTGTATGTACTTTCAAGCTAGACAGCTGTTTACAAGTTCATGCAGTCTAACGTTGAAACTAGAGACAATGCTTTTACAGAGGTTATCAAAGTTTCATAGATTCATACATGACTAATTTTCTCAAATGAACATGCAAAGAAAGACTGTTTTTCACTCAGCATTGTACATTGAAGCTCTAAATATGTTAAAATTAGTTCTCTTGTTTTAATGATCCCAGTGTTCAAAAGATTTGTTTGCCATTAAATCAGCTATTTCACAGCAGAGCTTTAATGTTAGCAAAATAGAAAGGTCAGAGATAAGGTAGATTGGTTTTGTGTCTGAGTGCAACTCAAATTTTCCAGGAAACCAGATGACCTACAAAATCCTTGTATCTAACGGCAGATGTATTTGAAACAGCACAATAATTATAGGAGGCTAATTAGGCTATTACAGGAGGCTGTGCAGCTAGCAGGCCAAGGGAAGAAACAAATTAATTTCTTTTGTTTTAACTGGAAAAGTAGTAGGAAAATAGGTTTTTTCTATGCAGAGACCACTGAGCTGACAGAAAAAGAAAAAATTATGGTAACAAGGAGAGTAAGACATATGCCCACTGACATTCTACATATTAGTAACTCCCTAGTGACCTGGATGGTGTTATTTGCCCTGGCAAGACTTCTGCTCTCTTGTTGAGAAGGATGGGTGTGGGAGTGGAGTGATAGCCTGCCAGTCTGGGAGCATCTCACTTATTTAGGATTACTGATCATCAGTACCATGCAGATGACCTTATACAACCCGGTTTGCTAGAAATAATATTTATAACATTTGAGAATTTCCAGCATTCTAAGACCATAATGAACTGATTTGAAGTTTAGTATTTCTTATGAGTTTGGGTTGTGAATACTCTGCCTTTACAGAGTTTATACTGTTGGAAAAATATGAAGCTGGGAATTGTCACCTTTTACAAGGATCTTAAAACTGACCATTGCTTGTAATATGCAGCCCTGGACAACTGAAGCCACCAGCTGTTCCTCAAAAGCTGGCATATGATGGCAACATAATAGCCATCATAGCTTAGTGTGTAGATCAGCTGGAGGAGCATCTGACTCCTGATCAGAGGGCCAAGAGTCCAAGCCCCAGTCCAGGTATGAGGCTTGTCAGAGCTGGGTTGATGGTCAGACTTAGTGATCTGAAAGGTCCCTTCTAGCCTAAATGATTACAATCTTCATAATCACATAAATAAATGTGTTGCTCTGATTTATTCCTTTCAGGATAATGTTAAAAATTACCACAGATGAAAAAATGGTTTCTTTATGGAAAAAAAATTGTCAAACCAATGCCATTTTGATAGGATTTATAATTTTTAAAAGTGTATGAGCACAATAAGAAAAGTTCTGCTAATAGACCATTAAAGTCAAAGTGTGATAACAATATAAATGACAATATAATAAGACTCATGTGTAAGAAAAATTCTCATAATTTTAAAGGGAATTTGCTTCAACTCAGTTCACGTTCTCTTTTCACAAATAGGCAAGAAATATTTGGAGGATAAATGTGATTAGAAACACTGCAACTAAACCATGTAATCTCTGCTACATATGAATGGATAGCTAATTTCATAGGAAGAATTTCATCAGAGACAAAAATATTGAAGTTAGAACATTAAATTGCAAAGTAAATTTTTATGCTATGTGTGGGAATCTGTCAGCGAATGCAACATGAAGCAGGAACTTGCCATCTGATATATTGTTACATTAGTATTATTTTATACGTTTATATTATTTTGGTGCTTATGCTGGCTTTCCATGGTCTGGGAAAGCCTTTATGCTTTCTATGCATGCACAGGGAGGGAAACATGATGGGTGAGTTTGTTATCTCTGGTGTTTTTGAGACTAGCTATAACAAGAAAGACTCTGTGATGGGGCTCCTACTAACTCTGGAATTTCTCAGCTGCCAGTTTGACATGCTTTTCCATGTGTTCAGGGCTGAAATAATTGCCAGGTTTGGATTTAGAAGTTTACTTCCCAATTTTGTTGTGAGTGGTAGTTACATATTTTGTTACCACAACAGTATTGCAGCACATCAAAGGTTTCAGTGGATCTTCCAGCATTTATTTTATTGGGGTCTATGACTATGAGATACTATGAAATCAGTATTAAGAATTCACAAGCTGTTGCCATGTACTGTTGGACGTTTTGTGAAAGCACAAACTTGCAACCACAGCCATAAGTATCTGCCTGCACATACATGGACATCCGTCGCACAGAAGGCATAACACTGTTTTTGAATGCTAGGGGAAAATCTACTTGCTTACTTCCAATATTTGAAAGAAGAATGAATGGAGGGAACTCATTATTCTACATATCCTGATGTAATGATGCAACACATAGGACAATGAGATGTTAATATTGCAACCCTTGTTAGTTTGGCTTTCATTTTTTATTAATATCCCAAAGAGCACTGATCCCTTGTGCGACTAATGTGCACATCACAGTTAAGGTAGAGCTGGGATTTGTTAGATTACTAATAGGAATAGGGGAAGTAGGGGGATGATGTAGCATCCCACAGTAGTTTTCCTGAATTGGAGGAGAAACAGTTAAAGAAGCTCACTTGGCAGTTTTTATTTTTGAGACAAATACTAAAATTGGAATAGGATAACTATAAATTACAAATTCCAATATCTCATGAATAATTGGGGAGAGTATCGTGTTCTGAATGGTAAAGAAAGTCCTGCTGATAAATCACATGCTAAATATTTTGGTTTGAATCTAGATAGAATATGACATTACGCACATGCCCCTTACATGACAGGAAGATAATTGTTCTAAAAATATGCCTTTATGTAAACCTATCTAAATGATGGTGACACAGTATCCCACTTGCAGTTTTAAAAAAGTGGAAAGCACAGACATACAAGTCAGCTGGTTATCCTGAGGTGAAGAAAAGTAGATTACAGAAGCTGAAAGTTACATGAGAAGCAGCTTCTGTAGTAGAGCTTTTAAAGAATTAAATGCCTTTTTTCTGTCATAAGCTTAATTTGGCCCATCCCTTTATGGATTGAAAGACATCTAAATTTATATTTTCACCCAATTGTGAAGAAAAATTAGTCAGGCTTTCTACAAGTCTGTGTTTCTAAAGGTGGGATAGTATTGAACTGGTCATAAGGTAGATAGCAGAATTAAGGCAGAAAGAATATAACTGGGGAAATACCACAGTCTTTTATGAATGGCATAGGCTCTTGTTATTGCTGAACTTAAAATCTGAAACACTTGAAAATTTGTACTTTTCACTCTGCATAAAATGAAACCTTCTTTTCACATGTGTTTTCCTCTTGCATACAGTGAAATAGTCATATTTGGTTTTCACATATTTGGTGTTATCTGAAGAAGCAGTTATTATTTGTACTGCAAAGTCTTGCCACCTATCTTTGAAATTCTCTCCTTACTGCAGGTAGGAGTATTGAAGAGATATTCAGGTCATTTGTCGTTGGTGAGAATGTTTTGAAGGTGGCAGCATTCCTAATATGCTTAATTATGCTGCATATTCACACTTTTAAATGGAACTGTCTGAATTAAGATAAGCATCTTATATAATTTAAAATCCCTAAATAATGTATCAGATCTTACTGATGTATCCAGCTCCTCATTAAAGGCACTGCCTGAATCTGAAGACAACTTTTCCTGATCATTTGGTTAGTTATCTGAGAAAAAAAAAATCCTTTTTACTCACTGCAGTGCAGGAAATTCTGTTTGGTGTAGTGCAGTCAAAAGACCATGAAACCATATTTTCATGGCAAAGGTTTCAGCATTTAAAGATAATAAAATTAGAAGGAAGCAGTAATGGATAATTCAGACTAATTCTCCTTGGAAAGAGATTAAAATTTACATCTAGACAATTTCAGATCAAACTCAGACACCCATCCTCCTGATAGTGACATGTTACCTGCTAAATTCTCATTCCTAAAATCCAGCATTTCATAATTTCCTGCTTGTTACACTTCTGTCATTCAGACTGAAAAATTTGTCCTGCCTGTATGAGGTCTCTATCCAGGGTAATATGCTTGGGATGAGTATATACATCACTTTTCTCATTGAAGAAGTGAACATCCTTATGCAAAGCTAGATATTCAAATACTAGGTCACCTTCACATCCTTTTCCTCCTCTGATTTAAGCCTTCTTAATTATAGCCCCACATGTTATCTCCAGCTACTCAAGAGCTCTTCCAGAGTCACTGTTTTCCAGCAGATTTCCTGTCCTATAGTCATATACTGTATTCATTATCCCCAGAAAAAATATTTTTCCTTTTTTTGATGTACTGCAATACCAATCCTTGTCCCATCTGAAAACTGTTGCAGAAAAGACATTCAGATTTGTTAATAAAAATACTGTTGGATCAAGAATTAGTTTTCTAGCAGAAACAGTTCTGTTGATTGGTATCTCTCTGTTTTCAACTTGATTTTCAGAGATGTCAGCAACTGAATAAAATTCCATTTAAAATTTACTTCCTTTGTCAGTTGCTTTAAGCTTTGGAAAACTGGCGCTGGTGAAGATCCAAAAACACACAGTGGTGGTTTGAGATGTGTTTTCTTGTCATACATAAATCCTATTGGGTCATGATCAAGATATCTAAGTAGCTGCTAGTTTTAAGTTCACAGATTATCAAGCAGATTGAGAGCCAAATTAAGTTACCTTCTGTTAATCACAAGACTCTGGATAAATAAGTTCATTTTTATTTCTCTGAGAAAATAAAAGGAAATTTTATTACTGGATGCTTGCAAAATTACACAAAATGTCACATACACAAAAGTCAACTGCTACCATATTCTATCTTCTGGAGAATTACAGAGAGATGCTTTAGAGCTCTTGCTTCTCCTCCCCAACCCCTTAACTCTTTTTTTCATTATTTGCTGTTTGAAAGTGACAATATTGTGGGAAACAGTTATTAGTACCCCATTCCACCCTATTCCATGATTCTTGACTGTTGATGATTAGTAAGTGTCTGATAGTGTACGTATCCAGTCACAAAAATTATAATCAGTGATTTTAATGTTTTACTTGCATGTCAGATTTTAGCAACTTTCAGTAAAACAGCTGTCTCACCTTTCCCTTCACACATTAATATCTCCAAGGCCTCCTTTACTGCTTAGAGAGACAACATGAAATATTGATAAAGTTCTTAAAGAACACAAATGTAACCCTAGTTACAAGCAAAAATAACAATGCAACACAACAGAAATCTTTATAATTAGAAAAAAACATTTAAATAAGCCAACTGATGTTCTTATGCCAAGACAGCACGCCGTTTGCTGTTTGCTGTTAAGTGAAAATGACTGTGAGATTCTGCTCTCTGTGCAATATAATATCTGAATTCATCTTCATTTGGAAAAGGTTTATTCATTAAAGGAACTGCAGGAAATAGCCTCATTGTGTTTATTTATTTATTACTCCTGTTTATACACAAACACATACTAAAGGTTAACTGAACCTGTGCAGACATGCATTTATTAAGCTAAGTTAGGCCTTGTCTGGTAAAAGAAATATGCTTTTTGCTCAGCAATGAAAATGTTACAGAGTTACATTAATGTAGGCATTTTTCGTCAGAAAGGAAATAGATGAGCTTCCTGTGCCTTGTACATGTCAGTGGTTGTGCTGAGTTCCTGGAATTCAGGAAGCTTGTGTAAATGCCCACTGGAGCCAGTGTTCTTATCTAACAGAGTAATACATATGATGACAGTACTCTAATAGAAGTAGGAAGAGGCAGCTACTGGTCTATATGTGCTTTAAATTTTTAAAATCTACATGGGATGAGTGAAAGAAAAAATAAAGTAATTGAAATTTTTGAATGCTCCTCTAGGTCATCACCCCTCCCTCTCCCTGCCCAAGAGAGTTTATGTTGTACTCACTCAGACATAGTTGTTCCTGAGGGTAGACAAGTGTCATCCGTGCCACCAGTACAGCCGATCCCTAGCTGGGCTATCACTGTGGATGTAGTACTGCTACTCCACTGCCTCACTGCCTGCCCCATCTCCTGCACTTCTCCAGCCTGGTCCCTCTCCCAAGAAGTCCCTGACTTAACTGCTGTGCTTTCTCTCTTGGCTTTAGCATTCAGATGCCAGTGCAATTTTATTACTTTTTCTCACCTATGTTTACTTTAGATTCAAGAAAATTATTCTCTCTTCCAGTAATGTCTATAGGTAACCTGACATGAAATGGAGAACTAAAATAGTCTCAACCTCTATTGACAGCATCTTCTGCTGTCATAGAGAAAGACTGTACAGACAGACCTTGTAAGAGAGACAAAGAATATCAGATGGTAGGCTAGGACTACACATATCATACCCAGTAATAAGGATGACTACAGTGTCTCAGTAGTTTTTTCTTAGGAAAAAATTTGATATAGCTTTTTTTTCCCCTTGTCTGAATTTGACATGCATAACATGCTGCAAGATGTCAGTGACTGACTTTTCATAGTTATACTTCACCGGTTCAGAAGGAATTTACCAGATACAGTCTGAAAGCCATAGATTGTTGTCAATGTTATCAGAAGCAATACATAAAATGATGGATATCATCAAATAAAAGGTATTATCTGAGTACTGAGTCTTTAGTTTTCACTCAAGGTGAGAGCTCTATCAGGAATGTAACAGTACTTTACTAAGATGATCAAGAAGTGCTACCTTCTCCAATGATACTTGAAAACCTACTTGAAAACCTCTGCAGTAGAACACGCTCTTTAACAAATTGTGTTACTCACATGTATAGAATTCCATGGGCCCCCCCAGATGATAGATGCCCCTCCCCCTCCTCTCTCAGAAGAGAGGAGAGGAAGGAATGAGGAGATTTGTGAGTTTAGAAGAATTCCAAACTACTTTAATAGGTAATGAAATAATAGATAAAATTAAAAGGAAAAGATAAAAAGGTATATAATGTTTACAAACCCATATCAAGCTCCCGGGATGATGATCATGTCCCCAGCAGATGCAGGGAGAGTCCCAGGCTGGGGCCAGTTCAGTCAGGAGCTGGATGCTGGATCTGGATTCAGGAGTGCTCAGATCATGGTCAAAGGCAGAATCTTTCCTAGATGTCGGCCACCGAAGAAGGAGTNTCTGCTCCTCCTTGCTGGTGGGACTTCTCTACGTCTTTCTGCTTCCAGCCCCACGGTAGGATGGATGACGGACTTTCTGACTGTCAATAATGAAACAGTGAATAATGAAAATAGCTTCTTGCATACCAATTCCTGGTATAATCAGGTCTTATCAGTCTGTGAGCGAACAGTGTCTGAACAATGTGCAGTTAATTTCAGAGTTTAGTCAGACAAAATAGGCCTAGCTGAAAAGTGAAGTTACAAATTAGAAAATTTGCCCTATTTTACCTCAAACAAGGACATATTTACAAGTTCCTTGTCATGGAAGAATTTTTACCTCACTTATAAGTATTTGGACATGTTATTTTTCCCAAGCATTTAAAAATCATAATATTTAGACTAACAGTATGAGTTAATTCTCAAGTTAAATTTTAAGATTGAAAACCCAACTTAGTTTGAGCTTCGAGAATGGAGAACTGGAATATAAATCCAGTAAAATTCAGCGTATCTGTGACTACAAAAAATTACTGTTGCATAAATATTGTGGGTGCTCAAAAGAACACAAGTCACATTCAAAGGTGATTATGGGAGCTCTTCTTTGGCTTAAAAAATTGCTGCTTATTCAGTTAAATAATATTTGGAATTTTAAACTACGAAATGCAAATAGAAGTTTTGTAACAGAAATTCTGACAGACAGTTGTACAGGAAGTAAGAGTTCCAAAAATGCAGCCAATAGAGGGGAAAAGAAAGTTTGGCTCTTCAGAAGTCAGTAAATAAAAAAAGGGAAACAGAATATTACTTTATACCAAATTGTTGTTTTATGGTTGTCAGTCAGTCTGTCAACATACTGTACACAAAGACAGTTAAAGAAAGCAATTATCAAGACAGTTTTATTGTTTTGTTTTAAAAGATAAGCGGGAGGGGCAAAATGGCAGTATTTTTATAGAATGGATTTAGAGGCTGCTCTAGATAACTGCAGTAAATGAACTATCAAAATGAAAACTTTTTCCCTAGGCATATAAACAAGACTTACCTTGCTTTTTAACTCTCTCTTTTTTTGTTTGTGATGTAACTTCCTGCTCTGCTGTGAGCATGTATTCATACATTCCCTAAGAGCACATTCAGCTTGTAGGCCAAAGAGCAGCTTTCAGGAATACTCACAAATTGATTAACAGATTAGGGAAATGTTACTATGAAGAAATGATAATCTTTCACTGATTCACTTGCTGCTCATAATACTAATTATTTTCCATATACAGCAAAGGGAAGAAGCAAAATATTGTAGCATTTGGTGAGCCTGAAAAGATAGAAAACTAGCCTCCAAATAGCAAAGCAAAACTTGCCTCTTACTATAAATCAACTCTCGCCTTCTTCTTGCTCTTGTTCTGGTTAACCATAAGACTCTCTGACATTAGGATCATGCTTATGATATTGAGATTGGCAGGGATGCAATTGGCTGTGTACCAAGCACAATTATGCAGGTGAAACTCATAAACTTTTATGTCCTTTTCAAATTAGAAGGTTCAGAAACTTAAGGGATGTGATTGAGAGTAATAATGATGAATTTATAGTGGGAAAATCTTGCCTGACCAATTTGATAGCCTTCTACAACAAAATGGCTAATTTACTAGAGTAAGTAAATACTGTTTATCTCAACTTCAGCAAGCCTTCTGCCACTGTGTCTTGCCACATTCTCATTGAGAAAATGATGAAGTATGGCCTAGATCAGGAGGCAGTGATGTGAACAGCAAACTGGCTGAACTGCTGGACTCAGTCTTGCAATGAATGATGTGATGATGCCCAGCTGTAGACCAGTCCCTGACAGCATACCCTCAGGTTTGATACTAGTCAAATATTGTTTAACTTCATCATTAATGACCTGGCTAGTGGAATAGTGTAGACTCAAAATGTTTGGAGAGACTGATGGATACACATAGTTGCTTTGCTGTTCAGTGGAACAGCCAAATGGGGCCCACAGAAATGTAATGAATTTTAACAATGAAAATTGCAAAGTAATTTCCCTCTTCTGGAATAATTCCAGGGGCCAATACATACTGGTGGCCAGTAGACTGAAAAACAGCTTGTCAGAAGAAGATCTGGGTGTCCTGGTGGATGGCACACTTAACTGGAACCAGCAACTTTAATCTGCCACAAAAAAAGGGCAAACAATCCCCTGAGCTGCATTAAGAAGAATGTTACCAGCAGGCTGAGAGAGGTAACCCTTCAGACTTAACTTTGATTAAAGACACATTTACTTGTAGTCCAGTTTGGGGATACAAGTCCAGCAGAGAATCATGAAGATAGTTAAGGATTTGTGAGATGTATCTCTGAGCAAAGTGCTGCTGCTGACCATGCTTTCAGCCTTGGGATTGACTAGATGATCTCCAAAGGACTCTCCCAACCTCATGCTTTCTGTGATCCTTTTAGAAGAGGAATTCTGAATTTGTTTTTGGGAGTTTACATGAACCTCTTGGGAACTACCTTAAGTCACAGAGATGTCCTAAAGAAATGCCCGTTGATTACTTGCAGTCCCTCAAGTGGTGGGGCATAAATGAATAATGTAAAAAAAGTAAATTTCAATGTCTTGATGTATGTCTTTTATAGTGATATACTCTTTTTCAGTGCATATAATTCAGTATCTGTTTTACCTCAAGATTAATGAGCAGCTAGAGAAACAAGAAACATTTTAAGGCATTGCTTTGTTAGTGTCCGATGAGCTATGTATTCCACATACATTCTATCAAGATATTGTTATGTAAGGAATAAGTTTTTTGCAACACATACCTTGTTTTGAGACTCTACAAGCAATGTATGCAAATGTTACAAACACAATTTACTGAAATATCCCAACTCACCCAAAATATATCAATTTATCTAATTCCATACTGTACTAACACTTGAGAAGCAGTGTTAACAATGCTGAAGGAGTAAAAAAAAAAACAACAAAGGTATGCAGACAATCCTTTGTGGCTTGGGTCTGGATATTGTAGGTAATTATTATTAAGTATTATAGACTCTGATTTTGAAAAGAGAAATCAAATCTGAATCATAAAGCCAGAATACACTGCTTTTGAAGGCAGACTGGAATCTGACAGAAAACTCTTTTTTTCCTCAGTTGTCTCCATTGAATATTCAGTTAAAAATAATGAGACTGTCACTAAGTATTTTTAATTAATATTTAGATGCAAAAGATACTAAAAAAGAAATGAGAATAGAAAGAATAGAATGCAACACTTTGTTCTGTAGTTTATGAATTGGTTGCACATATTTTGTTGTAGTTTAATTTGAATCATAGAGTACACTTTTGGTTTTGTTCCCAAATTCTGTTTGTTTCAGAAAAGCCTTTTGCAGAGGAGATTGCATTTTGTATGGCTGGAATACTGTTAGGGCCAGGTTTAGCCTCTCAAGTGTGTGACAGTGAGAAATGAAATGCCATCAGCTTCCAGTTGGTCCACACTGGTTTGCAGAATTGGTGCTCGAGTATCATACAATTTGGCAAAAAGATTCTGAAACCTGGAGAGATCCTTCTACTGCACATCAGTGTAATTTGTAAAGCTAATTCACATAAAATGTTCCTGAACTGAATGAGGCCCCTCCATGATTACTAGGTAAAGCACTACATAAAGACCACTTAGAAAGATCCTGCATCTCATATTAAAGGGCCTACATATTAAAGGGTCTACATAATAAAATTTTGTGTAAATAAAATTTTCTCTGTAATGTGTCTGGTTAGTGAAAAGTCTTTAAGCACCTGGGAACACAGACATGCAAAATCTGGAACATGTTTTGCAGGGACAGTAAATCCAGGAGAGCAATCAAAGAAGATTGCACTGATTCTTCTTCCCTTTGAATTCTGATTTAACATGTGTGGTTAAGTTTGTAGCTTTTTGCTGCTTGAAAAGCATTTGGAGAATGCACTTACTTACTATAATACCTTCCTAGTTCTTTAAAGACCTCATGGAAAAAGTAACTAAGCAAAGCCAAAACTAGGATGTGGTCTTTGCTGTTTACAGATTCCTAGAACTGATATCCAGCAATAGCTGTGGAAATATGCACAGGCTTGAAATACAGCCTCACTTTGAAGCTTATGTCATTTTCCTGCTCTTGGAAATAGTGGTTTTGTAACTGCTGCCTGTATTTTCATTTCTACCAGCACTAATCTCTTCCAGTTTAAGAAGCCTCTTTAAGAGCGGGATCAGGCTTTATATCAGGTGGGTCCACTTCTAAGAAGAAGCTGTCATTCTCTCTGCTCATACAGAGTACCACCAGGGGAGCCTGCGAAAAATACCTTGTGCTTGTAGTTGTTCTACATACTTCACAGTACACTTTTGGTAGCACAACTAGTGCTAAGATATTAAGACACAAAACACAACAGTGGAATATAGTCTATGCTGTACTGGGAGTTACACTTCCAGAAATTTTAAGTTGATATGAAGAAAACAGAACATTTATCTGCAAAATGAAAACTGAAAATTGATAAGCCATCAAACTACATAAATTTTATCATACGTATAAACACCTTTATTAGAAAGGACTTTAAAAGATTTTTGAGCATGTATGTCAGCAATAGCTCAAACACAGACAGCAGCAAGGGTATGTGTTATGTGGTGTAGTTATAGCTGTACTGGTGGTAGAGAGGTAGTCCCCATTCCACAGTTACATAGATACATCATGAAGTGAAGAAGTGTTGCTACATCTGGAGAAGATTTAGTGGTCTAGGCCTCTATCCCCAAAAGAAGGGAAAACAAATGTTTAGAAAATGGCAAGAGGAAGGCAGGAGAGGACAAAACTCCTTTGTCATCTCTGAGCCAACTCACTGCCAAAAAGACAGAGGTAAATCTTCATACTGTCAGATTCCTATGGCCTCCTTTTAACCCTGGAAGCTTTGCTACTGCTGATCTATATTCAGATAGGTCACTGCAAACAAAATGGGACAAATTCCTATGCTTGTATGTTTCCTTTTTCTGCAACGGAGTAACAAACTGGAAAGGCAGGCAAAGGAATATTGGGAGCTTTCTGGACATCCACACAAAAGGTGATGTGAGGATGACTGTGGGCCCAGGACTCTGATCACTCATCTCTAGACTCAGGATTCAGCCTCTAAGATCCTAAAGGTACATTTAACAGAGTAGCTGTTATGCTTTAACCATAAAATGCATGTTTCACCTGTAATTCAAACTGGTGCAGAAATTTTAAATATTCTTATTTTCTTTTCCCCTGTGCAGCTCTGTTTACAACACTTTGTTCTTTTTTTTTTTATCTCTAACAACTGATCAATAATTTTAAACTTTGTTATAATTTGGATCTATCCTGTCACCTTAATCCCTGTAGACTTTGAAAAAAGCATCACAAAAAAATTGGATCTTTTATTTTTCTTCAACTTTATGCCCTCACTTTGTCTGCAAATATATATGTAAAATCATACACTTGGTAATAGCACACACATTTCCCTAACTGGTATTTTAAAAAATGGTATTGTGTAAGGAGAACACCTTGTGTAAGATATCATTTGTAACTCAAATGCTACCTGGGAATTAAGGTGTTTAAAGAAATGTCTTCAAATTTTATGCACCTCTATTGATCATTAACAAATACATTAGAAAAAGGTGGAGGGGACACTTGAAAGAAGAAAGTGCAAGGATTTATGCATATATTCTTCCTCTGAGAGGTTTTCTAGCTTGGTTTGACAGCTTCTTGGAGCCATGGAGAAGATGTGGGTAAGCAGCCAAATGTCTTGATGCTTGCTCTAGCTAAAGCAAAGCTCCAAACCTTTTGAGATTTAACCAGACCTAATTATTTCATGGTTTGTAATCTCTCAGTCTCTTACATAAACACACTGCACCTACCATCATATAGCCTTCCTTAAGCTTCCTCAACTTTAGACTGTACTTTGTTTTATGAAGTTTTATTTGGTCTGTTGATTGACTTTTGGTTACTTCCATATTGTTCTGAATTGGCTTAATGTCCCTAAAGACTTCTCCTTCTTTGAGCATCACTTTATCTTTGTTTCTTTTGTCTCTTGCTACTTGCATATAAAAACTGATGCTATTTTCAGTTGTATTTAAATCCTACAGATACAATGGAGTCCTCAAAACCAATTGCTGTAATTTCCTGATACTTAGCTTAGCGTTATAATTGCACATTCTCTGTTTTGAATCAGCTCCAAACCATGAATGTTAAGGAAAGTATTCTGCATAGGGTAGTAAACCACAAGAGGAACAATCTGTGGGGAAATACTTCCAACTTCTCCCCTGACCTGTTTTCTTAGGCAAAGACTTCCAAACGGAGAACAGATAACTCAAATAACTGATTTCTGTCCCCCTCCCCCTGCCTGAACCTATCTTCTTACCATGAGATGGGAGGTGGTGGATGGGAATTTATTAGGAAGACTGCATTGAAAGAACGTTTTACCTTTACACACACTTTTGGGTACTCCTGCTAGCAAGGCCAGAAATACTACTCCTTCTCTTTCCATTACTGTCCCTTGCTCCTCTCCATATATATTTTTCTTCCATTTAATGAGTTCTGAGACTGCTCATTTTTCATGAGGCAGAACAGGTCAAAGGCTGCATTGGCACTGCAAAAATACTCATGCTTTTCCACGAAATGGTGGAGTTTATT
>VZTY01002801.1:0-19522 GCA_013400935.1 Turnix velox | reverse complement strand
CCTTTCATCATCTTCGTGGCCTCAACCCACACAGTATCTAATTTTTGGGACAGAAGGGAATCTATTACTTTCTTCTTTATATTTTTAAAATCGGGCCTGACTCCCAATTTTTTTGAAGGCAGGGTGGGTTCATGTAGTTTGCATCATGATTTCTAAAGTTGGACAACATCCTGAGCACAAGTGGCATCATGGGTTCGTGCCCACAGGGGAAACATGAGCAGCAGTTTAATCCCCCTGTAACTCAGGGACAAAAGTTCTGAGGGTAGTGCATTTTACACACTAGAGCTCCCATCCCTGAGGTAACTCACAGATATCCATTTGCTCTTGAAGAAAAAAGGAACAGCCAAGTCCTTAACTCCTCTGGCTGAGGATGCCAGAGATTTACAGAGAGAATTCAGTGACCTGTGGCTAGCAAGAAATGGCAAATTTTATCCCGTTGAACCTGATTCTGGGATTCAGTTCTCTCAATAGCCAACTGAGATTTGGGTCCATGGTTTGAGTGTGGGCTGTGGGCCCAGTTTTGGGGTAATTATTGACAGCAACATCCAAAATTCATCAGTTCAATAAAGGCATGTGATGGATGAAAGCTAGCAGTGGGAATATCCAGGTCTGATGTTCTCCCATCAGACTGTCATGCATATTCTTGCTTTGTCTTACAAGCTTATGAAATATGATCTCTTGAATAGTAATTAGGACCAATGACATGAAAGGATATAAGGATAGAAAATGGTGTGTCCTTGAAGGGGACTTCTGAGATTTTGAACATAAAATTGTCGTAATAGTGCATAGAAAGGCCTGATGTATAAACTGAATTGGGAAATAAAGTCTTCTTGAGGCTTTGTTCCCATCCACTGTAAAGTGAAAGGCCAGCTATACATTTGAGATCAGTGAGTTTCTATCATGTTTTGGCAGGGTTAGATATTAGCCACCATCCACTTCATCCCCTGTGTTTCCTCCTGCAGAAGAGCACTGAGGACTGATGGCACCTAGAATCATAGAATAGTTCAGGTTGGAAGGGACCTTAAAGATCATCGAGTTCCAACTCCCCTGCCATGGGCAGGGACACCTCAAACTAGATGAGGCTGCTCAATGCCTCATCCAGCCTGGTCTTAAACACCTCCAGAGAGGGGGCATCCACAACCTCACTGGGCAACCTGTTCCAGTGTTTCACCACCCTCACTGTAAAGAATTTCTTTCTTAGATCTAGCCTGAATCTACCCCCTTCCAATTTATATCCATTATTTCTAGTCCTCCCGTCACATATCTTATTAAAAGGTCCTACCCCAGCCTTTCTGTAGTCCCCTTCAGGTACTGATAATTTACTCTGAGGTCCTCCTTGAGCCTTCTCTTCTTCAGGCTAACAACCCCAACTCCTTCAGCCTGTCCTCACAAGGGAGTTGCTCCAGTCCTTTGATCATCTTCATGGCCTCCTCTGGGCTTGCTCCAACAGCTCAGTGTCCTTCTTATGTCCTTATCTTCAGAGTGACTGTGGATGTGGTACTGGGCTGTACCTCTGGCTGACTCTTAACTTTTCATTTCTTGCAGTGGCTTGGGCTACATCACTGGGTCGAGTGTGAAGCAGGTTGCTGGAGACTGGCACTGGGCACTGCGGGTGAGCTGCTCTTAATAGCATCTTGATGAGACTGTGTTGGTTTATTGTGGAACATTTTGCTTATTTTAAGCATAAGGCTCAACCCCAAACCTTTTCATTCACAGGAAAAGTACAGATGCAATACAATAAGCTGTTTAACTTAAGCACTTCACCATGTTATCTGTGGATGGAAATCACAATTTCTGTTATGGTTCAACTCTGCCTTGAGAAAGAGACTATTCTTCAAGCCGCAGACCATCATCTTCTTGTGGCTGAAGTTCTGGGGATGCAAAGCACGTGCCTTATGGGACCCAAGAGGAGTGTCTCCCATGAGGTTCACCCATGGAATGCTTAAGGTTCACTTAAGGTTCAGCTGTCTGGCTTCTGAGCCATCTTTCAGGATGGTGGAGACAGGAGGAAAGGACAAGGGGCAATGGGTACAAGCTGGAACACAGAAGGTTCCACAGAAATGTAAGAAAAAACTCTGTCAGGGTGAGGGTGAGAGAAGAATGTCCCAGGCTGCCCAGAGAGGGTGTGGGGACTCCTTCTCTGGAGACATTCAGACCCCACCTGGACACCTTCCTGTGTGACCTGATCTGGGTATTCCTGCTCTGGCAGGGGGATGGGACTTGATGATCTGTTGAGGCCCCTTCCAATCCTTGATATTTTGTGATTCTGTGTGATTTGTGTTAGGGAGAGGCTATCACACAGATCCTCAACCTGTTATTATAGATAGAAGATAAAGGATTGGAAATTGCATCTGTGAAGATTAAATGCAAAGCAGAGGCATTCTCTAAGCAAATGGGAAGGTTTATGGTTTTGGTTTATACATGGGACTTTTTTCCTCACTGGGAACAAGAAATTCCCAGTCACTTTGTTATCACTCAACTATGATTTCTGATGGGATGGGAGGACAAGGCACTGGCCTTAAATCAACTCCACAGTCTTTCACTCCCCTGCTGTCAAGAAACTTGTAGAATGGCTTCCTGCTTTGAGGAAAAAACACTTTGTTCCAGCTTCCGCTTGTTTTTCTGCCCTGAGACAGTTGGTTTCCTTCTATTTTAACCTCTTGGGACCCTGATAAATGTGTTAGGATAATACACTCCAATCACATAGACACAAACAGACCCTGCACACAAAGATGTCTTGAAGGAGCAGAGAGGAAGCGCCCCAGCAGAACTGTTGGCTGACCTTTGGCTGTCTGAGTGGCACGAGCTCTCATGAGCTGTGTTCTCTGACTCTGCTACTTCATGAAGACAATGAAGCTCATGAAGCTCAGGCCAGCATGGTTTGGAGCAGCAGGTGATGGGTTCTCATCTCAAGCACACGTGCCCTTCTGTGCAGCAAGGATAAGGAAAGGCAGGAAAATCACCGTGAAGGGTTGGTTCATCTACAGCCAGGGGAGTGGAGAGGAGTTTCCAGCTGTGAACCTGAAATGAAAAGTTTGATAGGCTGTAGCTTCACACTGAGAGGGTGACTACCTCATTCAACAGCAGATATCCTTTAAGGGTAAAATTAACTTCTGAGCAGAGGCAGCAGAAAGAGTAAGAAGCCCCAGAATCCCCCTTCTGGTTAGTGGTCTTTACTGAGCTGACACATTGGAGCACTCTTGTGTTTTCTATCTGTAAAAACCCAAATGATTAATGTGTGCAAAGAAATCCTCACTAACATCTTTCTCTTCAGATGAAGTCACCATAGTTATCCTGACAAACCCATGCTATCCCCAGTACTGCATTCTTTATGGGATCATAATTTCCACTGTAAATGATACATTGATGCATGATTTCCTGACTGTACAAAATCATGGGGAATCTGCCAAGCTGCACACTTCTGGGGTGGTTGCTTTGGTCTGCACATTGCTTGTTTTTTGTAGTCAAACAGCAGCTGTTGAAAGCTTCCAGATGTCTGTGTAAAGCAGTCTCTATCCCTGTGGCAGTAGGGCTCTTGCAAGATGTGAAAGGTTCCCTGAGATGATGCTTCTCTCTGTGATCTCCTGTGGTCTCCAGCTGTGGGAAGTCAGGAATAATCTGTCCTTCAGCGGGCTGGAGAAGACAGAAGGACACTTTGGCAAATGTCACCTTTATCTTTGGGTCTACCATTAATGTCAGTGTTTCACTGGAGCATTACTGAATATCCATGGACATTGTCTTGTTATGAGATTAACCCTCTAAGTAAAAATCAGAGAGACTTTACATTATATGACCCTAGAAAATCCTCGACTTCGATTTTTTACCCATCCTATGTCTTGTCCTGGAGTAAGGACATTGTTTCAGTCTTCTTTTATCCCTGGATGAGGGATTATTCTGGCTTTCCAGTTCTGAATTATTTTTGTCTTCTCTGGAAGGATTCTGGATTTGTCATCTCTGGACATGAAACACTGCACTATAAGTAAAGGCCATTCTCAGGTTATTATTGGAAGCATAATTTTTTTGGAACAGGAGGCTATTTTTGATGTGGTGTGTATAGATGGGATGACAATTTGGTGAAAATCAGTGTTCCCGTTTTCCTCTACAGAGCTATTTTCCATTCTGGCATTGGTGGAATTTCCGTGTCAGACAAGAATCATGTTTGTAGTGGAATCTTTTTATTTTACCTAGTGGTTGGAATAGAGCATTGGCAACTGGGAGGCTGACCCCATGAGTGTGTTGTTTTCCTGTCTTCTAGCCTCTATTTTCAGTTTTTCACAGAATCACAGAATGTCAGGGATTGGAAGGGACCTGAAAAGATCATCTAGTCCCATCCCCCTCCTGGAGCAGGAACACCCAGATCAGGTCACACAGGAAGGTGTCCAAGTGGGGTTTGAATGTCTCCAGTGAAGGCAACCCCACACAGTCTCTGGGACACTCTTCTCTCACCCTTGCCCTAAGTTTTTTTCTTACATTTCTGTGGAACCTCCTGTGTTCCAATTTGCACCCGCTGCCCCTTGTCCTGTCATTGGAGGTCACTGAGCAGAGCCTGGCTCCACCCTCCTGACACTCAGCCTTTCCATATTTATAGACATTAATAAGGTCACCCCTCATTCTTCTTGTCTCCAAGCTAAGGAGACCCAGTTCCCTCAGCCTTTCCTCAGAAGGGAGATGCGCCAATCCCTTCATCATCTCCATGTCTCTGCACTGGACTCTTTCCAGCAGTTCCCCCCTGTCCTTCTTCAGCTGAGGGTGCCAGAACTGGACACAACACTTCAGAGGAAGCAAACTGAAATTGGGAAGCCATTGTGGATTAGCTGGAATGGGGATGTGTGTGAGGCAAGGATTTCCAGATCCCTGCATCTGGTAATCTATCAGCTAGCATCATGGCTCTCTGTGAAGAGCTCTGTCCCAAAAGCTCTCTGGTCTCTTGGTCCAGCTGGGAGTGAGTTTCCAAAGAGTTAAACTTCACTGAAGAACTGAATTTAGATGGCTCTTGGAACTAGAATAACACAAAGAGATGGACTGTTCTCAAAGCTGCCTGGTTCCGGCCTGAGGTGAGAGAGTCCAAGGAATGTCATGGAGGAAGGAAATGGCCAGTTGTCTTGGTGTGTTCACAGGTGTCAGGAATCAAGTAGCTGAAATTAATGTAATCTGGTTCTTACTGACTATCAAAGCAAATCCTGCTGGCTCCCTTGCTAATTCCCTGATCCTTTCTCACAGGTATCTCCACTCCTGGGAATGATCACAGGGACACTCATCTTGATATTTGTACCTGCTGCTAAAAGAGGAAATGTGGAACAACTTGGGGGGCAGCTGAAGGCTCGGACCTCCTGGCTAAGAGACATGAAAGCGATTATTAGAAAGTAAGAACATGTAGTGAAACCTCTGCTTTGCCTCTCATGCTTAATTGGAACATCTTAGCACTGTGGGACTGGGACACAACCTGCAGGGAGCTGCTGGAAGCTCAATCTGTGGGCTTAAAAAAGAAAATTACAGTTACATTTTCATGAGGTATCAACTGCAGTGACAGTGATGGATCTCAGTGTTTTCTCCAGCCTTTCCAAGATGCAGATCTAAGAGAGAATCTGCTTTGTTTGCCTCGTGCTCCAGACAAATCAAGGCTTTTGATGTGTAGAAATTGCTGTGTTCCTGAATTAATTGTTGTGCCACTGTTGTTCAGACACTTAGATCCTTTTATTTTCTTGAAAGAGGTGCTCTACTGAGACAAAAGGGAGTTAATGCCAGAGCAATTTAAGAGAAAATAACACAAAAGCTTACATTGTGTGGCAAGTTTAAATATATGTGTTTATGAGAAAGCGTGATCTTCAGCTGAGGGTGCCATGTGCTAGGGTGCTTGTGTATGTGCATAGAAGATGCCAAGCTTGAGGGCATTGAAGTAGTGGTGCTTGCTTCCAGAAAGCTTGTTCATGGATGGGCAAATCCTTTCTCTTGTGAATTCACTGTGTTACATGGGACATTTAGTGTTCTTCATATTTAGATGTTCTGGCTGGAATGCCTTTCTGCTGTTGTCAGCTAGCATCTGTGGACTGTGAAAAGTGATGATGGGTAATCTATCAGTACTTTTTAATTACTTTTTTTTTGTTAGTTTATCCGAGTAGTCATCATAGATAGAGAGGGAGAAGTGAAACTGATAGTTCAGGTGAGCAGGGCACAGTGAAAGCCCTGTCATTTGCATTTCATCTCTTAGTGATGAAATACTGTCTTTAGAAATGGTCCCATGAAAAAATGGGCTCTTTGAAGCACCCCTGAAGAGTTCCCAACATTACCATCAGAGGAGCATCACATAAGAAGTGATATCTTGTGGCCCTCATTCTCCATTGCTTTGTACCACGTATTACCTCTGCCCCTTGCCAAAGTGGGGTGACTGGTACATGGGGACACTGATACAGGGGGACACTGATTCCTGCCCTGGGGCTCCTGCTTTGCCTCTTTTTCTACTAAATCTTCTCCTGTGTCTCTGCAGCCGCAGCTATGTCTTCTCATCACTGGCCACCTCAGCCGTCTCATTTGCCACAGGAGCCCTTGGCATGTGGATCCCTCTCTACCTTCACCGAGCACAGGTCGTGCAGAAGACAGCAGAGACTTGCAGCTCACAACCCTGTGGCACCAAAGACAGGTGAGACTCCGACTCTTCTGCTGTAATGGAGGGGGAGGGTAAGAAGGTGGGAGCTTATTGACCAGAGGAAACGGGCAAGTCCCACGGAGTTACTAGAATGTCTGTAATTTCCTCTCAGTCTGTGCAACAATGATAGGAAATGCTGCGATTGTAAACTGGGTTTTCTTTCTCCTCTTTTCTGCATCATATGAGGTCAAAGCAAGGGAGAAGTGGTGACCTCAGCTCTGCATTAGTTCCCAGGCTGTAGTGCGAGGGTAAAGAAAGGATCACTGTCTTTCTCTCAGAAGAGCTGAGAGAGGTGTTGGTTCCTTCTCAATCAGACTGTTTTTTGTAATGGCAGCTGAACCAGCTGGCAGGTTGGGGGACCGTAATCCAGGGTCCCCCTAAAGGCTAAGAGGGACTGACTGTGTTCTGTGTGAGGGAAGACTTCACTGTGTTTCACTGTTCTGTCTGTGCTGAGCTTTGCTGGGAAGTGGTGCAGAGATTTGGGACACTTACATCTGGATGTCACCTGTCCCAATTACAGAATATCACTTGTGACCTATAAGCTATGGAAAGTAATTAATTGTTTCATGCTTTATCAGGATGGCACAAAAAAGAACATTCTGCAAATAACATTTCTCCAAGTGAATAAAAGATAAGAAAAAACTGACAGCCCTTCTGCCTTTTAGCTCATAAGGGGGAAATAACATCAAGAAAACCTTGCTTTAGCTGAGACAATCCCATGTCAAGTAAACTACTGGGTGGTTTGGAGTGCCATCAACAGGAGCTCCCACTGAGCTGTGTCAGTCTATTCTGCAAAAATATAGTGAGCAGAAAATGCAGCTCCACTTCAGCTGCTGGGACAGAAAGGTTTCTCAGATGGCACCTGTATTTTTGGAGCTGCCCTGAAGCTACAGGAACATAACTGCCAAAGACTCTGCCATCCAAGTCCTACACATGCAATTTGGAGAATCCAGGAAAGCTCTTCAAATTTAAATTGTTGAATTTCTAGTGTGTAACATTGTCCTGGCTTCGGCCCGGAGGGCTCCTCTGAATGACAGATGGTCCCACCTCCTCTCTCAAGACAGGAGAGGAAGGACTAAAGAGATTTATGAGCTTAGGAAAATTCTAAACTACTTTAGTAGATAATAAAATAATGAATAGAAGGAAAAAGATAAAAAGGTATACAATGTATACAAAACCATATCAGTCTCCCAGGATGAGGATCATGTCCCCAGCAGACACAGGGAAGGTCCCAGACTGGAGTCAGTGATGGTCAGTAGCTGGTGCTGGATCTGGAGTCAGGAGAGCTGGCATCAGGATCAAAGGCAGATGGACAGACAGAGTCTTTCCTAGTTGTTGGTCATCAAAGAAGGAAGGCCTGACTCTTTGATCCCTCAGCTTTTGTACTGAGCATGGGGCAGATGGGATGGAATAGTCTTGTTGGTCAGTTTTGGGTCACCTGCCTTGTCTACTTCTCCTTGCAAGTGGGACCCTTCTATGTCTTTCCACTTCCAGCCCCTGGGGGGCAAATGAGGAATTTTCTGACCTTGATCACCAGTGTGGTTAATGAAAATAAGAGCCTCTTACCCCCCGTTCTTATCAGTCTGGGAGCAAACAGAACAATGTGCAGTTAATTTCAGAGTTCAGTCAGACAGAAGAGGCCCAGCTGAAACATGAAGTTGCAAAGTAGAAAATTTGTTCTATTTCACAACAAACCAGGAAAAACATAACAGCAAAATAATATAATCAGGCTTATTTGAAGTGCTCTGAAAGGAGTTAGAAAGTCAAAGGGCACTGAAAGTCAGTGGTATTTAGAGTCTTGTTTGGTTTCCTTTTTCTTAGGCTCCCCAGTGCCTTCTGTCATTTCTACTATGATGTTGAAGGGATTGGAGCATCTCCCTTATCAGGAATGGTTGAGGGAGCTGGGTCTCTTTTGTTTGGAGGAGACTTCTGGGGGGGTGACCTCATTCATGTTTATAAATACGGAAAGGATGAGCGTCAGGAGGATGGAGCTGATGACCTTCAGTGATAGGACAAGGGCGATGGGTGCAAGCTGGAACACAGGAGGTTCCACAGAAATATAAGGAAAATCTTTGTCAGGGTGAAGGTGAGAGAAGAGTGTCCCAAGCTGCCCAGAGAGGGTGTGGGGTCTCCTTCTCTGGAGACATTGAAACAACCCCTGGACACCTTCCTGTGTGACCTGATCTGGGTGTTCCTGCTCTGGCAGAGGGAGATCCCTTCCAATCCCTGACATTCTGTGATTCAGTGTGAGCAGTGGGCTGGTCATTACTGAGGCTTATGCATAGAAAATGAGCTGTACAGTGCACTTTATAGGAAGCTGAGTTCCACACAAAGCAGCAGTAGGAGCCTTTTGCACTCATGTGTTGTTCTGTGCCTGTGCACAAGGTTCAGTTCCATTCCCTACACTTCCCTTCATTGCAGGACAAGAGTGCCAAAATCATTAATGCTCAGCAGGGCAGCTCACTGGTTTTATTTGAAATTTGCACATTAGTCAATTCTCCCTAATAATTCGTTGAGAGGCCATGCCTCTTCTGGGGAAAAACTCCAAAGAAAAATCTGTGTCTTTTTTTCTTCTTCAATAGCTTGATCTTCGGAGCAATCACCTGTTTCACTGGATTCCTGGGTGTAATCACAGGAGCTGGGGCAACCAAGTGGTGTCGGCTAAAGACTCAGCGAGCTGATCCTCTGGTCTGTGCTGTTGGCATGTTGGGATCAGCCATCTTCATCTGTCTGATCTTTGTAGCTGCCAAGAGCAGCATCATAGGAGCCTATGTAAGTATGATCTGGCATATTCCAGTTTCACTCTTATTCTCTCAACCAAATTCTTAAGAAGAATTTTTGCATTGTCACCTGAGATATTGTACTTCTGAATGCCCCTCATTTGGACCCTTGGCATTTTGGCATTATCTAGTTGTGCCTGGAGGGAAAATGGAAAACTATTTATCCTCCCTAGTAATTGCCACAGGGATATACAGCTGGGGATGTAGCTCATGTGTGGAAACCCATAGTTCCCTGCCTTTGCGTTGTTCTCTCTACACCTCTGTCCACACCTCCATCACTCTTGCTTAATGTTTGAGTACAGGCAAATTAGCCACTTCCCTTACAATAAAAATATTATAGCTGCAGTGGAACTAAATTATAGTTAGAGTGTAATTTGTCTGTGGGCATGCTTTTGGCTGCCTGGTGAGTACCATTCATTTTCATAACTAGATGGCTTGCTGCAGACCAGTATTAATTACCATATAATTTCAATTTGTTCTTATCTGTATTACTATTACACCTGGAAGCCCTAACCATAGACCACGAGACTTGATGCTGCACAAATGCAGATTAAAATGTGGCTACTCCGAGAGTGTTTGCAATCAACAAGTATAAAAAGAAATTAGATGGATCCAGATAAATTGAAAGAAAAGAGAAAAACTCAAGTGTAAGAATCCAGCCTCCGGCCAGAATCTTAATTTCAGTAGAGAGAAGAACTCCAGTATACTGAGCAGGTCATGGATTGTCTTTGAATGTGCTGAAGATAAGCCTGGGCAGGTCATTGAAGGGAAAGCACAAGATGGAGTAGTGGGATAATTTCTGAAAGCCCACCCTTAGCCCCCACACTGCAGTGCACACTCCACCAGCCCGAGAGTTCCCTGACAATTAACCAAACCACCAGTCTACCTCTGTTCCTTGTTTCTCTGTATTTCTGGCACTTACCCAGCTGTGGTTATTTTGTGGTCATTCTGTGATCTTGTTGTGGGAGCTGCTGGTGCAGTCCCTCAGAAACTAGTCATCATTTTTTGGAATGGAAATTTTTTAACTGATCACATAAACAAAATACATGAGGGGGACATCACAGATGAGCAGCTGGACACCAAATGGAGGTGGAGAGATATTCTGCAACACAGATGGATTGGGAGGAGTTATGTCCAGAGTTAAAATCTCAGTGTCAAACAAGGCTTTGAACAGCATGTGTGGAGTTGACCTGTGACCATTTGAGGAGCTACTGATCTGTGTGGAGACTGTAATGTTTGCAGAAAGCATCCCTAGATACTCTCTGCAGCAGAAGCACCACATGTCCTCATACTCCCTTTGCTGTGGGTGAACTCATTTTTGTAAATCCCAATTAGCAGCTGAAGGACAGATTTTTTTTAATGTATCTTTTGTTCTACTTTTTGATCTTCCATTTGTTCTTTTCCTTTTACACATTCACACATTAAGTACGTGTTTCAGGGAAGCATTCTGGGTGAAATATGCACTGAACAGTACTGTGAGGGTGGTGAGACACTGGAAGAAGTTGCCAGAGAGGTTGTGGATGCCCCATAAATCCCTGGAGGTGTTTAAGGCCAGGCTGGATGAGGCATGGAGCAACCTGGTGTAGTGGGAGGAGTCCCTGCCCATGGCGGGGGGGGATGAAACTAGATGTTCTTTAAGGTCCCTTCCAATCCAAAACATTCTAAATTATGTTGACTTACTGCAGAAGGAGGCAAATTTTCTTTGCAGTGTGTCATGTGTGTATGTTGCTTCTCCAACATTAAGGTGAGCAGTTTCCTATTGGCAGTAAGGTATTGTCAGGCTGCCTTCAGCTGCAGAACCCCAGCAGGAATAGTCACATCTGTGCTTCAGTACCCCCTTGCTACATGACACATGACTTCAGCTCCTATCATTGGATCCTGACACCTTGATTCCTTGTATTTGCCTTTCTTGGCAGTTGTCATTTCCAGTGAGAGCCAAGAGCAAAGAGGGGAAAATGGGAAGAGGATTTCTCACTGACCAGCTGAGCCATAAGGACTGACTCTGACACCATGGCAGGAGAAGTAGATCCAGTCACAAAAAGAGGGTCAGGAAAAGGAGAATTCATGGGAAACAAAGACAATTTTAGAAACAAATAGAGGAAGCTTTCTGTAGGTCAATGCACAAGACATGCTAAATAAAGCAAACTATTCTGAGCAGTTACACCATGGTCAGAGGAGTTTAACACATCTGCGATGGCATAAGGGAGAGGCAATTGGCAGTGGTCACATCACAGCCAAAGCTGCTGATCTTGGAGGTCCTTCTCTCACCCCAGACTGCACCTGTGCTGCTGGGGAACGAGGAGTTGTTTTTTATGGTCCTGGTCATTTAAATGCACTTAAATTGTTGAACTAAAGCAGAAAAGCAAAAGTTTTATGATTGGGTAAAAAATTTCTAAGAAGGATGGGTTCCTCCTGAAGCCACGTCACCTTTGCTCCATTGGACCCAGCTTGATGAACATTGTTTTTTAATGATGAGGCCAGGTTGAATTAGTTTCTTTTCTTGATTGTTAGCAGTTCTTCAGCCTCTGTGTTTGTAGAACTGTATGGGATTTGGGTTAATAATAGGAAAACTAAGCAAAACAGGTCCCTCTTCCCCTGCCTTCCCCTAGCAAAAGATTCTTTGCTGCATCTTGGCTCTGTGGTACCAGCCCAACTGAGAAGGCAGGATGAGAAGGGTGTAGGTGAGCAGGGAGTGCTGGGGTGGGAAGAGTATATAGTGCCTCTGCAGATCATAAACAATTTGCACTAATGAAGTTGCAGCCAACTCTCTAATGTCTGATAGTTTTTTCTAGTTTCTATAGTTTTCTGATATTCAGGATAATCCACAAGAGCAACAAGAGACAGTATTGTGTAGGTTTGTAATGAATAAGCAGCAAAGGGAAGTATGTGACAGATTATTTTTCCCTTGAGTGTCAAGTGAATAAATTGTTTCCTTTTTGTGTGTTCTGTTCCAACAGATTTGCATTTTTGTCGGAGAAACCCTTCTGTTTTCAAACTGGGCAATCACAGCAGACATACTGATGGTGAGTCTACTTTGGAGCAGCATCTTTCTCTTCTGGTGGCCAGAGCACTCTGTCAGCTTGCAAGTACCTGCAGTTCACGATTTCTTCTAACTCCTGCTTCAGCCCATTCTTCTTTCTTCCTTCTTTTTAGTTTTTTTTTTTTACTTGCTGAAAAGGAAAGTGAGACAGATGGAGAGGGATGGAAGAAAACTATTCTTGCCCTTTGTTCCGAGCTCCAGGGAGAGGAAATTTCCACAGGGGACACCGTTACTGAATTCAGATTTTTCCCCCCAAATTTTAACTCTTTATGCAAGAGTTAGTCAGAGAGCAGTTGGCATGTCAGTGGATTTAGTGGATTTTCTTATCACCAACCTGGGTTTCTCCTGCACTAGGAAATCCCTCCCTCTCTCTTTGGCTTCACTACCTCTCTCTTTGGCTTCACTCCAGCAACATGCACACACAATAGAAAACCACCTCTGGGAGGGGAGAGGGGAAAAGAAAGTATAAAGAATTTTTGGACAATGTCCACCTTGTCCAAGAGGAAACAGTCAGGGACTTTTCACCTCCTGTCCTGGATTTTCCATCCTTTCTCTACCATGGAGCTTTTTAAGCCTTTCGAGTCAGCAAACTGACCTCAACAGCTCCATTTCCATGTGACACAGTCTTGAGGTTTGTTAGAGCCTTGCATGTTTTGTCCATCAGAGATGTATGAAGCTTATCAAACATTCACTGTGTTGAAATCTCAATGTGAGGAAGGTAATTTGTTGCTTATAGTATGAAAAAGAAAGACACTAGGGGACAGAACCATTAAAGGACTTGCCCAAGGCCTTTTTGCAGGTTCTTGACTGAAGTAAAATAGAGTCAGTCGGGCATCAATAGAAAGCTCCCTGGACTTGTGTTTGTTGCCTGTGCAAACGTCAATGAGAAAACAATCTGGCTCAGTATTTCCAGATATGAAGATAATAATAGTATTATATGGATTCAGTGAAGAATTTCAAGCTTCTGCTTAAGTTCTGCTTGCAATGTAAGTTCAAGGTTATGTTTGTATTTGAAGGCAGTTTGTATTTGCAGTTGCTGTAACTGGTGCCTGATGAACTTTCAGCCTCCGTTGTGTAGAGGATGCTTGGGGGGAGTGGAGCAGTGAATTCAGATGTGAACAAAGCATGTAGAAACAAATGTTATGCATGTACTTCAGCAGCATTAGATAGCTTTTTTTGTATTGATTTAAATGTGATTTCAGTATCTGGTAGCTGTTTTTAATAACTTTTGTAGAGTTTGCCATCTGTCTTTTGTGACCAGCATCTTACAGCCTGTTCCATTTTACATCTGCGGTTATTTATTTTCCTTTTGTGCACAGGAACTCTGTGAAATGATTAGAAATAATTTCTCAGTTTGCAATTCCCAAAACACAGGAAAGAAACTAATACAATGTCAAAAATTGTATTTTGGTAATTGATGCCAACTCTTACACTGCTGTTTTGTCTGTTTAGAGAGAAATTAACTGAGTGCCATATATAATACCCATCCTAATGCATTATCAACATGAGCAGACCTGTACAATGGCTGTACAAATAAACAGAAGAATCCAAACATCTACGCAGACCAACACAAGCTTGTAAGCAGATGGGCTGGAGCATGTTTGTGTCACACAAGGGGCTTGAGGGAACATTTTGTGTGAGGCAGGGCTGTAGCCAGGTTTGACAGGTACCTTTAGAAGAAGCCCTAGCCAGGAAAAGGTGTGGATATGCTTTAGCAAGATGCACTTAAAATGTTTGAAAAATTAATTTCTACTGATTACTATTTATTTGCTGTATTCAGAAGTGTGTCTTTTCTTGCCCAAGGCTGGCAAGGAATTTAAAAGCATTATTAGTGTAAGCTTAGCAACACTTTTATCTTATACATAAGTATTATCCTATTTTCTTGGATAAAAGTGCTCGATAATGGCTGAACACTCTTCCCACTTGTCTCATTATGCCAGAAGTGTCGCTTTTTGGGAGCTGCATCCTGGCTGTAGCGTAGCTCTCCCAAGAATTAAGGATTTTGTGACTGCTTAAGAGCCCTATCTGGTGAGTCAGTCAGTGTCACTCCAGCTTTTACAAGTTAAATTTCCAAGGATGTTTGCTTATTATTTTCAAATTTCATTGTTCTTCCTAGCTTTGTGTTTTTGTTGCATCCACCCCAGCTGCCAGTGCAGCCCCTCAGACTGTCTGTGGCAAAAAGTGCTGAGCCCTGGCTTTGATAAACTGTGGGTGCTGCAGAACGTACAGAACATCTTTAAAATGCTGATATTTGTTCCAAATGTAAATTTGCACAAAACAGGCCTTATTCTCCTGAGTGCAACTCTCCAAATCTCCTCCCAGGCACATGCTCAGATGGTGCTTAGGGAAGGGGGGGATGGTGCTTATGGAGAGTACTCATTATGAAACAGATTTTATCAACCATCTTTGCAAATTACCAGAAGCCCAAAGTAGCATTAAAAAGGTCTTGTAACAGCAGTAATGAATGAGCTTCAATGTAGAAGGCAAGTGGGTAACATTGGGACGTTCTGAGTGCTTGGAACTTTGTGCAGTGTGGAGGGTTTCCACCATAAAGATGATTGACAGGGTCCAGGATGGCAGGAATAGGAGTAATGGATGCAAATTGGAAGAGGGGAGATTTAGGCTGGAGAGAAGAAACAAGTTCCTTACCATTTGGGTGGTGAGACCCTGGAAGAGGTAGCTCAGAGAGGCTGTGGTTGCCCCATAAATCCCTGGAGGTGTTTAAGGCCAGGCTGGATGAGGCACTGAGCAACCTGGTGTAGTGGGAGGTGTCTCTGCCCATGGTAGCAGGGTTGGAACTAGATGGTCTTGAAGGTCCCTTCCAACTCAAACCATTCTGTGATTCTATGAGGGTTGCCTATGTGTAGGCACAATCAGAGAAGTAGCAATGAGAGCTTCTGGGAATAGTATTTATCTTCAGCTGTAAAAACAGGGCAGAATTGTACTGGTTTTTTATGTATAGGGAAGGTAAACAGAACAAAAGCCTTGCCCACAGCACAGCTGAGCTCCACTCTATGCCTGTTTCAAACCTGAAGGAAGACTCTGACTGTACACTAAAACTTCAAGGCTGTGCTCCTCCATGGAAGCTCACAATGGTTTGGGAATAACTTCTGTTTTAAAAGAAAAAATAACCACGCAGAGCATATTTAGAAGAAGTGAGACTTTGCATAAACTGGAGGAAGGATTTTCTCTGGAAAGACCTAAAGAAATTGTAGTCACAACAGCTTACAGCCTTTAAATTGCTTACTGCCTCTTAGAGAAACTCTTAGCCACCAAACTTCTGTGGTTTAACACCTTAACACCAGTGGTTTAAACACCTCCAGGGAGGGGGCATCCACAACCTCTCTGGGCAAACTGTTCAGGCTGGGTTTGGGTTTTAGGGCAGGGTGAGGAGTATCTTTGAACAAGAGTACATGGCTCATGCTGACCCTGCTGCAGCTCTGCCCAGGAGGGATGTGCCATAGGGCAGCTTTGCCATTTTCCAGCAGGCCAGGAGATACTGGTGGGTCTGTGCTGCTCCCTCTTGTGCTGTGATTTGGTGGACAGGTCAGCTTCATTGAAAAGTGGAGTTTTTTAAACAGTAGCTGCCAAGCCTGAGCGTAGGGTCTCTCTGGGGCTGGTTTCTCTGGATCACAGCCCAGTGTTCAGTGTTTCTGAATAGAAGCTACAGCAGAGACATCATGTCCAAGCTCAATCAGTGGCTGGAGTGGAGGTAACAAGTGTTTCCTTTGCCTTTGGTGCCAAAAGAGGCCAGCATATGTTGTTTCAAAGTCTGACCCGGAAAGAATAGCAAAGTGTTTTAGAAAGTAGAGTTTTCTGTCTGAGATTAGACATAAACATCAGGACTTGCCTCTTTGGCATGTGGCAGGGAGCAGGGTGATCCCAACTTGATACAACTTACTCCAGACCAACTCATCCTGCTGGTTTCACTCCAGGAAGAGGTTGACTGGAGTAAACCATAGCCTTGCTGAACTTGTATTTAAAGATGAGAGGTTTGCCTGATCTGCTTGGTGCTGCCAGACTCTCAACCTGCAGTTGGACATGAGCCAGGTCCATCCCATAGGGTTCTACCACAGCAGCTGTGGCTCCCCCACCTCCAGGTTCTGTGGGATGTTCAGACCAGGCTGTGTATGGTTTGTATTTAGATCTATTTTAGTATCAAAATGCCCATTTAGAGCTGTAATTTACTACTGCCTTCCCAGAACAGTGTGTTACCAACTACTTCCTCTCATTGGAATAAAACACAGGGATAGGATGGAGTATTTGTTTTTGTCTTTTAGAGATGCTGGTTACAGCCCTTTCAATATTTTTTTAGAGTAGGAGGAAAAGTCTTGATACTCATTTGCTTGACACATGTAGAGTTTTTAGTTTGAGACAGGATGTGCTTGTCACTTGAATTTCAGATTCAAGTTCCTAAGATTTGGTACTTCTATAGAGGGCTCAGAAAACTGAAAACTTGGTGGAAATTCTCCTGCTACTTGAAAAACTACATGCAAAATCAGGTGTAACATCTGTGTATAAATATACACACACATGTGACACTTAGCACAGGGAGGGCATTGAGCTGTTGGAGCGGGTCCAGAGGAGGCCACCAAGGTGATGAGAGGGCTGGAGCAGCTCCCTTCTGAGGACAGGCTGAAGGAGTTGGGGATCTTCAGCCTGGGGAAGAGAAGGTTCAGAGGGACCTCAGAGGAGCTTCTCAATACCTGAAGGGGGCTACAGAAAGGCTGGGGTGGGACTTTTTAATAGGATGTCGGGACTAGGAGAAATGGATGCACGTTGGAAGAGGGGAGATTTGGGTTGGGTTTAAGAGAGAAGTTCTTTCCTGTGAGGGTGGTGAGACACGGGAAGAGGTTTCCCAGAGAGGGTGTGGATGCCCCCTCAATCCCTGGAGGTGTTTAAGGCCAGGCTGGATGAGGCACTGAGCAACCTGGTGTAGTGGGAGGTGTCCCTGCCCATGGCATTGACATCAAGATGACCTTGAACATCTCTTCCAACCCAAACCTTTTTATGATGGAAATACCATTCCAATGTCTTTTTCCAGCTGGCACCAGTTCAGTTCCTCTCCCTGAAAATAGTAAATTTTGAATAAATTTGCCATTTCCTTTGTCATTTTGCAAAGAATTGGCTGGCATGTAGAGCCAGGCCAGCTTTCTCCTCTGGATTTATTAGCCGTAAACTTCAGGGAAAGGAAAATATTTTAACATAAGTTTAAAATTTCCTGTTTCACACAACTCTGCAATCTTGAATTCAGTAGAATTTCACTTTATCTTCTTGAATGACTGTTTTTGGAGCAGCTCTTCTGGAAGTCTTCTCCAGTGTATCTGTGTGGTCTGGAGACAAGTGGGAGGAGAAACTCCTTTTTCTTTTCATCACTTTTTCTTTTCTTTTCATCTAATCTATCCAGGTTGTCCCCATTACCCCATGTCTATGGGGAATGGTAATGAATTGTGTGGCTCTCCTCATGCTTCTCAGTGTGACCTGGACTGTGTCTCTCTAAAAAATTCTAAACCTTATTTTCCTCTTGGGAATTCTGTGAGCCTTCCAGTCTTGTTCTGAGCACCTGGATGCTGAAGGAAGATGTTTCATGATAGGTGACAGCTGTGGATATGATTGTTTTGCTCTTCTGCTACACAACAGGAGTTTAACAGCGTACCCATTTAATAAGTGGTGTCAAAGCCCATTAGCAGCCTTTCATGCAGCTTTGTCAATCCAGTAATGAAAGAACCAGCAGGTTCTCCAAGCACATGTTAAAACCCTAAGGAAAAGCATTTAATCTAATTTTACCCCTTGTTCCTAATTGTCTCTGCTTGGAATGTCACAGTCATTTGAAATAGGTATCAGTGCTCTTCTAGTGGGGATTTTTTCAGTGATGGTTCCTTGTTTTCCCCTTTTTTTAATGGCTCTTTCTTTTGCAGAGCAGGCAGCTCCCCTTCTCTGTGCTGAGGCACTGAGATGGTGCTTCAGCCCCTGTGCCCTAAGAGCCATGGCTGTGGATCAGCAAGTTCTCCCTATCCCAGTCAGCTCCAGAGATTCCAGCTCTGGATGTCTCTGGCTGGGGATATGCCAGTCCAGGAATGTCACAATTAATAAATGACTTCAGGAAAGGATTGTGAGAGTGAACTGAAATCTGGGGAGGCTGAAGGCAATCCATCAGAGAGGAAGTGGAGAAGGAAAAGGGTTCATGGTCTACAAACAGTGAAACAAGATTAATTTCTTTCAGAGCAGATAGATCAGCAGAGAAACAGCAAAAGGCAAGGGAGAAACTAAGCTCAACTTTGATGGAAAGTTCTGTTGAATTCTTCATTACTTACAGTCTTTAAGACAGGAAGTGTGGGCTTGATGGTCTCAGACAGCTTCTTTCACAAGTTTTATGCAGGAAACAATTAGTATTTTCAGCTTCTAAATGTGTTATAAAATTTAGGTCATTCCACAGGATAGGGATTTGTTAGCTCTTTTCTTTTTTAATCATAGAATGGTTTGGGTTGGAAGGGACCTTAAAGATCATCTAGTTCCAACCCCTCTCTGCCATGGGCTGGAACACCTCCCACTACACCAGACTGCTCAATGCCTCATCCAGATTCTTCCATGGTTAGAGCTCTCTTTTCAACGAGCTCTGGTCCCTTAATGGGGAAATTCACGTTTTCTGCTGATCTTGTGTAGTGAGACTGATTGTGTGTCACCTGGTAGCAGGTGTCCTGTCCTAGGAGAGAAGTGGAGAGCAAGAAACAATATCTTGGCTTGTCTTTGTTACTTTTCAAAGCAGAATTGCAGTTTTTTTCAGAAGAAAGTAAAGCAGGTAGTGATGGGATGAGAGGGAAAGGGTATGACCTTTCAATGTGAATTACTTGTGGTATAGAAACATAGTGATGTGTTTTATTATGGAAAAAAATGTGGTATCCCAGGTGACAGAATCCTTGTTGGGGAGGCTGGTGGCACTGAGCTGTGTGCTGTAGGCAACCTCCTACTTCACTTAACCCTTGGCCAAGCATAATCCAGGCTGAGGAACAAGAACAGGGACTTGTAGGGGAAGTTCTTAGGGCCCTCAGTTGAAGAAGG
>VZTY01002790.1:0-24118 GCA_013400935.1 Turnix velox | reverse complement strand
AGGCTGGACAAGGCACTGAGCAGCCTGATCTAGTGGGAGGTGTCCCTGCCTATGGCAGGGAGCTTGGAACTAGATGATCTTTTAAGATCCAACCCAAACCATTCTATGATTCTTCGATTCTACGATTCTATGCTTATACACCATATCAGGGCTTGGCTCCACTCCCCGTCAGCCTCACTGGGATGGTTTGGGAGTATTTTCAACCCAGCACCCAGCAGGAAGAGACAAGGCAAACACTTCCAGGGCTGCTCAGCTGGCGGCAGCCCAGAGCCCCGCAAAGAGCCTTTAAAGCGCTGCTGAGCGGGCTCGGGGACTGCCGGGGCGGCGCAGGAGGCTCCGCTGCGGCAGGAGCAGCCTCACTGGAGACATGAAATTCTGCAGCTCTTGTCAGGGTGGCTGAGCCCCGCAGTGTGCTGGTTGTGAGACTCATGTGCGTGTCCCCAAGGGAGGCTAAAGGTGGGATCCTGCACATCACAGACAACCATGAGCAGAGCTGAAGGAAGGAGGGGGGCGCAGCTGAGGACACCATCACAGAGTCACAGAGTATCAGAGATTGGAAGGGACCTCAAGAGATCATCTAGCCCAATCCCCCTGCCAGAGCAGGAACACCCAGATCAGGTCACACAGGAAGGTGTCCAGGTGGGGTTTGAATGTCTCCAGAGAAGGAGATCCCACAACCTCTCTGGGCAGCCTGAGCCACTGTTCTCTCACCCTCACTGGTAAAAAGTTTTTTCTCATACTTCTGTGGAACCAGCTTGCACCCATTGCCCTGAGTCCTATCATTGGGAGTCACTGAGAAGAGCCTGGCTTCATCCTCCTGACACTCACCCTTTCCCTATTTATAGACACCCTCAGTCACCTCTCAGTCTCCTCCAAGCTAAAGAGACCCAGCTCCTTCAGCCTTTCCTCAGAAGGGAGATGCTCCAATCCCTTCATCATCTCTGTGTCTCTGTGCTGAACTCTCTCCAGCAGTTCCCTGTCCTTCTTCAACTGAGGGCCCCTGAAATGGACACAGTACTCCAGATGTGGAGACCATCGGAGGAGGATGGTCTCTTGTCATATCACAGAGGATCTGACAGCCCTTTCTTTATGTGTCTGGTGATGCCAGAAAAATGACCCGTCTCAATAGTGTCAGAACTGCTGAGGCTGGAAGGCAGAGCTTCAACTGTCTCATTCAACCCCCACCACAGAGCCCAGTCAGGGGGAGCAGGTTGGCCAGGCCAGTGTCCAGTTGGGCTTTGAGTAGCTCCAGTGAGCTGGCAACTCTACAAATTCTCTGGGCAACCTACTCCAGTGTTCAACCACTCCCACACTAAAACAGCTTTTTCTTACGTTTAATTAGAAATGTCTGAATTTCAGTTTGTGTCTATTGCTTTTTGTCCTGGCATTGACAACCACTCCCAGCTCTGTCCTCTTTGCACCCAACTTCATTTATTTAGACGCATTAATAATAAGGTCCCTCACAAGCCTTTTCTTATCCAGGCTGAGCAGCCCCAGATCTCTCATCCCTCCCACACAGGAGAGATGCTCCAGTCCCTTAATCACCTTTGTGGACAGTGCTGTACCTGTAGAAGCCTTTCTTGTTGCTTTTCATGCCCTTTGCCGTACTCAACTCTAGATGGACTTTGGCTTTCCTCATCCCTGGGCAGTGTTCTTGCATTACCCCTGCATTGTCTTTCCTTCTTACACATTCCTCTTTGGGCCTGGGTTTTCTTGGGATTGCCTTGTTCCAGTTCCCTGTTCCCTCTGCTTGATTTCTGACTTGCCAGGTGGCCTGAAGGACCTGATTGTTGAAAACATAACTTTCTGAATGCCCTTCCTCTCCAGGACTACATCCTGTATGACTACTTCAAGCATATCCCTCAAGAGGCCAAAGTTTGCTCTCCTGAATCCAGGCTTGTGATCCTGCTTTTTGCTTTGCTCCCTTCTCTGAGGACTCTGAACTCCATCATGTCATGCTCTCTACAGCCAAAGCTGCCCTCATCCCTCACACCCCTGACCAGTTCTTCCTTGTTTACAGAGATCAGAACCATCAGTGTCATCCTTCTTTGGCTCCTCCATCATTTGTGTTAGGATGCTTTTACCAGAGCGCTCAAGAAGCCTCCTAGATAAGTTGTGCCCTGCTTTGCTGTCCCTCCAGCACATACCACAGGGCTTAAAGTCTCCTCTAAGAACCATGGCCTGGAAACATCAGCCATCTTCCACCTGTCTGAAGAAGGTCTCATTTTCTGCTCAACAATTCTTCTGGCATTAGTTTGCCCCCCAGCCCAGATGCTGACTCATAGAATCATAGAATGGTTTGGGTTGGAAGGGACCTTAAAGATCATCTATTTCCAAACCCCCTGCCATGGGCAGGGACACTTCCCACTAGACCAGGTTGCTCAGTGCCTCATCCAGCCTGGCCTTAAACACCTCCAGGGATTGAGGGGGCATCCACAGCCTCTCTGGGCAACCTCTTCATGACCCACCCCAGGGCAGAATTCCATGAATTCCTGCTGCTCCATCACACAACTCCCTCTCCTTGGTTTCCTCTTGGAAAGAAGACACCAGAAGGGTCCTCCTCATCCATGGAAGAAGGCAGGGATTCATGGTAGAAAAGTTCAGGAGTATCACTAAATATGTGGCAGTGTGCCATGGGTACAAACACACATGAATGAGCTTCATCCTGGCACATCCCAGCACTAGCACTAGGTCTTGCTGCCTTTTCAGCAGCTCCATTTGGGTGGGCAATTGCTTTTCTCACTGCAAAGGAAACAGCTCTTACAGCTGATATCTGGTACCCAGTTTCTCTCTGTTTTCTTTCTTTCTCTGGACTCTCATTCATGCCTTATATTTAACTCTTCCCTTGTATACTGACAGGTTGGGTAGCTGCTCAGATACAGCCACATTCCAAATGTCATGTCTGCTCCTGTGATACTTGTGTTTTCCTGACACAAGTCAGGAAAGCAGGTTTCCCTGCTCATGGCAGGGGCATTGGAAGTAGGTGATCTTTAAGGTCCCTTCCAACCCAAACCATTCTGTGATTCTATATTGCCTTGTCTCAGTAGGATGCAGCTTTATGCAGAGCTATGTTGCTCTGCTTCCAATTCCACAACTGAGAGGTGACCACTGCCCAGACACACACAAGCATACACATCTGGGTGACTTCCTGGGAAGAAAAAGGGCCATGTTTTTTTTCTCTCATTATATGGCCTGTGAGCATTCATATAATCAGCATCACAGAATGATTTGTGTTGGAAGGGACCCTGAAGATCACTCAGTGCTATGTCCCGCCTTGGGCAGGGATACCTCCCACCAGCCCAGGTTGCTCCAAGCCCCATCCAACCTGGCTTTGAACCCCTCCAGCCACAGCTGTGGGGCAGCCACAGCTTCTCTGGGCAACCTGGGCAGGGGCTCCCCCCCCCCCCCAGCAAAGAATTTCTCCCTGACATCACAATTTCCCCCTTTTCAGTTTAAAAATTCTCCCCTTCATCCTATTGCTACACACTCCCGCAAAGAGCACTTTGATGCATTCAGAGTTTGCACAGCTCAGAGCAGGTGTTTGCCATCAGTATTTGTAAAGGAAGGCAGAGTTCTCTCTCCTGTTTTGTTCTACTGGTGGAGACACCAATGCACAGATCAGGGAAGCAATCTGGCAAAGCCATGCAGTAGCTCAGTCAATGCCTGCCAGCCCCACACAGGCTCCACTACAGCATTGTTTTCACAAGCAGTAGATGCTACAGCATGAAGCCTCTTGGCTGTCATACAACCACCTTCACACAGCCAGGCTCTTCAGAACAAATGGCATAAATGGAGTTTGGAGCAGTTGCCCATAACTGGAGTCCATTCCTCTTTGCTCATCCAGATACGACAGGTGGAGAGACCTGCACCTTTCTCTCTGCTCTACTCTCCTAAAGCTTCTGCTTCCAATCAGGTTTCTGTGGCCAGATTGTGTGTTCTGTTGTTCTCCTGATGCCATCTGCGCCCCTCTCCCTCCCCTCTCTCCAACTGTGGCAATGAGCAATGTCTGGGCAGGCTCAGGCCAGGCTCCTGGCTTTTTGAGAGAGGAGAGAGGGGTGAGTGGGGTGCACAGAGACCCCAGCTCCTCAGCACACCATTCCCTGCAGTGTGGGCAGAAATGCAGCCCCGTGGGCAGAGTGGGTTTGTGTAGATGTGGGCAGGTTAGGTCTGTTCCACACAAATACAAGAAAAAACTCTTTACAGTGAGGGTGAGAGAACAGTGGCACAGGCTGCCCAGAGAGGGTGTGGGGTCTCCTCTGGAGACATTCAAAACCCACCTGGATGCCTTTCTGTGTGATCTGATCTGGGTGTTCCTGCTCTGGCAGTGGGATGGGACTGGATGATCTCTCCAGGTCCCTTCCAATTCCTGATATTCTGTAGGGGGTGAGACCTCAGTGGCTGTGATTCAAGAACAAGGCTGGTATTTCCTTTTTTTCCCTCTGGCCTTGGCTATCAGCTCTGGCCAAAAGCAGTGACAACCAGAAAACTAGGAGGGAAAGGGATGAGCAGGAGCCTGAGGCTGGACCAAGAAAGCAGACAGTGAGGAGACAGGTGCTGGAGGATGGCAAAAAAGGGGCCTAGAGAAAGACTGGGGTAGGACTTTTTAATGGAATATGTGATGGCAGGGCTAGGAATAACAGATGGAAATTGGAAGAGGGGAGATTCAGGCTGGAAATAAGAAAGAAATTCTTTCCTGTGAGGGTGGGGAGACACTGGAAGAGGTTGCCCAGAAGGGTTATGGATGCCCCCTCCCTGGAGATGTTTAAGGCAGGGCTGGATGAGGCACTGAGCAACCTGATCTAGTGGGAGGTGCCCCTGCCCATAGCAGGGGGGTTGGAACTAGATGATCTTGAAGGTCCCTTCCAACCCAAACTATTCTATGATTCTATGAAAAAGAAAAGCAGAATAAGAGCTGAGCATGGAGGCTTCCAGCTAAGGCACCCAGCTCTCCTCTCAGCCTGTCTCTCATGAATCATAGTGGTTGTGTTTCTCTAAAGCCAGAAAATTCCCACATAGAGAATTTTTTTTATCTTAACACCAAGACTGCTGACTACAACTCAAACTAAGAGACACTACAGAAGAACAAATGTTGAAACACTAAACCCACAGAAATCACAAGCAAATGCTGCATTTGCTATTTCTATATCAACTTCATGAGCTCTGGTGATGATTGGAGGTAGCAGTGAGAGATGAATCAGCAGAAATCATCAGGAACCTCATATACTTGTGAGGAAGCCAGGAAGGAGAGAGCCTTGTGGGTATGGGACTCACAAGAAAAGAAGATTCAGGTTCCTACAAGCAGAATTTTTCATTACCAGAGAAATATGGACTTGCCAGCACTCACACAACATGAATTCTGACTCAGCATCCCACTTACTGATTTCATTTCAATCTAGGAATAACTTCTGTTCTTTCTAGACTTAGAAGATCAGTGTTGCTTTGTCATTTGTTGTGTGCTCAGTGGAATCCTCAGCATCTGCTGTTTTGCTCCACCATGAGCTCTCTGTATTTCTTTAGGAATGTGCAAAATGGGTTTGTTTTGCCAAGTGGGGAAGTGTTGCTGTTTGAAATGTACCCAGGGAACTGCCATCCTGAGGGTCAGCATCCTGTCTGACAGTAGGGGTACTGGCCCAGAGACTGTGCTGGGGCTGGCAGCTGTCACTGCCTTTGCAGTCCTGAACTGGGAGGACTGGTGCGTTTTTGAAAAACTGGCCCAAAGTGTCTCACTCTGAGTATTTGAACTTTGCAGCCAGATTCTGCCCATTTTACCCATTTTCATGCCATTTCTCAGCCCAGTACCTGGCACAACTCCTTGGCAAGGCTCTGCTGTGCCATATTTCCCCTTCAGTGCCCCAGGACCTGAGATGCCACTCAGTGCCATGTATAGATAACTCCATGACAGCTAATAAAGAATGTCTCTCCCTGCCTATGGCAGAGGGGTTGGAACTAGATGGTCTCTAAGGTCCCTTCAAACCCAAACCATTCTATGATTCTATGTGATACACACCAGATGATGAACCAGCAGCTGGACCAGGCTGCCACATCTACCCATGAGAGCTGGAGTGACAGTGTGGGGACAGACACAGCATCTGCATCCCAGGAGCTGGCAGCAAAGTGGAGAGGTGAAGGATGAGGGATGGCAGCAAAGGGATAAACTGGGGAGATCAGACGTGAGTCCTAACATCTGTTGTCCTGGCTATACCTGCATTGCCACCCCCACCGGATGTCTCAGCTGCCCTGGATGTCACATCTGCCTGCAGTAGATGTGGAGAGGAGCCTGCAGAAGGAATGACTCATCAGGCATCCACCCGCAGAGCTAATTGCTTCCTCTCCTGACTCACTGCTGAGAATCAGGCTGGAGCTGCACAGCTCTGGTGTGCATCCCCTGCCACTGAGTCCCCAGAACTCCAGAGCTAAGATCTGAGGATGTGCAGCCCAGGCTGGACCAGCTTTCTGGTATCCCTCACTCGGTGCATCCTTCCTGAGGGCTTGATGATTCCAGTGCCCTTCCCCACTCCCACTCCAGCTGTACCAGTGCCTCCACAGATATCAACACATGGCAAAGCTTCAACCTCCAGATAGGCCTTATGAGGGAGGACACTTGCATTTTGCAGCCAGCAGGAGCTCAACTAATGAGTGACAGAGTGGGAATGAATTTGCTGCTCCTCTTATCTCCCTCCCCTTTCATTTACTGGGGAGCAGGAAATACATCCCACCCCATTTGGGCAGCATCCCCCACTGCAGCCAGGTGCCAGAAGGTTTGGCCATGGGAGATGAGCCCTCAGTGCTGTGTTGCCAGGCTGGTGCCATGAGCAGAGCAGACTTTGCTCATCTGCCTGCCAAAGCAAGGCTGCTCTGGGTCCTCACAGCCACCTCCTCCCCAGCTGCTGGAGCTCATGTGCAGAGAATTACAGAATGTCCCAGGTTAGAAGAGACCCAACCCAACTCTGACCAGAACCATCCCTAAAACATGTGTCTAAGCTCTGTGTCTGCCTGTGTCTTAAATACCTCCAGGGATGGTGACTCAACCACTTCCCTGAGCAGCCTCTTCCAATTCTTTACAAATCTTTCTATGCAAAAATTTTTCCTATTATCTATCCTAACCCTTCCCTGGTACAACTTGAGGTCATTTCCTCTTATCAGTTGAGGGAAGGACTTCAGCCTCAGTCGGTGTCTAGTCCCATCCTGGCTCACCAAATGGAGCAGGAGGCACATCTTCTCCCTGGCTGTGTCTGGTGGTGCAGGGAACAGGTCAATGCCAGAGATGAGGTGGGTGACGGAACCAGAGGCTGCACTGGTGGCCCTTGGGATCTGGTGGTGGGTGAGTGGAGGAGAGGCTGAGCTATTCTGTCAGCTGAGGGAGGTTGCATTGTCCTCAGAGTCTCCTGGAGTGCAGAGACCTGTGGAAGGAGCTCTGAGCCCCTTGGAGGGCTGGTGATGTGTGTGGGAGCTCCAAGGCTGGCAGAGTTAGTGCCTGCTCTTTTGCAGGTGGTGATGCCTTTTTGTGTTTGACATGACAGCATAGCAACATGAAGTAGCTTTTTTCTTTGACAGTGCTTCCTGCTTGTGCTTCAGGCTCTCCACCCCCTCACTGCAGATGGGTTTAGGCCACAGGGGTTGAATATGGTGTTCAGGAGGAATCTCTGAAGCCCTGTCAGCTCCAACCCCACAAAGCCCCATCCCCGCAGCACCTGCCACTGATGGACCATGTGTTCTCTGTGCTCCCAGCACAAAGTTTCTACAGATCCTTTTGTCCTCAACAGCCAGAGGAAGGATTATATTATTCATAGGATCACAGAATGGTTAAAGTTGGAAGGAATCTTCAAGATTATCCAGTGCTACCCCCTGCTCTGGACAGGGACACTTCCCACCAGCCCAGGCTCCTCCAAGCCCCATCCAACCTGGCCTTGAACCCCTCCAGGGATGGGGCAGCCACAGCTTCTCTGGGCAACCTGGGCAGGAGCTTACCTTCCTTACACCAAATAATTTCTCCCTGAGATCTCACCTAAATGTTTTGGTTTAAAGCTGTTCCTCCTTGTTTTATCTCCCTGGCAAACAGCCCCTCCCCAGCTTTCCCGTAGCCCCTTCAGTTACTGGGAGGCTGCTATAAGGCCTCACTGGAGACTTCTCAGCCCCACCATCAGCCAGAGATCTCAGCTGGTCACTGTAGGGAGGATGTATCAAACAGGACAAAGTCCAGAGGAGATATCTGTAAGTTTGAAAAACATGTGCTGCAAGAAGAGGAAGAACAAATCAAATCTGTAGGTCTGGAAGGGAGAAGCCTGAGCAGGGATGTGGCAACAGAATTCTAAAATGCTAAAAATCTCTAGAAAGAGATTAGTGATCATTTATTCTCAGGCCTACCAAGGGTATTTTGTGCAGTAAGAGGCTTAATTTACATCTAGAGAGAATTAGGATAGGTATTATAATTGCAAGGAGATTTTCCTTGGGCCACATCATGCTGTAACACAGGCTGTCTGGGATGGAGCAGCAGTCCCTGGAGGGACCTCACTGGGGAGAGCTCTGCAGTAAGTCAGGGCCAGGCATGGTAAGAATGGGTAGAGCCCTCTCTGAGCACCCAGCTCTGGAGGGTGAGGGAGCAGTGGCGAGGGGAAGCAATGGAGTGTCTTGTCTGCTCTCTTGCCATTGAAGAAAGAGGTCTTTGCTCAGTTGCAGGGGGTGGAAAGCACTGTGGTGAGCTGTGCCACTGCATCTCCTGGCTGTGCCTCCAGTTCTCCCCTTCTTGATACACCTTTCTTTCCTCTCCTGTCTTTCTGTGCCCTGTTTTGCATCTTCACCATCATCTTCCTTCTCCTATACCCTTCCTGCTCTCCATCTTTCCCATCCCTCCAGCTACACTCCTCCTTTCCAGTCTCTCCCTTTTTATTCTCATCCCTTCCCACACCAGCTTTTCAATGCTGAGACATTTCCATCTGAATCCCTTTCCTGACTCCATCCAGCAGAAGAACTGAGCCAGGGTGCTGCATCTTGACCCAGCCCCACTTTCATTTCATGTGGAGGGGGGGGCGGCTGACACTTTCAGGCCCACTCTGTGTTGATGGGAGCCAGCTCCTACACCCTCCCCTCTGCAAAACAGCTGAGTTGATGCTCTTCCTCAGTGTGTGGAGAGATGGCAGCTCTTGAGTCTCACCTGGAGACACCTCCTGTGCTCCCCACTGGCTTCCTCAGGGGCACAAAAGGAGACTCTGCAGCTGCCTATTGCCAGGGGACCTGCAGCCTGCGGTTGAAAGGGTAGGAAGCACACACATATGCACCATCCTTAGGTGCAGAGGGTCCCCATCTGTGCCCAGGGTATTGATGGGCTGATGTGATTTGCTCCTCAGGGCTAGAGGTGACTCTGGGTCTCCACAGGGCAGCTCCTTACATTTCGTGAGCAGTTTTCTCACCAGCTGTCATTGTCCATGGGCACTGGTGAGGCTGCATCCCAAATACTGTGTTCAGTTTTGGGCCCCTGACTACAAGAAAGACAATGAGGTGCTGGAGTGTGTGCAGAGAAAGGCAAGGGAGCTGCTGAGGGGTCTGGAGCACTTGTCTTGTGAGTAGCTGCTGAGGAAGCTGAGGGCGTTCAGCTAGAGAAGAGGAGGCTGAGGGGAGACCTTCTCACTCCCTGAAAGGATGGTGTAGCCAGGGGGAAGTCGGGCTCTTCTCCCAAGAAATAGCCGATGGGACAAGAGGGGATGGACTCAAGTTGCACCAGGGGAGGGTGAAACTGGATATTGGGAAAAAATTTTTATATTAGAAGAGTTATCAAGCATTGAACAGGCTGCCCAGAGCAGTGGTTGAGGTCCATCCCCAGAGATACTTATGGGAGTACATAGAGCTTAGAGATATGTTTTAGGGATAGTTCTAGTCAGAGTTCAGTTGATGGTTGGGCTGGATGATCTGAAAGGTCCCTTCCAACCTGGGCCATTCTGTGATTCTATGATACCTGCCCATCAGTCTTTGTGGTCAGCCTGAGAGTTCTCCTGCCAAAGCAAGCACTGCAATGACAAAAGCAAGAGATGAGCATGGAGTGAAGGATCATCTGGAGAAGGGTGGAAGGTGGGTCTGTAAGATCTGCTGACTGGGCAGGGCCATCAGATGGCCATTATAGCAAGCACTGGGTTTGCTAGGAGTGAAGTCTGGTGTAAGTGCACATGGCTACCCAGTCTCCTCACCTCCTTCTCTCTTGTCTTTAGGGTCATTTGAGTGTTCAATCTTGCAGAGGTTTGTTTCTCTCCCTTTTAATCTTGCAGCCCACCCAGGCTAAATCAGATTTATTATCTCTCTGGTACCAAGTGGACACAGAGGCAAATGGCTTCCAGCCTCACAGGTTGTTTCTTTCCTTCTCAGCTGCTGGTTAATAGTTAACTGTTAGGAGTTTTCCTCCTGGCAAACAGGGAGCTCTTCAACATTTTCTTTAACCTTTTGGTTGAAGAAAAACCAAGACCCATTTGGAATGAGGTGAACTTCTCACCATGTCAGGTGGAACCACCGCCCACTTTGCAGATGGAATGGCAGATGGACAAGGCAGAACTGGCCCAGTGGGAGCTGCAGATAATGGGACACAGCTGCCAGCAGCACCCTGCAGGACAGTTTGAGGAGGGTTTGCTTTCACCTGGAGGATCTGATGGAGGGTGACAAATGCAGCAGAGGATGTGGGGATCCTGCGGTTTGGGAATAGGGCTACGGTCCTTGTTGGGCTGTAAATTAAAATTCCATCCAGGGGCAGAGTGGGTGGGAAGGGGTGGTACACAAGGCACCTTCTGGGTGTTGGTCGTTGGTGCCAAGGCTCTGGGTGCTGGCAGCCCCTTGGGCAGATGTTGCCATGGGCTCCCTCATCCCAGGAGAGAAATGTGTGCTCAGGTTTCCATTTCCCTGCCTCTGACAGCAGAGACTATCTGAAGGAGATTTGTGTTCTGCTCATAACAGTGCAAAGGGGCAGCACATTTTGTAGTCTTCTCCATGTCCCACTGATGGCCATTCACAAACCATGGAGATGTGGTGACCCTGAGGCCACGTGAGAATGATGGCATCTGTCCTTGGGTGACAGCAGCATGTCACAGCACCCTGTCCCTCCAGTCCTGACCAGAGTGTTAAAGTAGCAGCATTTGATTTCCATTCCCTCTGCTATGATGGCAAGAAGAAAACAGGCTTCTTTGCGCCTGGGTTGTTAAATTTTCATGGCCATTTAGCAAGGCTGGTTGAGAGTCATTTTCCAGCTAATTTCAGTTCCTTTGCAATGCTGCTGGGCTGCAGGGCCCAGGCTGCCAACGTGGTGGCAGGGAGCTGCTCATTAGCCTCTTGGAGCCTTGTCATAGAAGAAAGCTGACCTAGGAAACATTGCTATCAGCATTGGATATGAAATGTTAATGCTAATTGTGGTCCTGAAATATTCGCCTTAGTAGAAATGATCAGCCCATATTTACCCCAGGAACTGCAGCTGCAAGCAGCAGTTAGAGAACATCCACCTTCTGCATCTGAGAGAGAGGAGAGGCTGACATGGATCATGAAGGTAGTGTGGCTTTTGGAAGGAAGGTGTCCCATTGGAAGATAAATTAGCACCCAGATGTTAGGAACTGGGCTCCATTCTGCCATGGGACAGGCTGTTTCACAGCTGCCTGGGGGATGAGTGTCTTAGAATCACAGTATCATAGAACAGTTTGGGTTGGAAGGGAGTTTAAATATCATCTAGTTCCAATCCAATTCCCATTAGACCAGCCTGCTCAGTGACTCATCCAGCCTGGCCTTAAACACCTCCAGGGAGGGGGCATCCACAACCTCTCTAGGCAACCTCTTCCAGTGTCTCACCACTCTCACAGTAAATAAGGGACAAATAAGGGACAGTCACTTAGAAAATAACTTGACTACATTTTTCTCTATTTGCAGGAGCGTGACTTGAAAATCTGTCGCACTATGTATTGTTTTACATACTAAATACTGTTCAAAACTTTCTGACCCACTCACAGTATCCATCCTGATTAAAGCAAGTAATAAGAACAACATCCAGTGATAGACAAGAAACATCAACCAGCTCTAAGAGTAAATTGCAAAATGGTTTGGATCCTCCCCTGTACATCTGAGGGTAACAAATTCATTAAAAGCTTTTCTACTTATTGAGATTTAGTCAGCTGCTTTCATCCAAGTTAGCTAAAAAGCAGAATCTTCCAAGCTGCTGAAATCCATGTGGCACAAGCTCAAACTCATGCTCTTGTTCCACTGTGAAGTGTGCAATCTACATAAAGCTGAAACAAATTTTGGTAATCTTTCAATATTTTGAACTTTACGGATGAAAATATTTTTCTTCCCTGTGCACATAAGGCTATTAGCAATACAAAGCAATTCACTTGACAGAAATTCCACTTTCTGCTCCCAAAACACCACTTAGAGCCATTATTTTTGGATCTTGGCTTAATACCTCCTCAAGGTGCCATTTTTAGCCACCGGACTGTTCTGACCAAATTATTGGCCAGTTTAAACCTCCTAATAAAATGGTGGCCCAAACTAGATATCATCACTTGTGAGAGACAGAACTAAAAGAATCTTGCCACTCCTTCTTATGCATCAGGCTTTGGTCCTTGAAGGGACTAGGAGGCAGCACCTGGCTCTGCTCCTGTGCTCACTGTGGACTTGGGTTTGAGGTCTGACATTCTGTGTGCTATTTTTGTGGATCCCTGCAAGGGGCTTTGGCCAGAAAATGTACCTTCCAGAGTGTCAGGTCTAGGTGGGCACATCATCCCAGCCCACTCTTGATCCCTGAACTCTGTTGAAGTGCAGCTGCGTGCTGCCTGACCTGCTGAGCCCTCACCATCTGTGTTCCAGACTGTGGCCACTGCTGGTGGACAGTGGCAGCTCTTTATTCCTCACCGAGCCCGTGTGGGCTGGAGGCACAGCAGGTCCCAAGGCAGAGCACGTATGGCTCCACAGCGGGGATGCTGGCACTGCTGCCAAGGGATGTGTGTTTCAGGAGCACGGGCAGACCTGCAGAGCCTTTGCAGGGCATGCTCTACGGTTTTGCAGCAAGGAGGAGTGAGTTTTCCAGCCTGCTGTGGCCCTGGCAGCACTGCAAAGCAGAGTCCCTGAGTCTGCACAGCTCACTGACCACTTCCCATTAACCTTTCCCCTCTGCCCAGATAAATCACCGTGTCTGTGGGGCCCTTGGAGATGCTGAGTGATGCCAGGCAATGCTGGGGGAAGTGAGGAGCCAGGTGGTGCTGAGACAGAGTATGTCAGCCTGCTCCAGCAGAGGCTGGGGTCATCTGGCAACCAGGAGGATTGGTGCCTACCATGGGGCTGGTGGTGCCCAGCCTCTGCAGTCCTCTGCTCTGGCAAAGCTGGCACTAGCACTTGTGCCACATGGGCTGACAAAGGGACAAGGGCTGAAAGTGAGTTTTATGTGCAAAGCACCAAAGCTGTGAGGGGAGGATGAATATCCCAGTGCTCCCACAAGCCAGCCCAACTGGTTTATGCAAAGAGGAAATCCCTGGTGTTTCTGTGTCAGTGCTTACATCTGGTCTGGGTCTCAATTTCAGCATGTCAGGACTTTCAGAAGTTCAACTTCTTGACTGACTCCAGCGATCTGGACTTGTTGTCCCCGTGAACACCTTCAGGGCAAAACTGCCAGCTCTGCCCCACAAACCAAGGTCATTAACCATCATCTTCCCAAACCCAGTCCAGAAGGGAGGAGTCTGGCATCCTTCCTGGTGTTCTCCAGGATAGGGAAAGGACAGCACAAGTGTTGAGGATAATGGGGGGATCTGCAAGGGGTGGAGTTGACCTGGAGCCAGCTGACCATTGGACCAGGGATGTCCTTCTCATTGTGAAAGACAGGAGTGTGCCCCCAGAAGCACTCAGCTGTCATCATCTGCTGGTGGTCCCTGTGCCACCCATTTGCAGCAGCAACTCTGCCACCCAGCTGGGCTCCTTCCCAGGCTCCAGCACCTCACAACAGCAATCAACAGGGACCTGATCCAGCCAAGTGCCAACTACCCACATCCATCCCTCAAACTGACCAACTGGAACCCAGAACCTCTGTGGCCACCACTGCAGCCCTTCACCCAGGGCACTTGGGGTAGGACTAAGGCTCAGGAGAGGTTCCACCTGCATCTCCTTGCCCTGCCCAGTGCACCCTCCATCACTACATGTGGACTCTTTATTCCTGCCAGCAGTGAGTTCGGAGGGGGACCAGGCAGTAGCTTACGGTCTATGAGGGGCTGAGTAAGACCAGGACAGAATGACAGCTCTGGCCAGGAAGCAGAGCTGGCCATGGGGCAAGCTGGCCCCACGGGCCACTTTCCTCCTTCTCATTCTGATCCCATTAAGAGACAACACTGAAGTTGGCAGAGCTGGATGTCACAACAGTGCAAATAAATACCCTAAAAAGGGGCTCCCACCTTCAAGGCCAATCCTGCACTGCTGGGAGAGGCTGCAGTCAGGTGCTGGACACCCCAGATCTTTATTTTCCAAATATTAAGCATGACCTGAATGTGATGAGCAATAATAAGGCTGGGATCCCACTGTGTGCTGCTGCTGGGGTGCCTGGCCCAGGGAAATGGGCTATGGAGGGGTTTGAAGTGTTTTCACAGCGTGGGGTGGGCTAAGCCCTGGCAGCCCTGGGGCTGCTCACTGCTCTTCATGCCCTTGGCCATGAGGTCAGGGGCAGCTCGTGCCAGAAGCTGTAGTGGAGGTTGCTTGGAGTCCAGGGATGCAGGAATCTGGAACAAAACAGGGTTTGTTTCTTCAGCCACAATTTCTCTCATCAGCTCAGCTGCAGGCTTGTGTTCCACGTCTCAGTGGGGTGGCATCCTCCAGGAAGATGCTCTTGTCCTGTGGCATTTCTGGGGTGGAGGCCAAAGCTCCTTGTGTCCTCACTGAAGCTTCACTGAGGACTTGACTAACCCCTTCTAGCACAGCCTGTGGGACTGGGTCCCATGGGTAGAGCTACCACTGGCCAGGGCTGCAAAGGAGGATCCCCAGGGCATAGAGCTGGGGTGGGTGGGCACAGGGAGAAGGTGAGACAGTGCCTTTCTGCTGAGGGGTCACCCCCAGGTCAGGCTCAAGGGTGGCTAGGATGGGTACAACAGTAAGGAGATGATGGTGTGGGGATCCCAGGAGGGTGCAGAGCTCCCTGTATCACCCTGCCCATGGGCCACCCCCAGGAGAACTGATGGTCCTTTCTGGGGGCTGTTGCTCTGAGACAGTGGGGAGGGAGAAAAGTACAGTGTTTCTTGTGGAAGGGGAGGAGAGCTGCTCCCTGGGGTTTAGTAGTGGTGGGACTCCAGCGGGGGCTGGGCTCTGCTCTGATCCCTGCTCTGCCCTCCTGGCCCTGGGCACAGCCACAAGCTTATCACTGGGGATTTCTCTGCTAAATCCTCTCTGTGAGAGATAGTGGCAATCCAGAATATTGGCTCAAGCTTTTCTTATTAACTTCTCCCAGGCTGCCAGATGCTTCTGGCCAGCACATCCAGTGAAGAGGGACTGCCTTCTCCACACCTTCTTAGGTGTCTGGAGTAGGGAATGGGGTGACAGGTTGGTGGGCGTGATGGTGGGGCTCAGTACACAGGATTCACATCGGGGGCATAAGACCATCTGGGAGCAACCCCTGTGCTCCAGAGTAGGACAAGAATGAGAGAAGTCCAAGACAGACACTTGGAGAGGACATCAGGGAGGCAAGTACATCCCTGGTTTTGGAGGTCAGAGAGACCACAGCATCTGACCCTATCCCACCATCTAAAACATCCACTTTTGCCCCAGGTCTCCAAGGGAATTTGCTGGGTGATGGGGATTTCTGGGCAGGGCAGGACACTGGCCAAGCTGCAACGGGCCAAGGAAGGCAAGAGAGAGGGCAATGGAGCACTGCTGTGGGCAGGAATCCTCCCTTGCCTTTGGGGCAGCTGCCCATATGGACTCAGCAGCTATCAGTGGCCTCCCTGCTGCAGATGACACGTGGACAGAGGGACCTGGCAAAGCTCCTGCTTCCAGTGTCAGCAATGCCACTAAAACCTGTGATCCAACCATGCTTGGACCTTGTTGCTTGCAGCCTCACTGGTGTCCCTCACTCTCCTACTGGTGAATTCATTGTTTGAGGGACTCTCTTGTCCTAGAAGCTGAGAAGCTCCAGTTTCCATCAGGGATGGACAAAAAGCATCTTGGAAACTGGGATCCACTGGGGAGGTTCCTGCTGGGATAGAGCCAGCCCTGCCTGCCACCAACCCTTTACCCTGATGAGACCTGAGTCACACACACAATCTGGGCAAAGCCTGGCTCAGTCCAGACTCTCACCTGCAGAGCAAACCCAGCCATTTCCATGTGTGTCACAACAGGAAAGAGCACTGGTTGGGTCCTAACAAGCGAAGGAGGCTCCAGCTGCAGCAGCCATCTCTCCATCACAAGCAGATGAGAGGAGGCTTTGGATGGATCAGGACCACCTTCTCCTGACCAGTAGAAACTGCTCCACGCACTCATGTTACAGGCAGTGCTGCCCAGAGCTAGTCAATCACAGAATATCAGGGATTGGAAGGGACCTCAAGAGATCATCTAGTCCAATCCTCCTGCCAAAGCAGGAACACCTAGACCAGGTCACACAGGAACTTGTCCAGATGGGCTTTGAATGTCTCCAGAGAAGGAGACTCCACACCCTCTCTGGGCAGTCTGTTCCAGCGTTCTGTTATCCTCACTGTGAAAAAGTTTTTGCTTTCATTTCTCTGGAACCTTCTGTGTTCCAGCTTGTACCTATTTCCCCTTGTCCTATCATTGGAGGTCACTGAGAGGAGCCTGGCTCCATCCTCCTGACACTCACCCTTTATATATTTATAAATATTAATGAGGTCACCCCTCAGTCTCCTCTTTCCCAAGCTGAAGAGACCCAGCTCCCTCAGCCGTTCCTCATAAGGGAAATGCTCCAATCCCTTCATCATCTTTGTTGCTCTGCACTGGACCCTCTCAAGCAGTTCCCTTGCTATGTGCCATTCTAGTTGCTCTAGTGGCCCTGTTCTCCTGGAGGTGATCCTCAGGGCTGCTCACTCAAGGACTTTCCCCACTGAGGCCCAGGGATACTGGTTCTTCCCTGTTCCCTGAACACATTTCTCTTGCCCAGCTTCCCATACCAGGAGGCTTTTCAGGTTCAGACCTCAAAAACCTCTTCAGGAGGAGGTTTGTAAGATGCTGCTGGAATAGCTAGGACAGGGATAGAACAATCTGAAATAAATTCTCCCCTTTTCCCCAAAATAAACTTGAGCTCTAGAAGACCCAAGCCCACCTCATCTCCCCATGTCATGCCAGCCTCTGCACCCCAGGGTTGTTCAGGGCCTCTCCTGGAACAGAAGATGAGTATCAGAGCTTCTCTGTAGGGTCAAGGAAGCCAAAAGGGGAAGAGCACAGGTACTTTTTGATGAGGAGGGTTCTGTCTGCCAATGCCAGGCACATCACTGTTGTGCTCAGAGACCATGCCTGTGACTCTTAATAGAAAAGTTCATACAGACCCAAATGGTTTGCACTGAGAAGTAACAGCTGGGGCAGCACAAGAGATGATGCAGTACAAAGGCAGATCCTTGGGCAGAAATAATGTTTTCCACTGGTGATTCCAGGTCAGCAACTCTTTCTGCAATACTGCAGTTAATATTGCAACCCCCTTGGTGGCTCCTCAAAGCAGAGATGTTTAAGATTGTCAGCATTAAGGAGCATACTTCTAACAAGGGCTCCTGAGGGAGATAGGAGCTCATGAGAGAATGAGATGCTTCATTGCAGAGGCTGTGACATGAACCTCGTCTTTCTTGCCTGGGAGTGGAGATGTGAGCCTGAGGGGTTAGCAGAACGCTCCCTGCTTTGCGCTTTATTATCATAGAGTTATAGGGTTGGAAAGGACATTCAAAGGCCATCTAGTCCCACCCCCTGCAGTGACAGGGACATCCTGCACTAGATGAGGTTTCTCAGAGCCTCAGCAAGCCTGGCCTTGGATGTCTCCAGGGATGGGGCCTCTCCGGGCAACCTGCGCCAGTGTCTCACCACCCCCTGGATGAAGAACTTCTTCCCAATGTGTCATCTAACCTTGCCCTGCTCTGGTTTCAAACCACCATCCCTCATCCTGTATCTCCATGCCCTGGCAAACAGCCCCTCCTCAGCTTTCCTGGAGCCCCTTCAGGCACTGGGAGGCTACTGTGAGGTCTCTCTACAGCCTTCTCGTCTCCAGCCTCAACAGCCCCAGCTCTCTCAGCCTGTCCTCATAGGAGAAGTGCTCCAGCCCCCTGCTCATCCTTGTGGCCTCCTCCAGACCCTCTACAAGAGGTCCATATCCTCTTCATCTTTTTTTCTCTCTCTTTGGTGCCATGGGTTTCTGCTAGGGATCTCAGCTCTCTGCAGTGGGGCAGGCTGGTGTCAGACTCATCTTCCTCCAATCCTCGCCATCTTCAAATTGGCAGTTAATTAAGCTGTCAGAGCCTTCCCTTTAATCAGAGCATGTCAGAGCCACGCCAGGAACTGCCCTCAGGAGAGCCATGCTCCCCTGGCAGTGCTTGGATGGAGAGGCACGGGATATCCCAGTGCTCTACCTGCCTAAACAGGATGGAACCAATGCTCTCCAGGGACTCACAGCCCAAGATTACATCCAGCTGCTCCACGCAGAAAACCCAGATAAGGAAGGTAAGGTTCTCACGACATTCTCCTGTGTGGGGCAGGACGTGTAAAAGGGCTGTGGCTGCTCCTGAACCTGCCCAGACCTTCCTCCTTCCTCGCTGCTCAGGAGACAGAAGTCATCTGTCACCAGTATCATCACGTGCTTTGTTGGTGGCTCATAACCCCACTGTGGGCTCACTGGGGACCCCACAGGTCTGAGGAGAGGACTGTAACACAAGTGTATGCTGAGGTTACTGTGTTCCTTGTCACAGCTCTGTTGGCATCAGCCACCCCACGTTCCACCCTGGCTATCAGTGTCTATGCCTGTGAAGTTGGTAAAAATACCTCCCTCCCTGTCTCCTGGAGCTGCTGTGATTCTGTCTCCTGCAATCGTCCTCCCCCTGCCAAAGTGGGCTGTGTCATAAATGTTACAGGGGTCATTAATCTCTTTGAGTTTAAATTGCATTTAAAGTGGATTTCTTGCCTTTTTTTGTTGCTAGTTCTCCCCCACATGCAAAACTTTCTGAATTCTTGACCAGCAGACTGAAGATCTGCAGGCATTGACAGTGTTTGGGTGCTGGGTCCTGCTCCTTGGGAAGCAGAGGATGAAGGTAGTGGGAGGACTGATTGTCTCACAAGATTCAGGCCTTCAGACAAAAAGGGATAATAAGGATTTATTCTGAATTCTCTGATGACATTTCAGTCCCAGGGACTTCTCTGAGCTTTGGATCCCATTCAAACAGCCTGGAGGAAGCTGGTGAGGGGTCTGGAGCATATGTCTTGTGAGGAGCCACTGAAGTTCAGCATGGAGTAAAGGAGGCTGAGAGGAGACCTTCTTGCTCTCTACAACTCCCTGAAAGGGGCTGTAGCCAGGGGGAAATTGGACTCTTTTTCCAAAGAACAGGTGATGGGACAAGAGGAAAAGGCCTCAAGTTGCACCAGGGAAGGGTTGGGGTGGATATTAGGAAAAATTTCACACTGTCAAGCATTGGAAGAGGATGCCCAGGGAAGTGGTTGAGGCACCATCCCTGGAAGTATTTAAGAGAGGCTGATACAGAGCTTAGAGAGAGATATGGGTTAGAATTGGTTCTTGTTGGAGTTGGGTTGATGGTTGGACTTAGTGATCTAAAAGGTACCTTCTAACCTGTGCCATTATGTGATGGCACCAAGAGTTGGAAATATTTTCTTTGGATGGAAGCTGCTGGAGGTGAAGCAGCCTGACCTCGCCACTGTGTTCCCATCATCCCAAATGTGTGAAGGAGGACAGGAGGTCCACACCGGGAGCTGTGCTCCCTCTCCTGCAGGATGACACCACTTTGCTGAGGGGGATGGAGCCTAGGAGCACACAGAGAGCTCACTAATCCCAGCTGGCTGCCAGCTCCCCGAGCTGCACAAAGGGCCTTTTCATGCCATGCATAAACAAGTGAGAGGCATGAAAGGTTGTTATCGAAGAGCATCAGCACCAGCAGCAGCTCAGGCAGGGTTTCCCAAAATAGCCTCCTCCCAAAAGCATATCGACATGCCCATCCCCTTTTCCCTGTTGCTGGGCTTTATGGAATAGAGAGTTTGAGTGCACCTGGCTCCTGGGCTGAACGTTGTAGCCCAAGAGGTGACTCAGCCCTGGGCCACCAGTGCCTGTTGCCAGGAATGGCAGAGGGGAGGACACCAGCAAAGGTGTGTCTGCCTGTATCTGCACACATGTGTGTGGTCACCAGGGTTGGAGGTGAGAAACAGCACAGTTGTGCTTCAGCTTTTGCTGCACCCTTCTGTTTGTGAGTCTGGTGAAGAATACTTTGCAGTGATTGCCAGTTGCTGGTGATCTGCTTCCCTCACAATGGTGCTGAAAGGCTAAATACCACTTTGCTCTATGTTTGGAAGATGGAGCTCCTTCTTTCAAGAGAGGTTTCATTTTCATAGCTGAACCTGTGAAGCTGCATCTCATCCTTATCCATGTTCTCCAGAGAAGAGTGGGTTTCCATGTAGAAATACACCCAGTGGTGACTACTGAAGGGAGTGCTGATCCTCTTTGCTTTTTTGTCCCATAAAGTCAGGCCAGAGCTGCTGCAGAGCTAAGGGGAAAACCTGCTGGAATAAAAGAGCTTGGAGGTCCTCAAGAAGATTATTGAATGGTTAGAATTGGAAGGGACATTGAAAATCATCTGGTTCCAACCCTCTTCCCTTTAGACCAGGTTGCTCCAAGGTCCTCCTAATTTGACACTGAGCCCCTCCAGGGCTGGGGCAGCTACAGCTTCTCTGGGCAACCTGGGCAAAGAATTTCTCCCCTAGATCACACCTAAATCTCCCCTTTCAGTGCCAAACTGTTCCTTCTCATCCTATCACCCCCCTCCCTGATCCAGAGATCTCCTTTATGCTCCCAGGCAAGAGTGTGGCAACAGAACCTTCTCTAACATTGAATCATGAGGCATCCTCAAGCCCTGTTGTTTTATATCATTCTGCTTTTATTTTTGAGGGCATTTGTCCTGTCTTACCTTGTTGTTTTGAGTTGATTTGGCTCCACATCTGGCCAGGAGATACTCACTGTGGCCAGGACCTGACTGCTATGAGAGGATTCCCCACTGAGCTGCTACACTGTGGGAGACCCAAAGGTTTCCCATGTTTCCTGCTGGGCAGCAAAGGTCTCCAGTGTCCTACAGGCAGGCAGAGAGGCAGTTCCACCCAGCTGTGACCCAGACAGCATGGGGTTTGGTGTCTAAAACATCTCACTTTCCTGGAAATGTATTTGGGGTATCTGAAAAAATCACTGAGCACACATCAACTCCTCTAAATTTCTTGAAATTCTTGAAATTTGAGAGCACCAGATTCCTAATCTGAGGGTCAAGGGTTCAAGTCCCTGTCCAGGTATGAGGCTTGTCAGAGTTGAGCTGATGATTTGACTTGATTATCTGAAAGGTCCCTTCCAATCTAGATGATTATGAATTATGAATTTCCTCAGTGTTTCTAAAGGGAAAGTAAAAAGTCTTTTCACTGTCCCTTCTCCACAGCCCCTTCTGCCATGTGTGGCAGGAGCAGATCCCTCCATCACTCCCATGGCCAGAGCAGGGATGCAGGGAAGCCCATTTGCCTGACAGGCGATAACCAGAAGAGAGCCCAGCACATGGTGGGGGGTGATCAACTGATCAACATCTCCCAAGGGATTATTTTCCTTATTTCAGTGGGGACAGTTACGGGCATAAATTGCATTTTCTTTGTCATCAGGACTGTGGAAGAGCTTCCAGTGTGGTGGTAACTGGAAGAATTTTGAGGCTGAGCTGTTGGCACCAGTGTGAGAAGGGGAATGAAGGAATTTCTTACACATGGTCTTCTGGCTCCTTGGCTTTGTGAAGGAAATGTTCCCTGTGCTGGGTATTGGGAACCAAGGATATCTATGCCCATAACTCTGACAACGTGGTCACCCACTGACTTGTTTGACCCAAATTCACTCAAAATTTTATTTAGCATTTACATTTTACACTTAAACCTGATCCATTGAGAAAAAAAATTACCATTTCCCCTTTAAATGACCTGAAAAAGGTGAAAACACAGTAATAAGCCTCAAGATGCTGCAAAGTGCTCCAGTTATCATTATTTTTTGGGACAATGTGGTGCAGCTTTTGTCCTGTATGAGTTCCCTACAAATTCAGCTCAGTGTGACACACAGATGATGTCACTTGGGGTGCAGCCCTGAAGGACCTATTCAGCATCATCCCCTCATGATGGAGAGCCAGAGGTGAAAACCATGGCTGCAAGGGGAGCAGCTGGTTGAAATGTCTTTTATTTGTAAATGAATGCCCTCCCTTCAGCTTGGCTCTGGTACGGTGGGTTGTATATTTTCCAAGAGGTTCCTGTTATTTACCCAACTTTCCAGCTGGGCTTCTCAGAGGCACAAAGAGGCAGGACCTGCCTGCGTTTGTACAGTGAGTCAACAGCTCAGCGGGGGATTAGAGCCCACAGTCCTGCTGGCATGGCTGCCTTGGCTCCAGCCACTGGACCATGCAGCCCCATTTTGTTCTTGGTACTGCCTGCTGGTATGTGGCTTGTCAGGAAAAATAGCTTTAGTGTGGCTTATAAAGGAGGCACTTTCTAAAGCAGTAGAAAAAGAGAGCGCCTTGTCCCAGCACTTGGTCTCAGCCCCCTGCTTGGGCTCCCAGTATGGGTGGGAGGAGCAGGTTCCCAAAGGCTGGGGGAAGAGCAGCAGTGGGAAGCAGCGGGCACAGGGCATGAGCACCCAGCACTTGCTGTCAGGCAGGTGACAGCATGTGACATGGTGAGGAGCCACCCTGGGCCAGCCCTGGCTTGCAGGCAACAAGATGTGGAAGCCATGGCAGAGCTTCCCTCCTGGGCAGAGTTCCCAAGGCTCCTCTATCTGGGAACCCACCTTTGCTGGGGTCCTGCATGGAGCCACTCCCTTTTTCAGATAACCAAGACAGGAGCTAATGGCGAGTTGTCCAGAGAGATTGTGGATGCCCCCTCCATGGAGGTGCTTAAGGCCAGGCTGGATGAGGCATTGAGCAGCCTGGTCTAGAGGGAGGTGTCTCTGCCCATGGCACGGGGGTTGGAACAAGATGATACAATGATAGAATCATAGAATGGTTTGGGTTGGAAAGGACCTTAAAAATCATCTAGTTCCAACCCCCTGCCATGGGCAGGGACAGATCAGTGGAGCAGAGGAGCAGAACCTCCCCTCACCCTCCTGCCCAAACTATGGGGAGGCCCCCCGTGGTGCTGGAGTTTTCTGGGCTGCCAGCACGTGTTGCTGGCTCATGTAGAGTTTCTCACTCACCAACACCCTCAAGTCTTTCTCCGTGAGGATCTCCTGGGACTTGGCAAGGGCCAATTGAATGCTTGAAGTACTTTGTTAAAGTATTTCTGGCTTTCATCATACCGGCCATTGCAGCCCATGGTGCCAGCCTAAAATGAAAAGAGACTTGAAGCTGTGTAGAGGAACCAGCCACAACTGCTTGAGTTTTGGATACGAGGACTTTGGTATTTTGCTTGTAATTTGTTGAGGCACTGGCCCAGGTTGCCCAGAGAGGTGGTGGAGCCCCCGACCCTAGAGACATCCAAGGCCAGGCTTGCTGAGACTCTGAGCGACCTGATGCAGTGCAGAATGTCACTGTCACTGCAGGGCTTGGACTCGATGGCCTTTGGAGGTCCTTCCAACTCTGTGATTCCATGAGGGCGGGCTCCCTGTGCTGGCTGGGGCCTGCGGGCTGTGCTGTGGGGAGAGGGGCCGGTGGGTAAGCGCTGAGACCCCGGCTGCTGGGGCAGCCGTTCCCGCGGCGGGGCGGGACTCGGGCTGCGGCTCAGTGCGGGGCGGGCCAGGGCTGCTGAGACCGGGGAGCGGGGTCCCCCTGAGAAGCCCTGCCCGTTGCGGCGGCAGAGCACGGACAGCCAGGACGTGCGTGGAAACAGCCTCCTGTGTCCCACCCGCGCCCCGTGGCATCGATCGGCAGCCGTGCCGCCGGTCGCCCCGCCCCGAGCGATGGCGCGGAGCTCTCCCTCCCCCTCC
>VZTY01002788.1:30926-99303 GCA_013400935.1 Turnix velox | reverse complement strand
CTCCTCCGCTCCTCCCATCCCCACCTCCCCTCTCCCCCCGCACCATGCACCCCACTCCCTCGGGACCCCCAGCGTCCCCGCTTCCTCTCCGCATTCCCCCACTGCCTTCCTCCTGTCTCCTCCTCCTCCTTCTTCCTCCTCCTTCTTCTCCTCCTCCTGCTCTCGGGTTTGCACCCCCGCTGCCCCCCCCGGCAGAGCTGCCTCCCCTCCCGCCGCACGCACAGCCCCGCCGGAGCCGCACAGGTAGGCAGCGCGGGCTGGGGACCGGGGCTGCGGGACCGGGGGGTGCAGGTTCTACCGAGCTCATCTCCCTTTGCCTTCACCTGGAGTGGGGGGCACTTTCTCTGCCACCCGGAGGAGACAAAGGCTGGGGGGAGACGCGGGGAACCCCGGTGTTGCCGCCGTCGGGACGCCCCCGGTGCGTGGTGCATCGCTCGGTGATGGGAGCCTAGACGGTACCTATTGTCACCCGTGCCCAGAAGCCGGTTGCGGTGCCGTGCACCTTGCTGGGGGTGTGCAGTGAGAACTCGCACCCCATCACCCTGCTACAAGTCCAGGGGTTACTGCCGGTTCTCGCCGGGATGGCTCTGCCCTTCCCTGGAAGCAGAGTCACCTCTGACAGGACCCCCGTCATCCCGGGGGTACGTCCTGCTACCCCACAGCTGTCGGGGACAGTGGCCGAGGGGTGACAGAAGGTTCTCCCACCCGGGCATTGTGTTTGGCAGAGCCCAGCACTGCCAGCCCCTCAAGTTTCCCCTCAGGTTATTCTTTGCTCTTCTCTCTGTTGATAAAAGTGAGATCTCGTTTCTGAATTAAATCAATTTGGCGTCCGTTAATGGCTTATTACAGCGGGTAATTCATCATGTAGGATTTAAGTGACATTTATCCAATTCACACCTGAAGCCTTCCGTCAGCCGGAGGGTTTAATGGAAAGGGGTTTGTATTCCCATCTCCTCTCCCTCGCGGGAGAAGGAGGAGGAATTTAATCCTACCCGTTTTGTTTCAAAGTGAGGAAAAAGCCCAGCCTAACTGTTGTGCCACTTCTCTCGCACACCCTTCAAGTGAAGACAGGACCAAATGTACCCTCATTCTTCCCTGTCACCCTGGTGGGTGCTTTCCAGCCGGGTGAGCAACGACCTTTGCTATTGATTGTGCCTCATTTGTCACCGGGCATTGTGCATTAAACTGGAGAGTCCTCTCTGCTCTGCTGACAGCAAGCGACTCTATCTCGGATGCTAATCTCGGGCTCATTGCTATTTTAATCTCATTATTGGGTAGAGTAGACCCTGTTTGATAGCGGGTTGGCTATGATGGCTGTGTCAGCCACTCCAGGAAGTCCCAGGGGGGAAGCACAGCAGAGGGTACTGCATATTCATTCGTGTGTCTCTCTCCTTCCTTCTACACAGCGACTTTCTGGGCTGCTCTGTCCCTAGAGGATGTTGGTGCTGCCTCCCTTGGGCTCATGCTCTGACTCTGAGAGCAGAAAAGAGCTCTGTGCAGGACAGGGTAGGCTGTGGTTGAAAGCAAAGACATGAAGTGACTTGAACGATTTGCAAAATGTCCAGTGTTCATTAGAGACAGGGTGCTAGAGCTTAGCACAGACATAGTGACAAGTATAAAACTCTCACTTAACAGTCTGGGCTGCAGGAGAGGGTATCTCCTGGGTGGTGTTGTCTGAACAAGCCACTTGTGTCCTGTTGTGCCACTAGTGCAACCAGTGTCTTAGTAAATGTGGCTCTTCTTACAGCAGGGTGCTGCTGGGTGATGGCAGAAAGTGAGAGAAAACAACAGGAGCAAAAGGAAAGCAGATGATTCAAAAGGTTGTTGGTGGTGGTGTTTAAGCAGCCTGGCCTAAATATCTGCAGAGTGGAAATGTCTCACTTCAAACACAGTCACAAGGGACAAGGAAACTAGAGCCAGATAAACATGAAAGGCAAAGTAGGGAAGAAAGGCAATGATGGATACAGGAAATCTAAGAAAATGAGCAGGGCAGCTCCAATGGGGAACCCAAAAGCACTAGAGATCTGTGAGCAGGGACTCTTGTCCCAATGTTGTCTGGGCCAGCAGCAAGAAAACTACTCTTTACAAAGTAAATGTGCAAAGAAAAGGTTAAAAAAAACAAGCATGCATATAAGATTACCTGTCTGTTTTCCGGGACCTTAGAAAGCTGTGTGAGATCCTTTTGAAACAGAAAGGTCTTTTGGCAGATTGTATATGAAGCTCCCCAGCGTTTGCCTCCAGAAACAGAAAAACAGATGGAAAGAGACCCAGCAGGGAAGTGAAATCTCATTTATCTGCACAATGCCATCCTCCTGGCTCCAGCCAGCTCTCTGCGTGTCAGCCACCATAGAGCCTACCCTGGCCATTCTGCTCCAGGCCTTCCCAAGCCCATCCATCACCCTATGGCTTCTTATTTCCAGAGAGCCTGGCACACAAAGCTGGGTTTATTGTCTGTTTCCCCTGCCACACATGCACAACACCCACGTACCCACATACATCTGTGTATTGCTGCAGCTCAGGATTGTTTGGAGCCCAGGAAATCTTTACACACTCCTGCCAAAGTCTGAGCCAAAGAGGAATTTGGCCCAGAGTCTGTGCTTGGTTCAGCCCTTGCACAAACTGCAACATTTGTGGTCTGGGGTGATAAAGCACCCTGATACTCTCTGTCTCTCAGCTTGAGGTAAGAATAAACATGAAAAGTTAAAACACAGCAGCCGGCAGTCCTAGCTTTAAGTCAGATAACATGAATGAACACAGATGAATCTGGTGTTCCTGCTTTGTTAAACTGAGCACAGCGGGGGCAGAAACAATTGTGTTTATAGGGGAAAACATGCCTGAGTTCCCGGGTCTCTGCTCAGTCCATGGCTGAGAATTTCACACCTTACAGAGAAGGGTCTGCAGCAGGGTGAGAACATTGCTATTACCTACATCAACAAGCCTGGGGCTAGCCCAGGGCTTCTTTGGTGAGCTGTGGTCCTGACAGAGAGGGTGAGGTTTGCTCTGGTGCTCTGACACTGAGGAGAAGTAGGGATGCTGTTGTGTTATCTCACTGCCTTTGGGAAGGGTGAATTTTACAGCTTTTGTAGGAAAAGGGGTGAATTTTACAGCTTTTCTAAGAAAAAGGAAAGAGGTAGGAAGTTAAAGATAGGTGATGACATGGAAACAAGGAGTTAAGAGAGGTCTGGGACTTCTGTAGTACAGCAGTGCTAGATTAATCCAAGAAAGCAAACTTATCCATTTACTGCTTCAATTTGGCAAACAGCTCAGACTTCCCCTGGCAACAGCACAGGTATTTATTTATCTGTGATGTTAATGCCTGATTCCCAGTAACACAGTGAGTTAACCTGCCCTCTCAGCCAGCACAGACCAGGTAACCCCAGTGCTCCTGTGTCATGCCAACAGGACATCTGGGCAACTTAAATAATTTCCCCCCTTAGCAGACCTTCTGTCCAACTGCCCTGCAGCATTTAGCAGCTTTCTAGCTCCTGCTGAACACCCGAATCCACAGCTAATGTGTCTGTCAAGTTCAGCATCAAAGAGCCTGTGTCTGTGTGAGTGAGATTGGGGACACCTGCCTGGCGTTCTCTTTGCACTTGTTTTCCTCCTCTTGGCATTTTGCCTACAGATGAAAAGGTAAGATGCTGTTTCCAGCTCTTTGAGCCCTTCTTAGGGATGCCTTGATCTGTCTGGTTTGCTCTGGTTCTCAAAGAGAAAATCCTGGGGAGAAAAAAAAAAACCAAAGTGGATGCAGAGCTCGGGTTTGGCTTGGTTGCTGGTTTTCAGGATGCCTTCGTGCTGCTCAGCTGGAGAGGGACAGTCTGAGAAAAGCACTCCAAAGTGAAAGGCTGTGTTGGAAATGTTCTTTTTGTGGAGAAGGATGAGAAGAATGACCTAATTAGAGAAGTCTAACTTGTCCAGTGTCTTGTAACACAAAAGGGGACGAAGAACTCCCTAAAATATTACAGTGAAGCAGAATGAATGAGAATAGAGAGCAACCATTGCACTAAAGTTCTTGATCTCAGTGTTCTTTGGACTTAAATTACTTTCTCAGCTGGTACCTGTCCTGTCCTGTGCAGGTCAACGAGAGAAAGTGGGACAAGCTTGATCTTTAAACCTCTCTACTGACAGCAGATTTGTTTCTCTGCTCCACTGTGAGGTATCAGCACGGCATTTCCCATTCTCTTTTTCTTTGCCTTGATCAGCTTCAGCCACCCTGAAGCAGTGTGTGCATGCCTGTGTCTCTGTCTTGAGCTGCTCAGGGCTGTTGCCGACCCTGTGAGGCCACCATCTGCCTCCGGTTCTCTTCTTCCTGACATCTTCATCTCAAGGAAACCAGCTGTGAGGAGAAGGCAGTGCCAGGCAGGCTGAGGATGCCAACCTGGCAGCAAACAGCCCCAGCCAGACAGCTGGTGCGGTGCTGGGGGCTCAGGACCAGCCTCTCCAGCCCCTCAGATGGTGGGCTGTGAATGGGAGGGTAGGGGGGGAATCAAAGAGAAATGTCCTACTGATTGATGGCCCTCATTTGCACATGAAACTGGGACACCTCAGCCCTGCAGGCCCTGCTCGTGTGCCTCAGCTGCTGTAACCAGGGCTAGGAGAGGAAGTGGTAACCAAGGAGGGGAAAAAATCACTTCCAGCCCTGGACCCCCTAACTGTTTCCATCAAAGTGTCCTAGATCTGAGTTGGGCTTGTCTTTGCAGTTTCTAGAGGTTGGTGGGGGTTTTCTTTCTTTCTTTTTTTTTTTTTTTTTAAATTGCAGGTGAGGCAGAGCACCCAGGATTATGGCAACTCCTTCCACCTTCTCCCCTCCTTTCCTTTTCCTGTGCATGCTGATCCTTTCTGACATCAGTCCTGCACTCTCCTTGGACACCAGCACGAAGCTCAAAGATGTCCCAGAGAACAACAACCATCTTCAAAACCAAGAGCTGTGGGTGCAGCAGCCCAGAAGTGGGCACCACCACAAGCATGGCTTGGGCAAGAAGGAAAGGGTCCATGCCATGCCCCCAAGAGGGAGGCAGGCTGGAGAAGAGGCCCTCAGAACAGGCAGTGGAGCTCCAGCTGTGGAAGAGATGTCAGCAGAGGGACAGCCAGCAGCCCTGAAGCAGAATAAGGATGTGTTCCTGGGGTTTGAGTTCCCAAATCCTGAGAAGGAGAACCAGTCCCCTGGATCTGAGAGGGGAAAGAAGCAGAACCGAGAGCATCGGCGTCACAGCCGGCGGGACAGGCTGAAACACCACCGAGGTATTTGGGCTCCAAAGGGAAGCTGAGGCTGTTGGGTCAGTGCAAACGAGTGTCACTTGTCTGAGGGCAAGAAGATGCAGCTGTGGTTGAACCACAGGGATGTGTGGAGGGTGTGGGATGTGTGGTTGCTCTGGGGAGAAATCTGCCAAACAAAAGAGGCACAAGAAAAAAGAGGAATTCCAGAACCAGAACTGGCTGCAGTTTTGGGAAAATGACCTGCTTTGCCTTTCAGGGCCAGCTCTGGAAGCTCCTGAGCCTTGAGGGGTTGTTTAAGGGTGGCCTTCTTTGTTTGGTTGTTAGTTGGGGTTTGGGGTTTTTTTTGGCTTTTTTTAGCAAATGGTTCAATTTATGAACAAACACTTCCAAGTGTTCCATGCTCAATCTCTCCACTGACATCAAAACATGACCAGAACTAGAAATAATACAAACCCCCTACTTCGCTTGAAGATGGATTTGTTTTCATCAGAGCATGTATCATTCTGTGTTCATGCTGAACTACCAGAAAAAAAATAGAAATTTTGTGTGTGTGAAATTGCAACAGTGACTTGAAAATGTTGCTTGTTTTTGACTGGGATTGCTTTCTTTTGCAGGTCGAGCTGTGGGGGTGTGTTTCTGGGGGATGGAATTCTCACTGTGCTAAATCTATAACCTACAAAGGATGAGAAAACCAATGCTGCTTTATCTGTTTCCCTCCACAGGGAAGACTCCAGATGCTGGGCCAAGCTCCCTGTACAAGAAACCTGAAAGCTTTGAAGAACAGTTTCAAAACCTCCAGGCAGAGGAAGCTACAAGCCTGACTCCCACCATGCTCACTGCTCTGGATCTAGCTGCTTCCACAGAAGAGCCTCCTGCTCTTCCAGCCACATCCCCACGGTTGCAGGTAAAGAGGCAGCTGGTAACCAAGCTGTACCTCTGATGCAGGCAGAAACCTGCAGCTAAGGTCCAATTTCCTTTTTTTCTCCAGTTAGAGGTAAGTGCTAACTTGATACCAAAGCCCTCTCTCAAAAGCAACTGTCTTGGAGGTCTCTAAACACATCTTCATAATCATTTCCTTTAACTGTTTCTTTTCCCTGCCCTCCCTCTCCATTTGCTAGCAATCTTCATTCAGCTTCAAGGACCAGAGAAGCAGTAGGAGAACCAACATGTCCTGATGCTCCTTGCTCACCTTTTGTCCCCATGTCCCATGATGGAAACTTGGCTTGAGCTGCAGGAAGAGGAAGCTTTTCTCTTTTGCAAACGAGACCCCAAGAATCCCCAGGGAACAAGACTGGGGTGGAGGGAGGAATCACACAGACTTTTTAAGGTCTAAAAGCAAAGATTTCAGTGTTGCTACAAAAATGTGATCATTTTTCCCTGATTTCTTGTGGTTTTCAGGCCCGCCTCAGGCAAGATGGGGATGTGATGCCTACCCTAGATATGGCACTCTTTGACTGGACAGATTATGAGGATCTCAAACCCGAAATGTGGCCATCTGCTAAAAAGAAAGGTGCTAAGCCTCTCTGTCTTCTCTCCCAAAAGCCATTCTGTAAGGCTTATCCCATGGTTAGTGTTCACAGATGTGCTGAAGGATGTGAGATCATAATGGTGGGGAAAGAGACAAATAAGGATAATGCTGATTGTGTTTTATGCTTGATTTCAAAATGTTGCTCATTTTCGATGCAAAGTTTGAGGGCAGAGGAAAAAAAAATGACAGATGGAGGGTTGAGAAATAGGGAGAGGATTAAACTACGAAGGTTTAGAGTTCAAGCTTTAGAAGTTCGAGGCTGTTTTTACCCTGGACCAAAAATAAAACCACCGACATGACATTTTCTATCAGCATCTGTCTGGGTTTTTTTTTTCCTATAGAAAAACGCCGCAGTAAGAGCCCCAACAGTGGAAATGAAACCATGACAGCTGAAGGAGAGCCATGTGATCATCACCTTGACTGTCTCCCAGGTCAGCATCAGCTTGGTAGAGCTGTTTTTCCATCATGAGATGATTTGAAATCCAGCCCAGGTTCTAATAGAAGTATTCCTCTATCTAACACTGATAGAAGGACTATGGGGTAGGGGGTAGATTTAGACTTAAGAAAGAAATTCTTTACAGTGAGAGTGGTGAAACACTGGAACAAGTTGCCCAGAGAGGTTGTGGATGCCCCCTCTCTGGAGGTGTTCAAGACCAGGCTGGACAAGGCACTGAGCAGCCTGATCTAGTGGGAGGTGTCCCTGCCTATGGCAGGGGGGTTGGAACTTGATGATCTTTGAGGACCCTTCCAACCCAAACTATTCTATGATTCTATGCAGCAGGAAGGGCTGAGGCTCTCTAGGCACGTTGTGGGAGCAGATGATGTTGGTACATGGAGCTGTCATGGGTGTCAGAAGCCCTGCAAAGGAAGCTGAGCTCACCTGTGCTCCTGTGTTGCAGGTTCCTGCTGTGACCTGCGTGAACACCTCTGCAAACCACACAACCGAGGCCTTAACAACAAGTGCTATGATGACTGTATGTGCACTGAAGGTGAGTTCAGCTCTTTGATTTCCCTTCTCCAGCTGGCTTCATATTTGGCTGTGCTGACACCAACAGTGGATCCAAACTCTGCTGCTCTTTAGCCTTGCCCTGCCACAGACTCACAATGACATCTAGGATGTCTTGTTTGCCCCCTTGAAAACAAAAATCCTGATACTTAGCAAACCTAGCAATATATTAATACATCAGTGATGCTTTCAAGTATCACAGCTTATGAAAACGGATCACTATCCTTGTTTTAAATGACTTTGTGGCTAATGTGGCTTCCCTGAGTTCATTTCAATTGGACTTATAGCAATTTAGAAGGTGTAAGAACACTTGGTTTCTTAAAGCTGCTTCTGAAGAATCCACAGCAGCCCTCAATAGACAGTTGTATTATAAAGATGTTGAAAGGCTCTATTCAAGTTTGAACGTGTTCAGGATCTGCTCCTGGCTTGTTTGCCAGAATAAAGCCCTGGTTGCCAAGGTCTGTGACCTGTGTTAGGTACCTAGTGATTTTGACCAGGTCATTCACCTCCTTTTCACACAGTTAACAGCCTGCTTTTCACGGAGCTGCAGTGTTAAAAGATAGATTTCACCTTGGGTGTGTTTTGTAATGCTTGAAGGTCTTCATCAGAGATGATGCTCTGATAGGTTAGCCTGGAAAAGTGTTTCTGAAGCTTAACGAGGGCAGCCCCTGGCCCTGCTTTATGCTTAAGCTAGTTATAAGTTGATGCCAAATGTGCATCCTCCGTAGCATTAAAAAGATCCCAAGAGATTAAGGGTCCAGATAAGATAGACAAGGTGCTTAGATAAGAGCAGAGCTCTGATCTTGTATGCTGTCCTTCTGGGAGGCCAAACTACCCCAGGAGGATTGGTAATGAGGGGCTGAAATCCAACTTCAAGGTAGTGGGTCTCAACATAGCCCAGGGACATGCACTCCACAAGGCTGCTCAGTGACCTGTGACATCAGTTGGGTCTCCTGTGTACAAGTACTCATGGACAGTTTATGGGCTGTCTCATTAGAAAAGCCATAAATCTTTAGCCTCCCCTACCCTGGGGGTGCTGGCACTGTTGCTATCTGCTGCCTGCTCTGGAAGTAGAGAGTTGCAGTTTCCAGGATGATCATATTGGCTCCTGCCAACCATAATGAAAAGATCACAAGGCTGTCATGAGAATTCTTCACACATAGGCTGTTTGGCCAGCTAGCCATGCATTCTGGTGTAACAAAGTCATACAATAGACACCAGAAAGATAAATTTATCAGTGCCAGAAACTGATGAGTTGCCCTGACCAGAGGCTCCCATTGCCTTCCACTGCCATGGGAGAATATGTACTGATGGTTTTTTACATATGAAGTAGTGTTCCCACACAGATACTTAGTATTCATCAATGCTATATCATATAGTACCCTTCAGACCCTGCACTTTGAGCATCTAAAGCAGAGAAACTGAAGGAGATCATCAGCAAGCTTTGGATCAGACCTCCCAGTAATAATTCTTCAAAGCCTCTTCCCTGCTCTCCTGAAGCTTTAGGGAAATAAATAGCCAGGGGAGCTCCCCAGCCACTGCTGCTGCACATGAAGTCTATAGTAATTTCCCAATGGAGAGATCACTTAGATAGTAATAAGGAGAAACCAAGCAGCGCTTCCATAAAATCACTGGAAATAATCAGGATCATTCACTGGTATTTGAAGAAGCTGGTGAAAGCTTCTGCCTGAGCCAGTGAATCCCAAACCAGAACAGTGAGCCAAAAAGAATAGCAGGGGCCAGAAAGCAAGATGCCCTGCAAGGCATTTCTCTGTCACCTCTTTTGACACTGCCCAAGTTTCCCAGCGCCTGGGATTGTCCCTGTTGGTGAACTGAGACTGAGAGCTAACTGTTTGATGTTGCTGCTGCAGTGAGCTGCTTTCCTCCTGCTCACATCTCCTTGTCCTTCCCACAGGGCTACGCTGTTACGCCAAATTCCACCGGAACCGGAGAGTGACGAGGAGGAAAGGGCGCTGCGTGGAGCCCGAGTCGGCTAACGGAGAGCAGGGATCGTTCATTAATGTGTAGGAGGGTGGGACTCCAGCCTGGACACTCAGCTGCTGGGGTCAAACCATTTATACCTAGGCAATGGGAATTAGAGGAAAAAAGACAAGGAAAAATGACTGAAGCTGCAGGCTCTGAATGTGCCAGCTTCCAGCAAGGCTGAGGTTTGTGTTAACTATAAATAGAGTAGCCTCAGCCTTTTCAGGACCGCGTTCCCCCTTCCTTCCCTCAGCAAATTCCTGCCACTGAGCTGTGTGTCCTCTGTGGCAGTTAGTAAGAGATGATTGGGACTAATGATCCTGGCAGAGAAAGGCTCTGTAGTTCCATCTCCTCTCAACAGAGGCAATGAAAGATCTTCCAAGTCAAAGGGAGTAAAACCTAAACTTTCCCCCTTAACTGTTGCTTAAGAAAGAACAGATCCTTGCTTAAGAAAGGCAGATCCTCCTTAAGGATCAGAGTTTCATAGAGGTCAGAGAACTCGTTAGCCTTCGGGCAGAATCAAAGATGAGGAAACAGATCAGCAGGAAGATGCTGCCTAAGTGAGAGGGACAGAGCTCACTCCCTCCTTCACTGCTACAAAAAGATATTCCCTGGTTGTTACATATAACCACCTCCTACCTGCCTTCTTTGGGACCATCCAGTCCCACTCCTTCCTTCCTTACTTACCTAATTGAAGGGAACCAACTGGATTCTGTAAGGATGTAGCAAGAAATCCCAGCCTGCAGCTCTCACTCATTTAATTATCCTGCCAAGTCTGTTATTTTTTAATTATTACTTTTAGAAGCTTTCTGGGGAAGTGATAGTTTTCCTAGTGAGCCAAAAAATAAGGTTTTTTGGTAACAGGAGATAGGGACAGGCTGTTCCATTGTAGTAATCCTGTGACATGTTGCATGTGTGTTTCCATGATATGTAAATAAAGATACAATAGATATCCTTTGTGCAACTCTTTTGCTTCTTTGACTGCACTCAAGGATGTGATAGGAACTAGAAAAGCCTGTGAGGGACCTGGCCAGCAGGTAGCACTGGAGATTTCAGGTAAGCACACAGTGTAATTGTCTCACTTGGTAGGGGAAAAAAAAAACCCACAACTTTAGCCCAATTTGGGATCCAAAGTTCCCTATTTACCTGCTGAAATTGCAGCTTGGCATGGTCATCCATGTTTTAAACTTGTTTACATTGCCATTTATTTATTGACTTTAATGAAGCAACACAAGCTACAGTTAAAACAGAAGGACTGTTAGTTGGTAAAGATGTTCTTTCCTGCTGCTCACACACCTGCTGGGAGACAGTTCTGAAGCATTTTTATATTGAAGAACCTGGAGATGTACAGCACTTTTTGCAGGAATAGAAATCTTAACCCTGGCGCTGTGGTCAGAATCCAGCTTTTGCTGCTTCCCTAAACCCCTCTGTGCTCTATTAAGGTAAGCAAAACTCCATTTTGCACCCCTGTTCCTGCTGTGTCACTCTGCATTGTGTATCCATTCAAATGTTTCTTAGCCTAATAGGTTATGCCTTTAATACAATGAGTCATGACTATAGAGATATGCTAGGAATACATTATTTATTCTGATCCAGATATACCTGCCCAGCTCGGAGGTCCACCACAGGAGGATTTTGTAGAGGAGCATTTAAGCAAAACCTACCACTTGGCTGGATGTAGCTCATTATAGATTTTTTGCTTACAGCATTACAGTCCTAGCTCTAAAGGCAGAAGTAAAGAAAGGTTTTTTGGCTCCAGCTCTGTGCCACAACAGCAAAGATGCAATTTAACCCAGAGAGAGAAACCCAACCCCTCCCTCAGCCCAGATGCAGAAGAGTGGGTGGTGCTGCCAGTGGTATTGTCCCTGGTAGCATAAAGGGATAAAAAAAAAAGATCCTAATTGATTACAGCCAATCCCTGGTCTATGTGACACTGATGAAAACCACATTCACAGACATTATCAAAGCCAGGTTTTGATACCACGCTGCCTTCCAATATAGGAGCAGAAATCTGGTTGGAACAAGGCTATTGAAAGAAAGCAGGAAATTTTGCAGGGGTATTTATCCTTTGTGATGCCCCACAGATTGCATATAGAATCCTTGTTAGGATCCTGGGCAGTGTTTTGGGAAAGACTGTGTTGCAAATCATGTGAAATACAAACAGGCTTAAACAGTGTCTGAATTTAAAGCCAGAGCTTTCAGGCTCCAAAAGGAGATTTGCCCCTTCAGCTCTTGCTTTTCCAGCTTTCAGGCTGCTGTTAACTCTGAATGTAATGAACAGATGATTCTTAATTGGTGGGATTAGTTAAACGTCTGAGGTCAGTGAAAATTGAGTTAATTATAAATCAAGTCACAAGATTATTGGATTGACTGCTCACCATGGAGGTTTCAGAAAGAGAGTCCATGACCAAGATTCACTCTTCAGAATCAAGCTGTGATGTTAGGGAGGTGAAGCAGAAAGGGTGAGCAGCAGCACAGGCACAGGCTGTGCAGCCCCAGCAGTGTGAGAAGAGTAAGACAACCTGATTTATGCATCAGCCAGGTCAACTACTACCTCCACAATTGCAGTGCAAGGGAAAGCTGTTGAGTAAATAACATGCCAAGGTGTGGAATACAAGGCAAACCTGTGATATAAAACCCCAGGGCAGCATTTGTACAAGTCCAACCTTCTTCTGAGTGTAGTTAGTGCTGCTCTGTGCTGTCTCCAGAGCACAGCAGCAGCTGCACAGCGACACTATCACTGGGTTACATTCAGCAACTTCCCCCTCCCTTCCCAGTATCTCCCAGTCAGTGACAGTTCTGCCTTTGGGGGCATTAGGTCTGACCAAGAGATTGGGAGGCAAATCTCAAGCAAGTCTTGATTTATACACTTGGGTTTTTTCAACTGATTGAGAAACTCAAATTAAGAATTCACACAAGCTCAGCTTCTTGTCTGCTTCCCCCCCAGAGAGCTTCAACCAGAGCTTTTGCAAGATTTTCCTATTGTCTTGAAAATACACTGGATCAGGCCCAAACCAGCCATAGCTGGGCTCCGTGGAATAATTTTTAAAGATAATTGTAGGGCTTGCATGCAAGAAAGGTGAGTGACAGCGTCCCACCCAAACTCCTGCTCTACAGCTAGTGCTGTTAGCAGCTTCACAATGAGTCCAAAGGGTATGCATCATTTTAAACCACTTCTCTGAGGGTGAGAATCATTAGACGTGGCAAAGAGAGGACAGCGTGCTGATTTGACATAATCATCTCAGCAGCTGCCTGCTCTGCAAATGCTGTTGAATCTCAGGGATGTTGCTAGCATTTGCTAAAAATGATGGCTGCGAGGGAGACAAGGAGTGGAAGGCACAAATTAAAACACTTGGGAATCATTCTGTCTCAGGTCTGTAATAGTCTGCATTCATCTTGGCTTGGGGGTATTTTATTTGAAACCCTCCCACCCCCACCTCTCAGTAATTACCCTGTTGTCAATCCAGAGTGTGTGAAAGTGCTTCAATTTCAAATCCATGCTATACTAAATTGTTCAAATCCATGATGGTCATTCTCTGCTGCATAAAGCCTGGGAAAAGCTTCGCTTTCACAAGATTTTTATCAGCAAAAATGAGGGCTATTGTTTTCTTGGAATGTCCTGAGTAATCATATGTACCCCATAAAGCCATTTCTGGTATGTCACTTCATTTTCTGGAGTGCCAGTGAATCTTCAATGCTCTAGTGCAAAAAAACAGAGCAGCAGATCTTCCTTGCTGAGAATGGAAAGACTTTAAAGTGTGCTTGTCAAGAAACCACATTGGTATAACCCTCTCCACTCCCAAATCTTGCCATAGATTCTTTTGCAGTGAAGTTGCAGGAAGACTCTTCACCAGCGTGACAAAATGCTTTGTTTCCCTTCAATCTAAGCGATGTTTCTGCTTGCTGATTTCCCTTTGAGACTTTAAAGGGAGTTTGCAGAGCCTGGACAACTTCTAGATGCCCTTTCTCAGTGCTTATTAGAAGGGAATTTTGGCCAAGCTGATGCTTTGAATTCTTTCAGCTCCACAGGCAGGGGCACAGCTCAAAGACACCAGTGCAGACACTGCAGCCTTTAGCTACCCTCAGACTAGTCCTAAGTGAGGGATTCAAAGGGCAGAACTATGAGGGATGGGCTTGTCTCCATCTCCATGGGCAACATAAGAACAGCATGAGAAATTGCATTAGCTCCTCTGCTTCCCCACAGAATTGATACCACCTTACCCACCAGGGGTACAGCAACCTGAAAATGCAAAGGAAAGCCTTTCTGCCTTATTAGCCTCACTGCTGTGCTGACAGGAAAGGAGCTGGCTGTGTATTAGGTTTTTACTCAGTTTGCACAAGACATGCAACTTACATATTTGTCATGGAGCAGCTAATTACTGGATGTTAGTTGCAGGGAGCTGAACTCACCTGAACCAATCTTCCAGCCTGGAAAATCTCCGTGTCCTGTTTCTAGTCTCCTGGGTCATCTGCTTCTCCCTGCAGGTCTTCTTTAACTTGCTGCTTATCTTTCTCACCATGTTTATATTGCTTTGTGCTACCAAGCCTAGGGAAGGGAACAGAGACAGCAGGTTACGCACCGAGGCAATTTACAAGGTACAAGCAAAGCAGAGATAAAAAAACAGCCAACCCCCCCCCAGATCAGATAGGTGTGAGACGTGCAAATGCATAATGTCTATCATAGCTCTCGTTGTTTTCATATCCATGAGATCATTAAGACATTTCTAAGTCCCTCGAGCCCATGACATGCAAGTCCAGGATATAATAAGCAAGGCTGAATTAATTGCACGATACACCCATGAACAAAATGAAGTAAAAACCCTTTTATTGTAGAAGGGGAAATGAAGGCTTTGCATTAAACATCAGTCACATCAATCCAAATTATGGCTCATGCTGCATAAATGATAATGAGACTGTCTCAGACTGGCTGAGAGTGCTGAGAGGAGCAAAGACGCCCACAAACTGCTGCTTCTAAATGTGCTTATACTCAAATTGGGACAGTAGAATTTGTCTTAATAACAAATAGTACTCCTTAGATAGATACACTTCTGACAAGGTAGGTATCCCTATTGCACTCTCCACTCAAACTCTGAGACACCAATGTGACTATTCACAGTGTCTATCATTCCTCCCACCCCATTTTTTTTGTCATTTAGGGTAAAATGCAGTCCTTGACATTGCTGAGACCACTGTCATTGATCCCATTACTTGTGTGAATACAGGCAGGGTTTCCCTGCAAGACACAGAAAAGGAAATGAACTCGCAGCTGATGTGGCAATAGATGAGCTGTATTTCAATCTTTCATCCAGCGAAGTGGCACATTCAGAGATTCCTGGGGGGGAACTTTTCACAGTTTTTGTTCTTTTTTTTTTTTTTATTACTATTTTTACTGCTGTTCTGAGCTACTCTGCCAGTCGGTTTTATTCTGCCACTTCCTATGGTTAGCATTTTCCATGTTGTTTCATTTTAGCATTTAATAATTTGCCTCAGGAGATCTTCAAGCATGCTGCATATTAGCAGTCAATAGCACTATGGGTACAGTGAAGGACAGGCTGGTTAGGAATATATTTGTGGCTTTTTTGAGAATGTCAGAGTGAAGGTTCAGCACGGCAGGATTCTCATGCACAACTTTGCGCTGCACTGCTTGAACTGGACGTGAGATTGATGGATGACTCACACATTTCCACATCCAGCTTATGCAGTGAACTTCTGACTCCTTGCTCATTCCTTAGAGGCCTCGTCTTTTCAGCAAGAATAAATGAATGATGACAAGAAAGCAAGTGACCCAATAAAATATCGTAGTCTCACGCTGAAGAGTGGTAAAACAGACACTTGGGCAAGGGTTTGAGAGGGGTCACCCTGACTTTTCCTATCAAGAGTTTCTCTGTCACTCCTCTCCTTTTTGTGACAGCACTAATGTGAGCACAGCAGCTTCTTCTTCCCCCAGAAAGCTGCTGAGTCCTTCCATGATGGCAGGACTAGGAATATCAGATGTAAATTGGAAGAGGGGAGATTCAGGATGGAGATAATAAAGAAATTTATTCCTGTGAAGGTGGTGAGACACTGGAAGAGGTTTCCCAGAGAGGTTGTGGATGCCCCCTCAATCCCTGGAGGTGTTTAAGGCCAGGCTGGATGAGGCACTGAGCAACCTGGTGTGGTGGGAGGTGTCCCTGCCCATAGCAGAAGGGTTGAAACTAGATTATCTTTAAGGTCCCTTCCAACCTAAACCATTCTATGACTCTGACTCCAGCCCAAACACATTGTTAAACCTTCCCTCAGCCACCCTATGTATATAAGCAGCAGGAAGAACTGTTTGCCTGAGTATTTAGGGTCAACAAACTCATTCAGGTCCACTTTTAACCCAGCTGTGGCTTTTTGTTTGGGAAGCAGGTGCTGTGAGACCCACATCAGGTGGATAATTTTCTCCTCAGGCCATCTTGCCACCCAATCACCACTTGCCACCCACCTCACAGAGGCCTGCTCCAGGGATGCCATGTTGTAGTGAGGTGTAAATCAGTCTCTTCTTATAGAATCATAGAATGGTTTGGGTTGGAAGGGACCTTAAAGATCATAGAATAGTTTGGGTTGGAAGGGATCTTCAAGATCATCTAGTTCTAACCACCTTTCCATGGGCAGGGACACCTCCCCCCACACCAGGCTGCTCAGTGCCTCATCCAGCCTGGCCTTAAACACCTCCAGGGATTGAGGGGGCATCCACAACCTCTTCCAGCGTCTCACCTACTTCACAGGAAAGAACTTCACGGGAGGATTAGACTGAATATTGAGGAAAAACTTCTTCACTGAAAGGGAAACTTCTTAACCATGGGAACAGGCTGCCCAAGGGAGAGGTGAGCCCACCATACCTGGAGGTGACCGAGGTGGTGCTGAGGGTCGCGGCCCAGCGATGAGTTGGGGGTCGGACTCCATGATCCGAAAGATCCCTTTCAGCTCGACTCCCTGACCAGCTCCGGGGCCAGAGGGCACGACCGAGAGTTCTATCACCTTCCTCATGTCCCTCCATCTCCTCTCCTGAGGTGGGGTTGGGCGGTGTCCCGGCTCCTCCCGCCTCTCACCGCCCTCCCCGGGGCGGCCCGGCCTCAGCCCCGGCCCTGCCCTGTGTGAGGCAGCCCGGCCCGGCCCAGCCGCCGGGAGTGACGGGGAGGGCGGGCCGCTGCCATGGAGCTGCCTGCCGTCAACCTCAAGGTAGGGGCCGTGGGGCCGAGCCGCTGCTGGGGCTTCCCCATCGGGGAGGGGCTTCTTCGGCTTCCTTCTGTGTCCCGGAGGGGCTTCTCTGGCTTCCCGCTGTGTGTCGGATGGGCGGCGGGGCCGGGGGCTGTGGCGGCTGCGGCCCCGCCGTGAGGGGCGGGGAGGCGGCAGTTTGGAGGAGCCCGTTTCTCTCACAGCTTTGCCTCTGGTGTAAGAGCTGCTTAAGGGCCTGCTCAGAATCTTGTGGTGGCCTCCCATGAGAAAAGCCCTTGTTTTTTCGTTTTTTTTTAACGAACAGACGTTGCGAAAGGTCCCGGTGGGGCAGGCGGTGACTTCCCCGCTTGTCTCTTGCTTCAGGGCAGTTTGTGAAGAGGCCGAGAGGCCGGGCTGGGACATGAGCTGGTGATTAACTGGTGTCTGTGGAGGTTTTGCAGCTCAGCTGACCTGAGCTAATCCAGGATAAACACTGCACAACAGCCCCAGGAGGCAAAAAGTTTTTATTTGTGTGGCAAAAGGCTTAAAAAGATGAGTTTGCTTCGGGGTTCTCCAGTGGAGAGCTGAAATGGCCTCTCTCTCTTGGAGGAGGGGAAGTAGGGGAGCTTCAGGTGGTAGCAGTTTAAAATTTTCTTCGAAAATATAATCAGAGAAAGAGGTAATGAGTGACTTAACGAAGTTATATTACACCTTTCACTTTGTGATGAAGCTGGTGGATGCTAAAATCACTTTGGTTTTTGGTGTTTGATGTTGAAGCCTCCCCCTAGTATCTGACAGATGGATATTTCTTTATGTCTGTTTCTATTGGTTTTGTTGGGGGTTTTTTTTGTTTGTTTGTTCAATTTTTTTTTTTTTAGTTTTTTTATTTATTTTTTTTTCAGAGCCCTGGGATTTTTAGAATCACAGAATCAAGGGATCTTAAAGATCATCTAATTCCAACCCCCCCTGCCATGGGGTTGGAATCCCAACCAGGTTGTTCAGTGCTTTACCTGTACTGTAAAGCACCATGAAAATCCACAAAAACCTCCTCTTCTGTTAGGGTTTGTTTTTTTTTTTTCCTTTTGTATTTTCAGAGCCCTGGGATTGTTAGGTGTGTGTTCCTCTTCCCAGCCTTTTTTTTTCTCCTATTGATTCATAAAGCCGTGAGCTTTAGCCTTGGAGCAAGGCTGCCTTCAGGTTGGGTGGGAGGATGTTATTACCTCAGTTATTGAGAATTCAGTGTTGTACAAGGGAGGCTTTCACGTGGCTGCTCGAAATAAAAGCTTGCCAATCATATAATGATGTTTCCCTGTTTCCCCTTCTTAGTGGTTCACCAAGAAAATCAACTTCCCTTGTTAAGAGGCAAGTAAGCAAATGGATTTTTCAAGGCCTGTGGAATATATTTCATTCTGGAAACTGCCTGATGCTTTTGCTCTGACAAGTTTGGACTCTTGTGTGAGTCCCAGGGCACTAGGAGGATTAAAAGATCTTGTCTTCTGTTTTGTTTTTCAGCTTGGTTTGTTTTTTGTGTTGTTTTTTTTTTCTATGCTAAAACAACAGTGGAAAAATAAGGACATTTAATTAACAAATTTGCCAACATGAAATACATGTTCTACCATGGGAGGTAGAGATAGGGGAGCTGAGAAAAAAACAGTTCTTGAATGCTTGAGTCACCATGACAACACCACTAAAACCTTGCCTTTCTCTGGTTTCAGGCAACCTTTCCCAAATCTTTTCCTTGATAACAGTGAGCTTGTTCTGGCCTCACAGAGTTAAGAAATTCCTCATAATTCTGCTGATGCTGGTCTGAGGCTGAAGAGCTGGGGAACAGGGGATTGAGAATTGTATCTATGTCTTTGTACTGCTTCAAACTTAGGTTCTGCTTCCCTGAAAGTTTTCTAAAAGGCAAAAGAGATTCTTGTTAAGAAATTGACTGTAAATAGCACATGCTGCAGCTATTTGTTGGCATGATCTGCTCGTGGTTTCTGTGAAATGAAGAAAGATGAACCTCATGATAGCAGCAGCTCCAAGAGAGAGCTGCATGACCAGGCTGTGTTTGTGCCAGAACATAGCTGAGCTGCTTCACCTGACTCTCTGCTGATGACTAAGCTTGCTTCACAATTTAATAACTGCAGTATTGATCTAGACAGCTTTAAAAGAAAAAAAAAAAGAAAAAGAAGCCACCCTGCCTAATTATGTTAACCAGTGGAGCCTTGAGGGGTCTTGTGGGTATGTAATGTGCAATTAAATACTACCTAATTAAGAATTTCCCTGATGTTGTTATAGTCTCTCGAGTAAATGCTGTTTGCACGTCTCCATTCTTATCTGAGAACATCTTGTATTTTACTGATTAGCAGTTTTTGCCTGGTCTCTGTGGTACAATTTGGGAGAGGGGGTAGTGGGGAGGGGGGCAGATGAGGGTGAAGCATTTTGTAGGCTTTCATGAACAATTAGGAAAAAAAATCATTAATAAAAAGCTGTTTAAGCAGCATTTGAAGCTATGTCAAAGTCCGGGCTGTGGAGTTGAATGCTCTGTTGATGTGCTGTGGTGCTGCAGGGAAGGATGAGCTCTGTCTTATCCTGAGACATCTCCATTGTGGTGCTTTGGCAGAGCAGAGTGACCCACAGCATCACTCCAGTTGGTTTCCTGGCTGCTCTTCCCTCATGTCACAGCTTCACTGGTTATTAGCTCTTTTCTCAAGCAAGAAGTTCTGTATTAAGTTAGAACACGGATGGATGTTTTAAGGCAATGAATGTAGCAGGATGTCAGTAAATCTTAATTTTTTTTTAATAGCCTTTAGACAGCTTTCCTATGTCAACTGGGTATTTTTACCTTTTGCTACTTATTCTGTTCCCTTTAGATTTTTTTCCTCTTTTTATTTTTATTTGTGGGAGCAAGGGCAGTGTGCTTGAGAGGGCTTTGTGGTGCTGGTTTTAATTTTGAAACAAGGTCAATATAAATTCTAATTGCAGCCTTTCAGCTAGAAAAAAAAAGCAAGAGTGCCCATTTCCCATGGATCCTCTGATAAGTCCAGACTTCAGCCTTTCTTTTATGAGGCTGTTAATGGAGCCTGTCTTCCATATTCTTGTTTTTACAAATGTTTGAAGTGTGAAAATGAGCCATTGAAATTGAAATTGGCCAGCAGGCTTAAGAGCAAGTGGGCACATGGATGGAGGTATAGAAAAGGTCTGAAGTGGAATATTCTTGTTCCCATTTGCTGTCTTAATAAACATGTAGGGTATGTCTCCTTGGTTACAGAAATGTCTAGTGCTGGTGCCACTTGTTCCAGTAAAATGCTTTCTTCTTGGATTTGTCCCTTTGAGCACAAGGATCAGGCTCATAAAGGGTATTTGGAATGTACAGAATCTGTGACAGCATGATCTTATTGCTGCTCTGGGCACTTTCAGCCTTTGGGAGCTGGTGGCTTCACTGGGAATGGAGAGAGCTGTGTGCTATAGCACACAGATGGGGTTCTCAGGCTCCTAGAAGGTGCCTTTGAGTCTGTTAATATTGTGGTGAGGTTGAAGTGTTGCTCCTGGACAGATTGGAAAGAGGTAAAAGAAGGATTTACTGAGGAGTGGAGTGAAATTGCTGAGAGCTGCAGGCATGGCTCTCCTTGTACTTCTCAGTGATGAGGTGCCAGATTGGCCATGTAGAAATGGTGCTGGCACAGCATGGGTTGGATTGCCCGGCCTTCTGTACAAACTCTTCTGGAGTTCCAAAATCAATAAGCCATTTAGAAAAGACTAAATGGGCCCTGAATCAACTGTTGACAGAGATGACAGCAATAATGAATGACTACAGTGCAGCACCACAGGAAATGCTCAGCAACATAAGCAGAGAAAAATGGGTTTGTGTCTTCACTGTCCCACTTGCCACGCCAGCTTTCTGTGCTGGTTCCTGGGTCCAGAGCACTCTTCCATCCATCCATCCCTTGGAAACAAAATAGTTTCAGTTCACATCAATCTTCCCATAGTTCTCCCAGTTCTCTGACCTCTTTCTCTTTTTTTTTTCTTTTTTTTTTTTTTTCCTCATAGGCCATCATTCTGGTACACTGGCTGCTCACAGTGTGGTGAGTGATTGATAATGGGCCTAATCTGGGTTGGAAGTGGGCATTCCTTCAAACTAGGAGTGGGATAATCTTGGGGAGTCACTCAGAACTCCCTATTTGTGCCTGTCTGTGTCTGAGAAGATCCTAAATCTAAGAGTGAGAAGTTTGTATGAGTGCAGGGATGAATACAAGCAAACTGTTGAAGACTTATTGTTAATATGGGCTGGGGTGTTTTATTTTATTTGACAGGGGATGCATGAATTTCATCCTTCCACCCTCCTATGCCTGGGGAAATTTCAGTGTCCTTGCAGTGGGGATTTGGGCCATTGTGCAGCGAGATTCCCTGGATGCCATCATGATGGTGAGTGTGAGGGTGTTTGTCTCCACCAGGCTGCTTGGGGAGAGGGTGGAGGGCAGGGACAGCTTCTTTGAGTCAGTGATGATTTTCAGCTGTTCCCAGTAAAGCAGTGAACATGTCAGACTCCCTGTTTGGGTTGTTTTGGTTTGGTTTTTGTTTTTTATGAGAGTGCATAAATCTATATGCACTGTAAACCATAGTGAGAGGAATTCACTGTCAATTACTTTGCTTCTCAGACACAGGAATACTTGATTCTTCATTTTTTACAAGCTGTTGTGACTTGTGATGCCAGAGGAGGACTCAAAGTTGGAGGGTTTTTTTAAAAAAACCTTTTCTGAACATGAAAGAGATTGACAAGCATTAAAAAAGAAAAGCAATCCTGGAGAAGGTAGCTGACAGCTGTGAAAAAAATGCATGAAACAATACAAGATCATTCACTGAGGAATCTCACTGCCTACCTGGGGCAGTGTCAAGGGTTAGCAATGTGTGATACTGGGGTGAAGGCACAATTAAGAAAACACAGTTTGCTTGAAGGAAACAGAAGCTGTGACTTTCTTGTTACTCCTGGTGGTTAATCCCCTCTCTGGTTCATGCCCCATTCTCTTTGTTTTCAGTTCCTGACTGGCCTGCTGCTCACGGTCCTCACAGACATCATTCAGATCTCTATCTTCTACCCTTCAAACAACGATCTCTCTGATTCCAAGCGTTTCAGCCTAGGCATGGCCATCCTCAGCCTCCTCCTCAAACCTGTCTCCTGCTACTTGCTGTATCGAATGTACCGGGAGCGTGGGGGAGAGTACACCTTTAACATAGGTAGGATGTTTCCTCTGCTGTTAGAGACACCTCTGTGCACTTCACACCCTTCAGCCTGAGCTCTCTGCAGCAGCTTTCTGCCCCCTTTGCCAAGGAGGGAGGGTTTCTCTCTCTCTCTCTTTCTCATGTCTGTTCTCTGATTTTGTGGCTCTTTTTTGTCTTAGCCTCAAATATATGTTTTTCCTCTGTTCCATTGCAGACCTGGAGTCCTCATCTGACAGCCATTTTTATCACAATGGTACCAAGATCACTGCTGTTTCTCTAATTCAGTACAACTGGGATGCTTTTCCTCTCTTCCACCTACTCCTGCATTTGTGTGTGCTTGTTGGAAGCCTTAGAGTGTCCTTCTCTCTTTGCCAGCCTTCACTTTTCCTTCTGGGGAAAAGTAGAGGCAGTATCCCCTCTAGCTGAATTATGCATGAAAGGGAAGGAAGCTGCATTTCCAACTCCGTGCTTTCTCTGGGTCTCGTGTGTCCTAAGTGCCTTGATTGCTTTGAAGCTCCATTTCCTCACCTGAAAAAAAATGGATCTGATGTTTACTTCATAGGACTTTGCCTGGAGGCACTAATTTTTCTCCTGGTTGTACTTGCTAATGATAATGTGGCAGCCCTGCCAGAGAGGAGTGGCTGCATGCTGTGGGTCTCAGCTTCCTTGCCAAGCATGTCTGGTGCTAGTTCACACGGTGGTGCAGCTGCCAGGGATTGTTTGCTGTGTGGGACAGCACCCTGACAAAACCAGCAGCCTGGCACAGTTATCTTCTTGTCCTAAAAAAGCTGTGCAGGACAAAACATCCCGTAACTGCATTAAGAGTGTTTGAAAACTGTCACTTGTGCTGCTTTGGTGCTAGCAAAGAAGACAACACTGAAAAACAGTAGATACCTGCAGAGGAGAGGCTGGGGAAGGAAACCATGGCTTGGGGTGTTGTGTGCTGTTTGCATCTCTCTGCTGGTGGAATAGAGATGTCTTCTCAATCAGCTACTTCTGACTGATCTGCCTTAACTAGATCAGAAGGCTGGGAATCACCTGCAGGTCTTGCCTTGGTGCCATGTTTGTGGCAATTTTTATTAGCTTTGATTGAGATTGCTTTCTAGCCATGGCAGATGCTCATCCTCTACAGTTCTCCATGCACATTTTATGTCAGTCCTCTCCTCTCTCCACTCATACCCTGGACAGTAACATGATTTTTGTACCTTTCTTGTGGCACAGAGCAGTTGGGAGCACCCCTGCATTCAAATTTAGTGTTGTGATGTGGCACCCTTGAGGTTCTAGTTGCATTATTGGGATGAGTGGTTCGTGGATGAACCACTCTTAAATCTCTAGCTGTGGTTTGTGCTGCTTCTGGTTTTGTCTGCTCATCTTTTCACTAGATCCCATAAACTTGACCTTTCTGAAATTACAGGAGGCTGTTCTACTCCTGTGTAGTATTGTGGGGCTCACTTTCCACACAGCCATGTGGCTGCTGAGAGTGACATTCTCAGGGAGCGAAGAGGCTTTTTCAAATGCATCCCTTTTATTTTGCCTTTCATTAAAGCATGAGTTTTCTTGCCTCCTGCAAGGATCACAGAGCACAGGTGCTGGGGAACTGGTGGAGCAGGTAGTGTGGTGTGCTCTTGAGCTGTTGGTTTCTTCTAGGGTATTTAATTCTGGTCCTTATATTTTTTTCCCAAGCTTTGTTCTCTTCCCTCTCCATGCAGGTGTTGCCCGTGCAGGCCGGGATCGCAATGCCTATGAGCCAATTGATCAGCAGGATGCTCCTCCACAGTGGCCTGACTCCAGCAAGGCAGCCCAGCAGCCATTCTGAGGTTTTTTCTCCAGCAGAGAACAGACACTTCCTTCACCTTCTGCTCTTCCCATGTCCATTGTGATGGAGCAAGACCAAACAGAAGACGATCTGATGTTATCTTTGTTTCCCTGGAGGTTAGGTAGATGGCTTCCTGCAGTAAGCCCAGAAGATCTTGGAGATGTCATGTTAAACACTGTGACTCCTTGTTATCTTGCTACTCTTTCCTCCCTCTCCCTCTGTGTGATGCACCATCTGCTGTCTTCCAAATTTTATCTTGTGCATCCTCCCTATTGCAAGAGAACCATTCAGAATATTCCTGGAGTCGTTATTTTTAACAGATTTATGGACTGCCCCTAAACAATGCAGTTTAACCTGCAGATACATTTCCAGGAAACATCTGGAAGTTCCTGAGGGCTGTTTTTCATGGTGGTGTTTATGATTTATGACCATAACTCCCTATGCTAGCTGTGGTGGTTTGCACAAAGCTGGACCTAGTAGAAATTGCTCTTCCTGGGCCAGGGAGCTGCTTGTGCTCCCAGTATTTAGTCTTGGTTTTATTCACTGATGCTCTTATGCAAATTGAATGTCCTTCAGGTTACTTAAAGTGGCTGTTGAATGTTGGTTGTATTCTGTGCCTTGAAATGTCCTATTTCTTTCAGCTGGCTATCTTAACAGAACTTGAAATGTTACATTTTTCTAAGAAAACTATAAAATGAACACAGTTTTTCTGTGTTGAAAAAAGATGTTCTGGTCACCTATGTCTCATTTGAAAATGGAGGTGTTCTTGAGGATTTGGGACTGTAGCCAGGCTGTCTGGGAGTCTCGTTACTGGGGAAGGTCTGCAGGGCTTTTAGTCTAAGCTTTATACAGACAAGTAGAGCTTATTGCCTGTAAATGTTTGTTTCAGCAGTGCTTACATTAAGCACTGAGGTGCTCTTGGATCAATATCTGGTTTAGTAGGGCCTGTGGGGACTCTTGGAGCCTGTTGTGGTGGAGCTGATCCGGGCAGCCTGGCTTCACCACAGGGCTCCTTTGGGCTTGTCAACAGGGTCTCCTCAGCCAGACGTGCAGCAGATGTGATCACAGAATGGTGGGGGTTGGAAAGGACCTCTGGAGATCATTTTATCCATGCCCCTGCCAAAGCAGGGTCAGCCAGAGCAGGTTGGACAGGAACACATCCAGGAGAGTTTGGAAAAACTCCAGAGAAGGAGGTTCCCAACCTGTCTGAGCAGCCTGCTCCAGTGCTCCATCACTCCATTACCCTCAAAGTAAAAAAAATTTTCCTCATGTTCTGACAGCTTGTACCCATTCTCCTGTTGCTGGGCACCACTGACAAGCACCCTCTGCTTGTGGTTTGTGGGTTTTTTGGTGCTTTTTTTTATTTCAAAAGAAAAATTCCTCAGCTGTTGATGTGCCAGGGCTGGTTTGGGTTTTCTTGGTGGGCACAAAGGTCTATGTGGATGAGGAAGAGGATGCTCCTGCTCCACATTCCTGCTTTCCTGAGGGGAATGGTGCCTCTTGCAGGTACCCATCACCTCCCCTGGGTGAGCTGCCCTGGCCTCCAAGGCCCTGCTTCATCAGAGCTGCCCTGGGGCTGTTGCTTTAATTAGCTGGGGGTGAGAGCAGCTTTCCAGTGGACATCTGCAGCCCCGGTGACAGGCGGCGTTGCTAATCATGGGGGGGATAAGCTGCTTACAGTGACCCAGCTGGAGTGAGCTCACAGGAGGGCTTGGGGGCATTAAGGGAGGACAAAGCTGAAGGTTTGTTCCCTGCGAAGGAGGTGCAGACACAAAGAGGTGAATGTCCCATCCCTGAGGTTCTGGAGAAGCCCAATAGTATGTCCAGCGGTGGTGGCTCTTGGGGTGAGTCTAAGTAAGTGCCTACAGGGAGCGGTGCACCCTTCAACAGGACTGGGAGCTATTTAGGATCCTGAGTAGGGTATGGGGTGTTCATGCCAGGTCAGAGATGGCCTGGAAACATCCCATGGGGCTATGAGTGATGGTCTTCTCATTCCCACCATTGCATCCTAGGACACCAGGTGGTTCTTGGATGGATGGCAGCACGGAGTGAGAGCTGCTGGAATAACTGTCTTTCTGCTGGTTAATAGAAGAGCACTTGAGTGTTGATCTCAAAGTGGCACAAGAGGCTCATGCAGTGGCAGTGATGGTCTGTAGATTGAGCAGTGAGGAAAAAAACCTTTCTTTTTAAGGCATGTGAAGTGTGATCTCAGACCAGTCATTGGCTACAACTTGCAGCATGAAATGGATCAACCTTGGTCCTGCAAGGGGTGGGAAAATCTGTGTGATGCTTATGTTTTTATTATGGGTCTGATGCTGTCATCATAGTGATAAAAGGGCATTTGCTTGAGAGTGATTTACTTTTCATGAGCTGTGCTGTTTACTTCCTTTTGCTTGTAACAACAGAAGCATGTTGAGCAGCTTAATTTTTCCTTGGTTAATTGTATTTTTTTCCCAAGTTTATTGCATTGCTGTGTTACTGCATAGTGTACACAGTAAGCTGGCATTAAATGTTTTAGCTGGAAACATCAAAGCCAATATGAAATCCATTGGTCATGGATTTTGCAGTTCACAAAATCTGTGGCTTGCCTTGAGTGTCTCTTTTGGCCTTAGCAGAAGTTTTTAGAAAGCACTTCTTAAAAATCTTGTTGCTTTTTGAGTAAAATTAACCACTGCTTAAAAGTGCTTTTGTTAAAAATCCCGAGTGGCAATTTTGGGAAGATAAATGTGAATTTTATAAAGATGTTATCTCTTCTTAATCTTAATGAGACTGAAAATTAGGCATGAGTGAGGCAAAGAACACCACTTAAAATAATATGGCAGGGTGTTGAGAACTTGGTACCTGGCAGAAAGGACTAAAATAGAGAACTAAAAAGATGAAATGATGAAGAAAAATAAGTGATGTCTGGGTTCTTAAGAGTAGTAGTCACTCAGTGCCTTGTTATAAGTGTTCATGAAGCAAAGGATAAACATGATGATTTCATGTTCTTTCACAATTCAAATCCTTTAAACACCCTTTTGTGATACTTTATTACTTGTCTGAATATTCCTGGGATGCAAGGAGTGCTTCTATAGAACAGCAGCGTGGTCTATTCTGTGCTTACACTTCATGCAGTGGTAGGCACCCTAAAGAAAGGAACCATGCTTTGTCTGATCACTCTGTAGTTGCCAACTTCTACTTGTCTTGGAAAAAAAGATAATGGGATCTTCATGTTCCACTTGATGATCTGTGAAAAGCAGTAATGGCAGTTCCCAAGGATAATTGCAGCACAGTGTGACTCTCTCCTGGTGCTTCTGTAATTGTTTACTCCCCAGTTTGTGGTGATTACTCTAAGAGTCTGATGTGAGAAGGACAAGCAGGCTGTTTGCAAACAGGGATGACAGAGGCTCACGTGCCTTCTTAGAAGAGATAAACACAGTTTGGGAACAGAGTGCAGTTTGACAGGAGGCTTTCTGGTATTTGAGCTTGTTTGAAAAAGACAATGGGCACTGCCTTCATAGGCCATGCTGTCTCTTTCTTTTCAGATTGACTAGAGGTTTTTTTTTAAGATGATACAGGTGTGAGTGTCTCTTCACATTTTTTAAAAGGGAGGTGGAAAAGAATAGTGTCTAGAACGACAGGGTGATTGACAACTTGCTTTTAAAACTTGAGGGAATGAAAGCACAATCCCCTCAGACTGCACTTACCTGTTAGCAGCAATTTCCAAACCTCTGCTGAGGATGAGTGTTGGAGCTATAAACCATCTGACTTATTGACTCGGCTGCAAATTTGGTCTCCCATCCTTACTGTAACCTGTTCCAGATTAGGGGACAGTGTACATTATCTGGCTGTGTAAACATGGTTTCATCCTTTAGAGTGGACAAGAGGAAGTTTGCCAACATAGTTGTTAATCTTTCAGGGCTGTAGCATAATACATTAAGAAATTGTCTCTTTTTAAGCAGTTAACCAGTACCAAAACTTGAGGTACTACCTTTCCTACCAGCCCTGGAGAAAATACAAGTATGGAGGAGGTCTGAGGTGGATTTCTGATCAGCAAAGAGGGGTAAGCAACTGGAACATGTTGCTATGACTTCTGTAAAAAAATTATTTCCTTTTAAACTTGCTACTCATTGTTATCACAGAAGTCTGGTTAGATGCAAAGCATTCTGGAAAAGCAGAATGCAGCAGCAGGATAATTCAGCCTTGCAACAAGTTCTTTTTGAGGCTGTGGGTGCATGTATTACGCTGGAAGTCTTTGTTTTCCAGGATGATTTTTGTCCCTTCAGTCATTCCTGCTCTGGCAGACATGATTGTCTGATGAGAAACAGGAAGACAGAGTCCATAATTCTGTCAGGACTGAGGTTGGTGGGTTGGAGACCAGAAATTAATAAGGAAAGTACCCAAAGCCTTTGTCAAACTAGGCAAGACACGATGAGAAATGTGCATGCTCCTTTGTTTTTATTTCTTTTTCTTCAGAGCTAAGCTAAGAGCTATTCAGAAGAACACAGATGCTGACCTGCATTTGGGCACTGGAAGTTGAGTAGACATTTCTCATCTCTGGCTTGAGGCTGCAGCTCTCAGAGTGACTCCCAGGCAGACAGCAGGACAAGGCTGGCTGCACACCACAGCTCTCTCCGCTGGGAAGAGGGATCCCCTTCTGAGAAAGACTAATCTCTCCTGCCCTTCTCAGCCATTCCAGGACACCACCACTCAGTTTTCTAGTTCCCAGCAGCAGAATAATCTCTGGCCTGGGCTGCAGCAGCACAGCTCTAAGTGTGTGGCTCATAGAAATCTCCATCGTGCTTTGTCAGCGCTCTCTGCTGTGAATCTCCCTCTGAGACACTCACTCCTTGAGACTTACAGTTTAGAAGGGAGAAGGAGCAAGAATATTGACTTTTTTCAACACCATCAGCAAGCTAAGGCGGCTGGCTGCTCCTCCATACACGCTGCTTGCCATCACTGTTTAGAAAATAGGAAGATAGCGAGAATCCAGTTGAAAAACAACAGCATCAGCCTCCTGCTGCTTTGTGTATGGATCCTGTGAACCCTTCACTGGTCAAGGCACATTTGTTACCTCCCCCTGTAGATTCTCCTCTTAGGGATGAATTAATAGGGTGTCCTTCAAGAAGCTCAAGTGGAAGTGGGAATGCTTGTTGTAGTTCAGCCCTGAGCCTGCAGGATCTCGATCCATCTAGTTTGGAGTCCCTTCAGGCTCTTTTGCAGTCCTCACAGATTTCTGCTAACTTGTACTGTTCAGTCCAGAGGCTTGAGCAAGAAATTGCATTGATGGGCTTATGGGGCTCCCTCCCTCTGGAGTCCAAGTCTTCTCCAGTCCGTGGCAGTTTGTGCCTTGCTCCTGATGATTCAGCTCCTGTCCTGTACTCAGGGGAACAGCTAGCTGGGGTAAAGACCAGTGCTGCTCAGGCAAGGCTGAAGTGGGGTGTCCCCTTTGCTAAAGACTGGAGCTTAAATGCAGTGACGAGAGACTTCACTAGTGCAGAACCTCTCTCTGTCTCTCCCAGATATGGATACATCGACCCAAACACTTGGAGAAACACAATGTCAGGTGACATCCAGCCAAAACTCCTCTCTTCTAGAGTGGGCTCTGGCAGACTAATGGATACAAAAGCAGATTCCTCCTATGGTTGCTCCCCTTGTTTCAGATGCCAGTCCCAGGCAAAGCCAGCTCTGGGATCTGGTAGTCTTTCTTTTCATGCAAAAAGTCATTTCCCTGGAGAAGTTAAAAGAGAAAAGACAGGTGATGGGGAATCCCTGTGTGCTGCATCTCAGAAGAAAGACCTTCCAGCCAGCCTATATCCAGAGGGTTTCCAGGTGTCACTAGAAACAGATTTAGGGGGGGCTCAGATGAATGTTGGTGTGGCCATGTGTGGGACTCCACGGGAGGTGTGTGTGAGAGTCACTTCTCCTCCTGGACAGAAAGAGTTTAGACCAGTCCAGCAGCTTAGTATTAAATCTGTGGATGTCAACAAAACCCACCCTCGTGTGAAGTCCAGCAAAAAGTCAGAGGTGTGTGACTCTAGATCCCAAGCAGATGGAGAAATGCTAAGAAAGTGTTTCCAAGCATGGAGAGGACACATCCTCTGGAAATCAGGTGCAGCCAGGCAGCTCTACAGGCAGAAACTGCTTCGCAGAAGCCTTGGTGCTTTGCAGCAGGCTGTGCACCACAGGAGGATGCAGCTGGATGGAGCCCAGCAGAGATATACATCAGCTCTGCTGGCTGTCAGCTTCTGCAGGGTGAGAGTAGCACAAGTGGTGCCTTTCAGAAGGCAGAATCAGGTTCCCCTGATTCTGTGCTGCACTTTGTTCTAATCCTGTGGTTTCTCCTTCAGTGGAAGGAAGCTGTGGCAAAACGGAGCAAGAAGAGAACTCCTGAGCTGTATTCTTGCACCCGAAGTTCATCAGTGGGATTTTTTGGAGTAGGAAGATTAGCAGCTATGACAACCTCAGCTCAGCACCAGCTTACAGTGGAATACTCACAGGAAGCTGAGCAGGCTTGTAGGTAAGCTGGGAGTATTCTTCCTGTTATCCTGGGCTGGTGGAGGTTTAGAAATACAGGGAGGATTTTTTCTTGAATGCTGTGAAACTTGTTTCCAGGTCCTTAACAACTAAACAGTCCTGTCCCAGAGCTTCTGTGTGCTTCTGTGTTTTCAGTCTGATTTCAGTGTCTGACAGAATATTTCTTGTGTTGAGCTATCACCTGTCATACAGGTAAATGAGACTGGAGGGAGGCAATACTAGTCTCTAGGAGGACAGAAGAGGCATCAAAAGAAATACCTTTTATTGGGTCTTGTGATTTTAAAGGCAGAAGAACACATCTGGAGATAGAAAGAGAGAGCTACTTATGGAAAAGGGAGGCTGTGGGTTCTGTTTTGAGTACCTCTTTGGAAAAGATGAGTGTCAAAGCATACTTGTGACTCTTTCAGGGTGGAGAGAGGGCTGTGGACACAGCTTCATCGTAAAGAGAGAGGAGAGGAGTTCTGCTTGAGAGTTCAAGCAATCAGAGATATGAGACGACTGGCTGGTAAGCAGTTGTTCCATAGAGGTAATCCCCATTTCACTATGTTTCATGCTTTGTGTCCAGTTGTTGCTTTGACCTTTCAGAATCCAGTCCTGTAAATAGCTGGGCCCATATCTGTGATGGTAGAGGGTGACCCACACACCATCTCACACCCTTTTTGCCTTGTTCTATTAGTTCAGCTGCAGCAAATGCTGTTGCTTTAGCAATGTGAAATTTCTCCCCTAAGCACCCTTTCTCAGACAGCTGGAGTTCGGCCAGATGTTTACTGTGTGACACTGAAGTTCTTCTAAGTTATTTTCCTTCCTGTCCATCTCTTCCTGCCCTGTAACATAGCAGCTTTCAGACTGTGGTGCCTGCAGAAGGAGCAACGGAGCAAAGAGGAGGACAGAGCTTTAGAAGCCAGAGCTCACCTAGAAAAGAAGAAATTAAGAAATGTTTTCTGGGTGTGGCGTTCCCGATGCTTGGAAATGGGACAAATCTTAGCACTGAGAACTCGGATCCAAAGAAACTTGCTCTCTTGGTAAGTTGGTGAGCTCTGTTTCATGTGCAAAGTTTTTCTGTTGTGAAAATCCAAGGAATGACAGAGCTAACCGAGGCAGTGATGTGTTGTTCCATCTTGAAGTCATCTATTCTTTTGGTTTAGGATTATTTGATAAAGTTGAAAGTAGGGATAGAAACAAAGAAATTAACTTCTGTGGCCTGAGATGTTATGATTTGCCTTCCATGCACTGCCAAAGACTTCTGATCCTGACCTGAGATCACCCACAGGAGTATGACAATGGCTTTGTGGTGTCCCTGCCTATGGAAGGGGGGGTTGGAACTTGATGATCTTTAAGGTCCCTTCCAACATGAACTATTCTATGATTCTATGCTCAGAAGAAAACTGTCCGTCCTTCCTGAACCAAACCCATTCTCAGGAGGAGGCTTGTACACACTTCATGTGGTTTTATTTTCCTTTGCTGTTGTCAGGTGCTTCAGTACATGGAAGGAGACTGCTGCACAGAAAGCTCTTTACAGGTGCAGCCTGAGCCATCTCAGAGCACTATCACTGAGGAAATACTTCCAGCTGTGGCTTCAGATGCTGCAGCTCAGAGAAGGTGATAAGCTGGCAATGGTGAACTTCTTCCTCCTGCAATGGAGGCAGCATTATGGTGAGCAGCTTGGGGTTTGTACAGAGTGTAAGGTTGGGAGGTGCTTGGTCTCCTTCCTCTCTCCTTTTGTGGTGAAAAACAGCTAAAAACAACCTGCTAACAGGGAGACTCAGATGATACTTGGTAGAATGGGCAGAGGTTTAATTTTTATGGAGGTGTCAGTGAACCTGACAGGGAGATTCATTGCTCTGTTTCTTAAACATAGTGGAAAGGCTGAAAAGGACTGGGCTGAGTTTCTTAGGGGTGCCTTCTGACAAATGTCTCTTGTCACTTCTTATGAGCTCAGCAGTTGGCAAGACTGAGACAAAGAAGCATGAGGACCAGCCATTGTGGACTGTAGAGGGATGGTTTACAGAGAAAATGGGCTGCTCCCTTGATGACTTCTGTCAAAAGGTGAAGCTCCAGAGAGTATATCTGCTGTGGAAAGCCAGGCTGTGTGAGCATCACAGAGCTGAGTGAGTGAAGAAGAGCCAGATCCTGGAGCCCTGCCCTCATTAGTAGTGTCCATTTGACCTTCTGGATGACCCCCTTTTACCATCTATCATCCATCATTTCTCCACTAGCATCCCTTTCTGGTATCCCCTTTCAATCACTTTGCCTCTCAATATCTTGTGTCTCAGTTCTTTCTCTCAGACTTTGGAGCAGTGTAGACTCAGAAAAGCTCTGAAATTGTGGCACCAAAAGTTTCTCATGCTGAAGACAATTGAACAAAGTCCCAAGCACTCATGCAGGATGGTCTATGAAGAGCCTCTTGCCATGCTTTTTTCTGAGGACTTCTCAACATCTTCTGGCTTTGACAGCAGTGCTCCAGCTACTCTGGCCTCTCAAAGCTCATTGGAAAAGGTGAGGATGTCTTAATGCACCCAGGCTGCTTCAGGGTATTAAATGGCCAGGATTTTTGGGGGGTAAATTTCTGCTTCAACATATTCTCATTAGCAAACTGTCTTTAGTATTTCAGTATGAGGAGCACTGAATCTGTAGAGTCCTGGTGCTTAAGTGTCATCAGAAATTGTTAAGTCACTTTTCTCTCTGCTCCTCCTGATTTATTTAGTGATATGGAGAAGTGCTGAGCTATTGAGGTTCTGTTGTGCACTTGCTCCTGTTTGTATCTGTAGGGTGGAGTGGAAGAGGCACAGCAAGTGACATCACTGAGAGAGCACGTGTACTTATTTTCCCTTTCCTCAGTATAGAAATAACTGGTACAGAAATTATTTTCCCATCATTTATTTGTTTGCAGTCCACAGCTGTACTTGCTATTATGCAATTCCTTGGGGTTCATACTGGATTTCCCTAAATCCTTGCCAAGAAAATAGCATGGTTGGAGCTGTTATCTCTGACTTCAGTGTGAGGACACTTCTCTTACAGCATGTTCTTCCCTCCACACCTGCAGGAGTGCAGTTTTAGTGACAGCAGCCAGCAGAGCTGCTCCTCTGTCCTGACTGCTGAGGATGTCACACACGTGCCATGTTACAGCTCTTTCCTGCAACTACACCAGTGTGCAGAGCTGAGTGGGGAGCTGCACTGGCAGCCCCCCTTTCCTCCCTGGAGTCCTGGGTCTGGGTGAGTTGGAGACTGGTTCCTTGGGATGCTGGTAGTCATTACCCCTTGTTTGGTCTGGCTGAATTCCTTCCTTCTGGCTACTCTCTTATATCATCTAACAGCATCCTTCCAGATACTTATTTCTCTCTCTTTTCTCCTGATGCTTTTGTCTTGCAGGAGAAATTGGTTTGTGGGAGGTCAATTCCACTCATTGGCACTGCAGAATCCAGACAGTAAGGTCCAGCCTCTCACTAGTCACTCCACATGGGAAGAGGTGAGGCTAGAAATTGGGGAGATATGTGAATATGTTCAACTGCTTCCTGCTATAGCTCAATTAAGTGGCCAGTTTCTGGGTTTCAGTGTCAGCATATGGAAGATCACACTGCTGTTCCTCCTTTTTTATTCCCTTTTTTCTCTCTCAGACAGAAGGTTTGGGTGATTGAGGCTTTTCTCAGGGTAGCTTTTCTTTATCATTTGCCAGATGAGCTGGAAATCAGCTGTGTGGCAAGAATTTGAAAGGGATATGTTAGACCATCATGTGTGAGATGTGTTGGGTTAGCAGCAGAGAGTTAGGCAATCATAGAAGTCATAGCAGCAGTGGTCTGAGGTGTGTGGAGTGACTGTGCTGTGGCCTTTCTTTGGTTTTCTGGATTGTAGGACAGCAGTTTTGACAAGGAGGTGAAGAGTTGCTGGCACCAAGCAGAGAAATGCTGCCTGCAGAGGTTCTTCACTGTCTGGTCAACTCACACTCAGCAGCTTGTAAAAGCTCAGCAGCACTTCAGGCTTGTTCAGCTCTCTCGGTAAGTATTGTGCTTTCCAGAAGCTTCCCCAAAGCTATCTGTTTGGAGATTTGCTTTAAAAATATTCTTCCTCTAGCTAGCTCACTCTGTCTTCATTGGGAGCCCATTATTTTGGGGTTTTCCTGCTTCAAAATTCTTATACCTGAACACAATAATTTCTGAATCAATGGGATGCCTCAGAAATTAGAGCAAGTCCAGCTGGAAACAAGTTTTCTTCTCCACTGGACTGGCCTTGCTCACTCCTCATCCACAAGTTGAAGACCACAACAGGTTTGGCACAATCAGAACAGAAGACCTTAATCATAGAATCATAGAATGGTTTGGTTTGGAAGGGACCTTAAAGATCATCTAGTTCCAACCTTGTCCTGTCCATCATTTTCCCTGATTTTTAGTGGAAAAAGAATGTGAACAAATCTAATGTATTTCTGGAGCTCCCTTGTGTGTTTGCTGCTGGTTAAAGTTTCAGTTACAGGGTATGAGTCTCTGCAAGTTGTCCCTGCAGCTGATGCAATGATCTTTGTCTTTCTCAGAGCTTTTCTCAGCTGGCATCACTGGGTTGTAGAAAATAAGAACAGAAAAGCAGCAGCAGCCCTTAAACACCGAATTTATTGCTGCCAAGTGGCTTTCAGCCTGTGGAAGAAGAGGCTGGCCCAGAAAGTGGAAGCTGACAGAAGATTCAGGTGTCACATCCACCAGATGACTGCTGATGCTCTGTGGCATTGGCATTCCTGCTGGAAAAGTGAGTTACTCCACCCTCCTACTTATCTCAGTAGGAGAGGGATGCTGTAGGAATGATTGGGATGTTGCAAATCCCACTAGTTGTGGTTACAAGTATATGTGGCTGGTTGTTTTGTGGTGCTTTATGCCAGGAGAAATGCTCTTTTAGCAGCTGATTGCAAAAGGGGTAGATGTAGCTTTACCTGCACTACCCAAAGAGTAAAGAATTTTCTCAGGAAACTTTTGTGCTCTCTCAGGGAAGCGAGCTGAGAGAGAGCTGCTGCAGCAGTGGGCTCAGCACAGCTCTTTGGAGAAGAAGAAGCTGGTCCTGCAGACGTGGTGCTGCCAAACAAGGAAGCAGAAATCTGCTCGTTCATTCTGGAAACGTCTCCTCATGCACAGGTTTGTTTCCTGCACTCAAAGCATTCCAGAGGGAATCCCTGGGTGAAAAGCAGCTCATATATCAGAGAACCCAGTGTATTCAGACCAGGGCTTGGGTGTAAACAAGGTTCTGTAAGAGTGATACCCTGGGGATGCCCCTACATTGGGAGGTCTCTTACCCATAGCCTCACACTTCCCATCTTGTTCTCATTCAAAACTCTTTCTCTTTCCAAAACCCTAGTCTTGATGATGCAGTGTAATCTTTATAAACTAACCAAGGGAGCTGCAGGTGAATTGGTAGAGTTTAAAGAAGTTAAAGCTTTGTTTCCACTAGAATTATTCAGTGTTTGATGAAAGGAATAGTGGGCAGAGGTCTTGCTGAGATCTGATATTTAAAAACCTGTGTCTTTTAGATTCTAGGCACAGCATGTTGATTTTAATTTGAACTAATTAATGAATTTGGTATATTCCTGCAGAAAAGCAGCATTCAATAAAACCCATGAAGGGAGAAGTGCAATATTCAATTGATCTTGGGAGTTAGTTACAATATAGTTGAAGCTATAGAGAGAAGACAATTATCTGCCGAGGAAAAAATCAACTGAAACCCCAGAAAAACCTCAGTGGTGTGATGCTGAGGCTCTGCACTCCCTCCACCCAACTGCATTTTCTTCTGCAGATCCATGTGGTGGCACCCTGGTGGGAGTGTGTTTGAAAGAAGTCCTTAATGCTGCTCCTTCCTGGAGAAAGTGTCCCCACCATTAATCTTCCTTCTGAGTTCTCCTTTGATGAGGGAGCGCTTCTAATTTCTCACCTGGCTGTGGTACAGCCTGAGCCCTGTCTCTTCTGAGGGGGGCATTTTTCATGCTAGGATAACCCGCAATAGATTCTCTTGATCTTCAGAGGAGCCTGCCAGGCAGAGGATATTTACACCTCTGCCCTATGGTGCAGTGGGGTGATTTGCATAATGAAAGTCCAAGTGGAACAAGGAACCAAAAGGATAAGCCAGGAGTTAAAAGCAGATTGGTTTCTGGGGTTGTGGAGGAAGGCTGTGGCCTCCTCTGCATCAGCCTGCAAGACAGAGATTACTCCTGGTGCAGATTTACTGTGCTGTTAATAGTAACTCCTCTAGACATTGATTTTTTGGGGAATAAAATTGTCTCCGTGAAGCTTCTAGTTGCTCATCTTGTGTATGTAGGCCCTTAGTTTCTAACAGCCAAGAAAAAGAAAATCAAATCTTTTAAATCCTGATAATGAATGTTAAAGCCTGGTTCTGCAGCAAGCTTAAGGAGTCTGCTGAATTCCATGCTAAAGGAGAGATTTTAGCAGTTTTATTCTCATCCCATAAGGAAAAGGCTTTTCTCAGGCATCATTCTGAAGGTCAGCTGCTGGCACAGACAAAGATTGAAGAGTGACTAATCCTTTTTTTGAGGGATCCACAGCTTGTGGTGGCAGGAGCAGCTCAGAAAATGTGTTTTGTGGGCAGAGGAAAAACTTAGTCCAACAGTCCAGTTTGCAAAGAAGAGGATACAAAAAATAGCCAGAAAGAGGAAGATGTACTCCTGGGCTTTGAGGATTTGGGAGTTTTTAGTGTTGGGAACCTGAAGTAAGACAAGAGCAAGGTTTTTAGCTGGAGGAAACTCTAGTGAGGAGTAAGAACTTATGCCTCTCAAGGACAGGGCACTGGGGAAAACATGGAGGAAGATATCTAAATGCTGATTGCAGGAGGAATAACAAGAACAGCTTTTTTTTTCCTCATTGAAAGCTCTTTTGCTTGCTTTGACTGCTTAGATGTGACACTGCAGGGCACAATGAGAAGGTGGAATTTGGTCTATAAACTATTTCATGCTGACATGGAAATATGACTTTAAGCATCCCCTGCTTTTCTGTGCTTGGATTGTTTTTCAGGTGCCTGGTCACCTGGGCCAAAGTCACTGCTTGTAGGCTGAGGCAGCACAAAGTCCTGTCTCATTTTAAAAGGGTCAGAGAGCATCATCTCCTAGCTGTGAGCTTTGCTGAGTGGAGGGTGAGATTTTTGAGAGCTGAACAGCAGGAGCCAAGAGGGAGAAACCCCAAGGAAGCCTCTCAGGGCAAGGCTTGTCACCGCTGGCGATTGTCCTCAAGAGGACGGCAAGCCCTGAGCCTGGGATCTGTGGCTGCTGTAAAACAGGTAAGAAAAGATGAAGGTACCTGTGAGACAGTTCTTAACTGCCTGTTCTTCCCATGAAGACCTCAGTGAGTCACTGGGCACTGAGACACAGGGACAAGTCTTGTGTAAAAACCTGGTTTGACTCATGCTGACTGCTCGGTCCCTGCCTTGATAGTGTTTCCAGACTGTGCACACAACTTCATCCCTGTAATCTGGCACTGATTGCAGCAACCATCTGGAGCACAGCAACCAGGGATGGGGATGTTTTGACCAGAGAGAAGAGATCGCTCCTTCCTCTCTGCTCAAAGATGAGATGGGCTAATCACTGTCCCTGCAGAGCAGAAGGAGCTGTCAGAGCCACAGCCTTCTTCAAAAGACTCCCAGCCCAGCAAACCACGCAGAGGTCGATTGATTTGGAAGGGGCTGAATCAGTCCTGCTGGGATCTCATCTGTGCAGTTTTCAGCCTGGGGTTTGGGACATTAAATGACCTGCAGGGATAAGAACATAAATGCATCTTCAAGGCTAGTTTGTGTGTGTGCTGCTGATGTGCCTGGTGTTTGGTCTTGCCTGCAGCTTTGTTGTTTCTTATTTGCCAGGCCTGCAACTACTGGACCAAAGCTGCTGCCTTTTCCCAGTGCTCCCGGCAGTGCAGCTCCCTCATAGGTGCCAGGAAGAGCAGGAAGATGTCTCTGACTTGGTCCATGAGTAAGAAGATGTCCTTTCCTCTCTTCCATTCATGGGGCCATGTGGGGAGTGGGAGTGAAGGGGGGCAGTAGTATTTGCTAGCCAGATGACTGCTCAGCTCTGATTGTGGGTTGCTCCTGTGTTCAGGAGCCAAAGGACTGAGGGCTCTGTTGAGCTCCTGTGTGATTCCTCTTTTCTTCCTTAGAAAGCAGAAGAGGCAGAGGAAAGAGTTTAGAGCCAGCTGTCACTCTTGGGCTTTTTCCCAGTGCTGTTCAACACTGGCTGATGATCTACAGAAGCCAAAAGAGGGCTGAAAGGCTGCTCCTGCCTCACCTGGCAGAGAGACCTGCTGTGGTAGAATTCTCTTCTGCACAGGAGAACAAAGCAGAGGTGGGCTTGGAAGAGAGAGATAAGTGGCTTGGGTAAGTGGAGTGAAGGAGGGCTTCCCATCAGGGAAGGAGTCTCTTGTAGGGCTCTTGGGCTGATAAAGCTTATCTTTTCCTTCTGCCTGTAGGAGAAAGTATCTGAAGCAGTGGCATCACATGGTGATACTTCACCGGTGGCAGCGTGACAGGAGACTGCGCTGCCTGGAGGGGGCATGGCAGGAGTGGAGAGAGGCCAGCAGGGGGATGGTGCTGGCTCGGGTGCTGGTGAGTATTTGGTACTGCCAGGGTGTTACTGGGCAAGCCTGCTCTGCTTCCAGCCTCACATACATCCTAGGAGATGAGAGCTGGGGATTTAAGGAGTAGTAGTGTGCACCAGAAATCCTGGTTTGCTGCTGGGGCTACTTTTTTTTGTGCTAAATGAGACAGGAAGATCTGTATAAATTGCCTGTAAGTCTTTCAAGAGGGAGTAGGCAAATCAACTGGGAGGGAGGTGGGGTTTTTGCCTGCCAGAACCCAAATAATCTGAGAGCTGCCTCTTTCCTTGGCAGGACCAGCAGAGGCTGATGGAAAAGGCCTGGAGTGTGTGGAGAAGACGACGTTTACAAAGCTGGGTGGTGCAGAATTTGGTGGAAAAGGAAGCCAGGAGCCTACTGTCTCATGTAAGCATTTGACTGCTTTAATTTTGTGGATCTCAGTGGACCAATAGGCACTACAAAGGGATAACTGGTGTTCCCTGTATCTCTCTCCTTGCACAAGGCACTTGCTTAGGGAGAAGTTGGATATATTGAGGCATGAAACGTGCCTCTTAACAAAAGGAAATGGCTTCCATCTTTATATGGCTTCATCTTTGGTTGTTTTTCAAAGCTTTGTTTCAGCAGTCAGTTTCCCTGCCGTGTGGCCCCTGCCCCACCTTTATCAGAGATGTTAATCCACTAATCCTTTGCCTCTCAAGATCCCACTCAGGGAAGAAACAGGCTCCATGTTGGTGTAGAACTGTGCTGACCTGCAATCAGGGACAGGAAAATTGCTATTAAATCTGAGCAGGCAAAGGCTTTTAGAGTTCAGATATAGTCAGTTTGCTCCTTTCCCAAAGATCCATGCAGGGTTAGGTCCCCCTTTAAGGAGATGAGAGCCAGAACTGAAATGAGAGGGCAGAGAGGCATCAGTCTCCCTTTTCTCTCTTTGATTTTTGTTCTGCACTTCCCTTATTGGCTACAGGACCGTGGGGGAGATATGGAAGGGCTCTGAGGGAATGGTGAAGCAGCTGGCATAGAGGGAAAGCTTTGATTAGAGGTACTGTGAGGGTGGCTGCAACCCCTCGAGGGTAACTGGAGTATTTGATTTGTCCACTTTGCTATTTAAGGCCTTTGGAAGGTGGAGGCAGCTCACAGCATTCCAGCTCAAGGACAAAGGACACTGAATGGTGGGGGCCTGCCTGCAGCTGCTGCTCATTTCGGGGCACGTGGAGGATACAGCTGGCTGTCACAACAAAGAGCTGGTCCAGTGCAATCAAGAAAGTGAATGCTCTGCTCGAGTGATTAAAAGCAACACTTCCTGCCAGAAGTGTGATAGTCAAGGGACAACCAGGAAGAAATGGTACCTACTGAAAGGTCCTCTCTAAAGGACTGATAGTCTGTCCCCCCTAGAGGCACGAATTGAAGTTATTTCCTTCTCCTTTGGACCTGGATTTTGCTGGAGTTCTGATTAAAGGTCAAAAAATCCACCTTATAGGTTCTCCTTTTACTCAGTGTTCTTTTTCCTAGACAGGAGTTTAGGACATGCAGAGGAGTAAGCACATATATCATTCTTAGAGAAGAGCAGGAGCCAGCCTGTGAAACATCCTGTTGATGCCAGACTCTGGACTGTCCTTGGTAGGTGCAAACACAGGTCTTTATATTTTTAGATTTGGCTCTTCCCCTGGGGGAGTGGGGGGGATTCCCACATGGCTCCCACCTCCTCCCCCTGTCTAGGTCCATCAGCTCTTCATTAAGCCTTTCAGTGGGTGGCCAACCCCTTGACTGCTTCCTGCTGGTTCCTTTCTTTGCTGAATGGGTTAGGGATGAAGAAACCTGCTGGGAACAGCTGAGCACCAAAAGCTTTACCGAGGCAAGACAGGCGTGTCTGACCCCCAACCTTCCCATTACTTGCTTCTGTGATTGATGCCCTGTAATTACCCTGGATATATGAGCCCAGTCTCAGACAGCTGTAATGAGAGGGTCTGAAGAATCTGGAAGAGGCTTTTCTTCCTTGCTTGTTTGAAAGAGATGCTCACAGCATGGCAGGGGATCTCAAAATCCCACTGGGAACTGCCCCAAGGTCTTGTTTTCCTAGCCTGGGGTAGCTTTGAGGGATTGTTAAGTACACAAAGCAGCCTAGGTAGCTCCCCCAAGCCCTTATTTCCATGTTGTGGGGCCTAAGACTATTAAGAGTCAGTAGGTCAAGAAAGATAGGCTGTCTTTCCCTACAGGCACTGGGAAAGGACCACCACAACTCCAGTGATCTTGCAGAACCTAAAGGTTGTTGCTGGTTGCTTTTGGCTAGTTGTGGTATTTAGGCTTTCTTTGTTCTACTCTGGAGCTTTCTCTATACTTTACTTAAAGCCTGAATTGAAAGTGAAGGCAGAAGAACCCCCTAAACAATTGGGGTTTGTAAAACTTTCCTTTGTCCCAGGCTGATTAGTTTGAAAACGACAGGAATCTTTCTTATTTAAGAGTAGAACTTGGCTCAAGAGAGGTTTGTATATTTTATTGTACTTAATTAAGAAACAGCGTGATTCCTACTGAAAAGAAAATGGGGAATATAACAAAAGGAGAAAGGTTAGGGAGAAAGTTTGAACCTTCTTCTGGAGTGAGTGCAAAAAAGTCATCCATTACAAAGAAATGTATCTTAGGAGTGCAATAGAAAACCAACTTGAGTTTCTTTCCAGTGTTGGTAGCTGGTGAGAGTTTGTGTGTGTAGGCACTGCTGACTGGAGTGCTTCTGCCCCCAAAACAGCATTTCTGGCATTACAAAGTTTCCAGTCCCACTGATGAACAGAGTCCACCCTGGTAGTGTGATCAGCATGGCCAGGATTAGCACCTCTTCATCTGGTAGAGCCAGGCTTCAGGCTGAGAGGTTAAAGTAGCTCTGGCTGTTTTCAGTGAGGAAAGTCTGGAACCCTTTGTGCTGGGGTGGGGGTAGATCAGAGCACTAGCCTGGTCACCAGGTGTAGGAGTGCATGGTCCACCATCAGCACAGGAGCTGCTTTTTCTTTCTCTGCAGTCAGAGGACTTTTCACTGCTGAGCTGAGGAGTTTAGCAGCTCGAAAGTATCATCCACAACCTGCCAGAGGCAGTTTTCGAGTGGGAAGTCATTGTCCACCAGGTTGACCAAGTAGTAGTTGTCGTGGATGTACTGGATGATCATGCGAGAGGGGGACTCCTCTTCGTAGAGCTTTGCCCATTGCTCAATCCAGAGTGCAAAAGCCTCATCCTGTCAAGGAAAAAACACGTGTTGGAATGTGTTAAATTCCACTTTTATATCACCTTACTTAGGATGCCTGTTTTAGCCTGTGGCTTGTCTCCTCTCTGTAAACATTACAAGAGTGGAGTGAGGAGCCTGGTGCTTTCCTGTCTGTGGAAGTGCCCTGAGCACCACTGCTCGGAGCTGAAAGGAGAAGTGTTTGCAGTGAAATGGCTCAATACTGCCCCTGTGTGTGTAGGAGGGGAGGAGAAACTCCTGCCCACAGCCCTTGGGCCCTTGGGCCACCAATACAGCGCTGAGATAACTCCCGATACTCCAATTACTGGGCACTTGGGATCTGTGAAGAGTTCTGGCTGCAAAGTTCTCTTTATACTGCGACAAGAGGAGGAGCAGTATCTGGACCTCTACAAGCTACTATCACGAAGTTACTCAACTGCAAGAAGCACCACAGATTGAAAACAAACCCAGCACTCAACTTGCAGGACATCCCAGTAGGAGGAGGACTCACCTTCCAGTAGAGGAAGCTGACAGGATCCACTACAGTGGGCTGGATGATCTCTCTGCCTGGGAAGATGCCCCAGGTGACAGCATTGGGTTGCAGATCTGGAGCGTTTGTGATATTCTGGCCCTGCCAAAGGAAGGAAAACGCCTCTGAAGCAACTGATTGAGTGAGTTGGAACAAGTGCATTCACCTTCTCCTTGTTAAGAGACCACAGAGTTGCTGCCCATCAGAGCTTTCCCTTTACTTAATTAGCTTTTTCCATAGTGATATCTGAATATTTTCCTTTCTCCCGAAGTGGTGAGAAGAAAGTAGCTGGTGAACATCCACCTACCTTCACGTTGACAATGTGGTAGTTGACTCGCAGCTCATACTTCTTCAGCACTTTGAGCAGGGCAGTGACGATCTCACTGGAGGCAAAGAACTCAAGGTATGCCTGCAGGGATAGAGAAGGGAAAAGAGAATAAGAACCTTTACTCGTGGTAGGGCTGGGACAATACAGGCAACAAGGGAATGGTTTGGAAACCAGGAATCTTAGAATTTCTATGTCTATTCCTGGAAAGATGGACTGTAGAAGTGGCTTGAGCAAATTAGTAAGGACCTCTGTTCTATGTGATACCCAAGGCAGCTCAGCCTGGCAGGGACAGAAGTCAGGGGTCTCAGCTGGGCTCTCCCAAGCACCCTGCCATCCCCTGTCCTCATCTTTTGTTCACAGTTCTCCCCGTGTGCTTATACACCCTCATTCTGTGCTATACTCCATCTACTGCTGCTCTGTGCTTGGCTGCTCCCAACAACTGCTTTCCCTCCCCCCATTTCCTGGCTATTGTGTGAGATGATGGATTTCCCCTCACCTCGGGGGAATTTTTCCTTTTGAAAACCTAACTGCATTTGCCATCTGTTAGTCCCATGGCTTTGGAACCCATTTGAACGAGGCTGCTTTGTTGTTGGTCGTTTCTTTTTTTCCTCCTGTGTGAGCCACTTGCTTGGCATTTACCTTGATGGGAGATTCCTATCACAGCCATTAGTGGCAAAGGCTCTAGGGCTTGAAAATGCTTGGCAGCAGGAGGCAGGCAAGGGAATGGGGCTGCTTGTAGGGCAGAGAAGGAACCTGGCAGACACCTGAACAGTAGGGCTATGCCATGGGGGCAATTGGTGGAGAACTCTGCCTTAAGGAGCAGGAATAGGGGAGTTTTTAAATGCCCAGTTATTACCATGGGAAGCTGCGTGGTGGGTGAGTTACTACTTCATTGATTCCCCTTTTCTGTAAAAAAACCTGACTGTTTCCTGCATGGTTAAGTGAGATCAGATGCAGGAGGAAGGCATGTGTTTGTATCACAGCCCTGCTTTAGGAAGAAGCTACTAATAATTACTTTGTATAAACAAGAAGCTCCACAGATGTTAAATAGATGTTTAAAGCTCTGGAGTAAGTCTTATTTAAGACTCCAAGGGAGCTTTGGCTCATCTCAGGAAGAAGGCATTAAGATAAGGAGCAGGCAGGATTATCATGGTGAAAGCCTGGGACCCCCCTCTTGAACAGAGACCAAACTGGGTCATAACTCTTTGCTGCCAGGCTCAGAGTTGCACCAGTACCTTTTGGAAGACATAACCCCCGCTGGGCCCCCAGCCCACAATGGGGTCTGTGGATGGTTTGCCGTTGATGTTTGGCTGGGAGTTGATGGTCAGGATTCCTCTTCTGTTGACCTTCTCCAGCTGCTCCTTCAGAAGGTTGGTTTCAGTAGCAAGAGGGTCATCATTCCAAGGCATACAGGTAACCTACAGTGAGGAGAAAGGATGGCTCATCATGGATGTAACTACCTTTTTGTTACCATCTCAGAAATGCCCTAATAGTCTCAAACACCCCTGCTTCAGGACAAAGTTCCCAGGTTTGGTTCAAAGGGCAGGACTTTTTAATATGATATCAGATGGGAGGACTAGAAGCAATGGATGTAAATTGGAGGGGGGTAGATTTAGACTTGACATAAGAAAGCAATTATTTACAGTGAGGGTGGTGAAACACTGGAACAGGTTGCCCAGAGAGGTTGTGGATGCCCCCTCTCTGGAGGTGTTCAAGACCAGGCTGGACAAGGCACTGAGCAGCCTGATCTAGTAGGATCAGGCCTATGGCAGGGGGGTTGGGACTTCATCTTTAATGTCCCTTGCAACCCAAACTATTCTATGATTCTATATCCTGAACTCTGACAGCTGAAGCCATACTATAGCACCTTTCTTTTTATGTTGAGCCCAAATTTTGGCTTTTAGATCATCTTCAGCCACTATTCAATGAATTCCTTTGGATAGGAAAGTGCCAATTCTTGTTTAGAAGAACAATGTGGTACCAGGAGCAAGAAGAAATATGCGCTATTGTCTGTGCCACACTGATTACCCCTTCCTGGGCTAATGCTCACCTTGTACCCGTTCTTGTTGGGTTCTCCACTGATGTAACACGTGAACACCTCAAAGACACTTTCCTCCCCAGTCAGCTCCTCTCCCCACATCTTCAGCAGCTCCTCCCGGGGAGACTTGCTCTTCAGGTAGAAGAGATAATAGTCCTTCAGTTCCCCAAAGGCTGGAGAGGAAGAGTTACCCCTGTAAGAGGAGCAAATATGGGATTAACAGGACACTAAGGAAGATGAGCTGATTTGGCGCTGAAGTGAAATCCATTTAGAGACCAAAACCCTCACCACCCTGGTGCTGTTTTCCTCACCTCATTCAAATCCAAGCCATTAGGGACCACTTTGTTAAGAAGCCACCTATTTTGTCAAGCCTAAAGTACTTCCAGGACACCCACAAATGTCAGAGACCAACTGTGGAGCAGGCTTTCATACCACAGCTCCACCCAGGGAGCCAGGCTGACAGCTTACCATCGGCCATTGGGGAAATCATCCCACTCCTGAGTTCGATAGATGTAGCTCTTTGGGCGAGAAGCCCAGAAGATTGGACGGACATCTTCAACTCTTCTCTTGGGGTGAGCACTGACTGCCCAGGGCAGAGGCCGCCTGCAGGGGAGGAGCAGACATTTACACAGTTATTCTGCTGCCTTCAGATGAGGCTGGATGACCTTCATCTGCAGAGCTTTGCCTTCAAGAGTTTTCAAAGTTACAGAACAGATGACTTTAGAATCATAGAATAGTTTGGGTTGGAAGGAATCTTAAAGATCATAGAGTTCCAACCCCCCTGCCATAGGCAGGGACACCTCCCACTACATCAGGTTGCTCAGTGCCTCATCCAGCCTGACCTTAAACACCTCCAGGGATTGAGGGGGCATCCACATCCTCTCTGGGCAACCTCTTCCAGTGTCTCACCACCCTCACTGGAAAGAATTTCTTTCTTATATCCAGCCTGAATCTCTCCCCTTCCAATTTATATCCATTATTTAAAGCCACTTGACTAAAACCAATCCCTCCTTTAGCTGTTCCCTCTGTTCCTCCCAGCTTTAGTTAGGAAAGGGGAGCTTCTAAATGCAGAAAGGTGCTTTGAAAAAAGAAAATCAAAACAACAGAGGAGAGGTGCCCAACCCTACCATTGCTCAAACCTTCAGTAGACAGGATGGATGTGGAGAAGGAACAGAAGGCAGCATGTTCTGCTCACCTTGGGTCCTCCTTCCAGATGCCCAGGCGTTTAAGGACTTCAGTAGTGGCCACTTCTCTATTGAGGGTGTAAAAATGGAGGCCATGCACCATGCCACTGTCCAACAGCTCCCTGCACATGGACACTGCCAGCTCCACCCCGTAGTTCCTGATGGCTGCATCATTGTCCTTGATGGGTTCAATCACATCTTTGATTTCCTGAGGCACTTCCAGCTTGGAGAGCTTCACCAGCTGGCGCAGGGAGTGGTAGCCCTGGATGAGGATGCAGGAGATTTTCATTTTTACAACATGAGAATTGATCTCAGCACAGGTAAGCGATTTCAATTTTGTGGCAGGAAATTTAGAACTGGAGATTCTACTCTTAGGCTCCTTCTCTAGGATGGTAACAGTCCTGGCCATGTCACTTTAGGTGATTTCTGCCCATTTTTTTATTTGTTGCCTGAGCCCAGTGAGCTGACAGGGATGACTGACACCTCAGGACTGGCAGACTATTGTCCTTGATATCCCTTTCTGTCATGTGGGCTCAAAAACCCTTTCGAACTTATTATTACCTAAGATTTTAAATTTCCATACCTAAGAATTTAATTTGGCAGCCCACCTATAGATTTATCCACACAATTAGTGCACTAATTTCCCAGAAATTTAGAGGAGGATATTTACAGACCTCTCTCAGGCCCTGACCCACAAACACCTAACATCCTGGCTCCTTATTCCCACCCTGAACCAGAATTACTGGGGTTTCACCTGTATGGGGAAGATGCCAGGAATAATGGGGCAGGTGATGCCAATGGCTTGACAGTCCTTCATAAACTTTAGGAAGGTTTCTGATCGGAAGAAAAGCTGTGTGATGATGAAGTCTGCCCCAGCAAAGACTTTCTCCTTCAGGTGCTTCAGGTCTGCCTCATAGCTCTCTGCTTCAGGGTGACCCTTGGGGTAACCTTTGGGTGGTAAAGGAAAGAAAAAAGTAAAACCTGGTGGTGAGGACAACACACTAGAAATTACAAAGTAGCCACTCTGTGTTGTCACTTAAGCCACAGGGTCCAAAGAAGCTGATTTCCCCATCCCAGGCCCTACCCCAAATTCTGCAAAGGCATTTACCTGCCACACAGATGTCAAAGTAATCATCAAATTCATTGCGAATGTGCTTAACCAGGTCAACAGCATAGTTGAAGCCATCTACTTCTTCCTCCCACTCCTCACCAGCAGGATCTGAAAAAAAGAACAAATCCACAGCTCTCTCCATCTGCTTGTTGGCCTCGGGTCTGAAAAAAACCTCCTGCTATCAAAAAGAAGATGAAATCTCCAAGTTTACAGTTTCAGCTGTGGACTCCTTTTGTCTACCTGGGAAGGACTGCAACAAAGATGAAAGGCAGTCTAAACTTTTTATTTCTGTGGCAGAAAGAGCCTCTAAATCTCACCTCTCAATTTTTACCCTGGAATTGAATGCAACAGTGAAGCAACCTCAGGACTAAAGGATTTACCTCCACGCAATGCCATGATGTTCTTCAACCCAAGCCTCTTGGCCTTCTGCAGGTGGGCTGTGATGTCATCCTTGGTCTGATTGCAGCATGTCATGTGCAGGATGGTCTCCAGGCCACAGTAGTTGACTGCTGTGTTGGCAATAATCATGGAAGAGGTTTCCTTGTCGGAACCTGGGTCCCCTGCAGGGTGCCATGTCACATCAATGAAGAGTGGTCCACCCGCTCCCATGCGGTCAAACCTGTGGATTTGAGAGCTACGTTAATCTACCAGGTCAACAACTCCTTTCTCCATGCCAAAAATGTCAGCAAGAAGCAAAGAGAGCTTGGATGACAGCAGCAGGAAAGAGCAAGGGAAGTGTTGAACTACCAATTGGCCAATGCAAATAAGGAAATTCATCCTTTATGGCTGTCTGAGGAGGAGCTCACAATCTCTTTGAAGAAGAGTCAATTTAATTGTTCTCTGCAGAATAAATCTCCTCCCAGCATGATCTTTTAGATTGATGTCTTCTGATAGACAGCAATGCAAGTTTCACTCTGTTTCAGATGGGAGACTATGCTCCAACCTTCTGCTCCCAGCTTTAACTGTAGAGCCATAAATGTGAAGAGCTGGACCAGATCTCTGTTGTGTTCCCAAACGCACCCAACAGAAGAAACAAAAACTCCCCTGACTTATCTCTCTCCTGCTTTGGGTTGGAATGGGTCATTGTGTTTAAAGTAAACTTGGCTCTGGCATACAGCAGTTACACAACTCCCTCTTCTCCTGGTGAGTACGTGGTGGCTCCAGGGGCTTCCCAACAGATTCCAGAATCTTTTAGCTCTGGTGGCACCTGTCTCAGAGACTAAACCCGAGTCCTCAATAGAGGGACAAACTACAGTCCATCAATCAATGTTCTCTGCTTTTCTTAGATCCTTTTCTGCTCCACTGTCCCCCATCACTCTACTTCAGCCCCAGAACAGGACAGTGGGGTTGCTCCATCCTCATGGAGCATGGGAGAGGGGAAATAGTCTGGCCCCCTCAGTAGCCCCACCATGACACTTCAGGGCCTCCAAGGAAGACAATTTACCTGGTGTCCATTACCCTCCTCAGCAGGAAAGCACAGCCCCATTACCTGCTTCGTCACCTGGAAGGGGAGACAGAGCATGGGGCAGAGCCTGCCTCATTAGCTATTTCCCAGCCCTCCACCAAAGACTCTTTTTTTTTTCTCTCCCACTCTGCAGCCCTCACCTGGAGATGAGATTGACAGCAGCGTTGGCCGTGCGGGGAGGGAAGAACTCCAAGGAGAACCACTTGTCTCCAGAGTCCTGCCGCCGCCGCATCTTCTCCCGGAGCCGCTCATGTCGGTCGGCATCGAGGACCGGGGTGGAGCAGCGGGAACTGTCCTTGGAGCTCTCGCTCCCACTGCTGCTGCCACCATCGGACTTGGAACTGGAGCTGCCACTGCCGGTATGTTGGTTCTCATTGACCATGGTGAGCTCTCTGCAGGAGGGGAACATAATGGAGCACTGTGGGTAGGAGGCAGGGGACAGATCTCAGCAAGCAGCAGTTGGGAGGGCAGACAAAGATGACAAAAAACACCGGTGCCAAAAACTAACATTCATTATCATCAGGCAGTCCCTTTTCCCAGCCCTCACTATGAGCTGTAGGGGGAAATCTGGTGAAGCACAATAGGTTCAGGTAGTGTTGAAGACAAATAATGTAGTAGATGGCATCAGGCTACTATGATGCTGCTCTTCTGTGCCTGCTGGGTCAAATTTGTCTCTCACAAGACTCAGGTCAACATGACTTTTGCCCTTACTACAACTGATACCCACACGTGGCCTTTACCTGGACATGCCAGTAGATCTATTTTGTTTTGCCTTTTTATTTTCCTTGGACTATATCCATCTTTGGAGTCTCCATTCTGTTTGTACCCAAAAGGCAGCGCTTATTTATACTGTAGGTAGGAGAGATGAATCCCATCTTATCTGGCCATCCTCCCAAAAAACATCTTTTGTTTTGTCTTTCCTGGCAGCAGTTGTATTTCTAACCATTTCCCTCCTTCCACACCATCTTCAGACAACTGAATAAGCCAATACTGCACATACTCAGCTTTTTTTGTCTCCCAGAGATGGTCTTCATGTTCCTTTTTTCACCAATTTTAGCTGCTTGGAAATAACAGCAGACTAGGTCTAGGCTGCCCAACTCTGCTTAGCTCCCAAAATCATTTCACCCAATGGCTTTAAAATTAAATAGTGATTACTGGTAATTAGAGAAGAGCTGCCACAAAATTAGCTTCTGCACCTGCCAAAACTGAATGTGGTCCCTGGGAAGCAGCCTCTTGTCTGACATAACACCAGAGCTCACTCTGGAGGGAAAAGTTGGAAGAGCTTGTGTGCACTTTGTCCTTATCATAAACTCTGTGGGTTCAGGTCACCCTAGAAGACTTTGAACTTATCTTCTACTGTTTACACCAAGTTGCCAATCAAGCAAAAGCCTCTGGGAGAAAGTCTACTTTTACCACCTGGGGATCTCTCCAACTGGCAGGAGATATGAGAAAGGAGCACGGGCTGCCTGCTGCCAAGAGGAGCTGGGATCTTGAATCTCTTGTGTACCAACATCACCAGCCTTAGTAGAAATCAGCAGCAAGCACAGACCTATTGGCAAGTGAAGCAAAAGCAAACAGGGTGCAGAGTTACAGCCCTGACCAAGAGCTTTCAAAGGGCTTTGCCTGGCCTCCACGTGCCACTAAATCATAGAATCATAGAATAGTTTGGGTTGGAAGGGACCTTAAAGATCATAGAGTTCCAACCCCCCTGCCATAGGCAGGGACACCTCCCACTAGACCAGGCTGCCCAGTGCCCTGTCCAGCCTAGTCTTGAACACCTCCAGAGATGGGGCATCCACAACCTCCCTGGGCAACCTGTTCCAGTATTTCACCACCCTCACTGTAAAGAATTTCTTTCTTATGTCTAGTCTAAATCTATCCCCCTCTAATTTATATCCATTGTTTCTAGTCCTCCCATCCGATATTATGTTAAAAATTCCTTCCCCTGCCTTTCTGTAGGACCCCCTCAGGTACTGAGAAGTTACTCTGAGGTCCCCTCTGAGCCTTCTCTTCTCCAGGCTGAACAACCCCAACTCCTTCAGCCTGTCCTCATAGGGCAGTTGCTCCAACCCTTTGACCGTCTTCGTGGCCCTTCTCTGGACCCTCTCCAATATCTCTATATCCTTCCTGTGTTGAGGGCTCCAGAACTGGACGCAATATTCCAGGTGGGGTCTCACCAGTGCCGAGTAGAGGGGTAAAATCGCCTCTCTTGACCTGCTGGGAGAACTATCCCAAAAGAGATGTGGGTGACCAAGCAGTGCAAGATCATGTGCAGTTAACTCCCAATCTCACTCTCAGCAGCCCCCAGCAGTGTGGGGCAATCAAAAACACTTTTCCTAATAGAGATTCAACACCCATCACAAGGAAGGAGTTCGTGTATTAATGTCTCCATAGGATGAGACTTGCCCTTGAGGAAAAGGCTTTATCTCACTGGAAAAAGAGAGGAGAAAGGGCTCCACTTAAAAATTTTGTCTAGAAGCAGCACTCAGGGCAGTTTCCTTACCATCAGCTGCATCACAGATCTGCTGGGAGAACCTTGTAGTTATTGCAAAGAAAAAAAGAATATTCTCTTAATGACAAAACCAGCTCCAAAACAAGACAATCTCAAACACAGTAACAATCTTGAACACAGTAACCATCTTAAGCGGCTTTGTGGTATCGGCTCCTGCCTGTCTCTATGGAGCTCAGCTCCGGGCCCGGGCCGTGTCAGTGATGCTGGTGGTGCCCGTTTGCCTCATGGCAGGAGATTTTTATCCCCTTCCAGGCCTGAGCTGACACCCCCAGAGCAGCTCCTGGCTCTGCATCGGCCACAGCTCAGATTTACCCCCCTCCCTCCCAGCAAAGCCCGGCTGAGCGGAGCCCCGTTTCCTCTGGGGCACACAAGGGACTTCGCTGGTTGGGCCGGGACATCGGGCTGGCAGAGAGGAGCCCCCAAACCGGTAGGAAGGCACCGTGGTGGGATAAATCCCGGTAACCCCGTGGGCTGCCGCGGGGTGGGGAGTCCCCATAGTCTTGGGGCCGGGCAGGGACCGAGGATCAGCGCGATCGCTCCTTCACCTCAGCTGAACCCACACCCCCGGCGGGCAGAGCAGAGCAGAGCAGGCCCGGCATGTCCGGCCACAGGGGACTCCCGGGGTGTTGGAGGCGGGGATCGGTTCCCCCACAAAGCCCTCCCGGGTCCCCGCTCACCTGCCGGTGGCACCGAGCGCTGCGCATCGCGGGGGCCCGCTCCCGGTCCCGCGCCGCTTTAAGGCCGGGCGGGGCGGTCACGTGGTGTCCCCGCTCTTGCCCTTCTCCGCCATGGCGGCATCGCCGCCTCTCTCCCCCCTCAGCCTCCGGGGGCGGGCCCAGCCGTGGGGTGACGCGGGAGGGCGGCGGCGGGAGGAGCCGGGAAGGGGCGGTGGCGGCGGTGGAAGATGGCCGGGTGCGGGTCCGGGCTGTGCTGCTGCTGCCCGCACTGCTGCGGCGAGCGGGAGAGCCGCACCCCCGAGGAGCTGGTACGGCCGCGCCTTTCCCCCGGCTCCGCCGCCGCTGGCGGTGCCCGGACTCCGGGCCTCGGCCCAACACCGGGGAGAGCCTGAGGGCGGGAGGCTGTGGGGGGCGTTGGGTGTTGCTATGGCGCTGGGCCCGCTGCTTCAAGGCTCCCTATGTGAGGGCCCGGCCCCTCACTGCCCCCACCTCAGGGACCCGCACCTCAGGCCGCGCTCGGACCGGTGCCTCTGCGCCCGGTGCCTCAGCCTGTGCTCGGACCGGTGCCTCTGCGCCCGGTGCCTCAGCGCCCAGTACCTCAGCCTGTGCTCGGACCGGTGCCTCAGGGCCCGGAACCTCAGCCTGTGCTCGGCGCGGTGCCTCAGCGCCCGGAACCTCAGCCTGTGCTCGGCCCGGTGCCTCAGCGCCCGGAACCTCAGCCTGTGCTTGGCCTGGTACCTCAGCGCCCGGTACTTCAGCCTGTGCTCGACCCGGTGTCTCAGGGCCCCGTACCTCAGTCTGTGCTCGGCCCAGCACCCCTGGGCCCTGTCCCTCAGCCAGCTGTTGGCCAGACTCCTCACTGTCTTCCCCCTTTTATTTTGGGCCTGGTGCCTGAGCTGCTAATCTCACTGCCTTGGCCTGCTCTGTCACCTCAGCCCTGTAATTTCCTTGGTTGGGCCTGGTGTCCCGGCTTCTGGGGCTCTCTCCTGCTCTCTCCCTGCCTAGGAGACTGCTGAGTATTTCCCTGTAAAGAAAGCTGGGCTGTGGGTTAATATGTTGTGGGAAGCTCCCATGTAGAACTAATAGTCTGTTCTTGCTGTGGGGGACAAGCTTTATGGTAAGACCTATGCAGGTACCCCAAAATAAGTGGTGGGCTGGTAATCCATACTCCATAAGCAGTGCTGGTATAGAACTTTCCTGCTTTTGATTTTGCTGTCTGTGTTCCTAAACACCTTTATGTTCATTCATTCCTCTGATGGTATTCATTTTGCAGACAATCCTGGGAGAAACTCATGAAGAGGAGGATGAGATCCTTCCACGGAAAGACTATGAGGTGAGACATTAACTGATAGCAGCTTTTGAAGTTAACATGAAAAGAGCTGCCGACAAGTTTTCATGTGTTAAGAGTTTGTAATGAGGTGTACTCAGATTGCATCACTGATTCCCTGCCTGTCTCAGCCCTGGCAGTCAGAGAGCACACGTGGAATTCTTTCACTTCCTGCTTATCAAGGTCCGGCTCTGCTGGAAGAATTTAAATGAAATTGTTTACAGGGATTTTTTTTTTTCTCATTCCACTGTTTGCAAAACCTACGTTGGGGGTAGTAATGACTTTTGTAATAATTTATCAGAGTTTTCTATCTATAGCTTCTTTGCGCAATCTGTTGCAGCTGATTCTCTTCACTTGACCTTTTGGCATTCTTTCAGAGCTTGGATTATGATCGCTGTATCAATGACCCGTACTTGGAAGTTTTGGAGGGCATGGACAACAAGGTAGGACCTTGTTCTTTCTTTTTCATTAGTTTCAGTGCTGGAGCTGTGGAAATTCCCCACAGAAATTTGCCAAAGGGACTTGTGGCTGCTCCATCATTGGAGGTGTTCAAGGCCAGGTTGGAGGTGGCTTTGAGCAACCTGGTCTTGTGGGAGACTTGCCAATGGCAGGGCTTCATATCTTTAAAAGTTCTCTCCAACCCAAAGCATCCTATGATTCTAAACATCCTCCACATTGGGAAGGTTCATACTTTTTATTTTTCCTTTATTAAAGTAATTTTTTGTGCTCTCTTCTGTGTGAAAAGACTAAAAATACACATAGAGATTATAGTTCTCAGCACCTTTTCTGATCTTCAGATTTGAAGTGAGATGTTCAGCACTTTCTGTTCCCTCTTTTCTGCTTGCAATTGTCGCTGCCATCTCTGATCCCCATTTCTACGTTACTTTGACTTCTTTTTTTTATCCTTTTCCTAAACAGAAAGCCCAGAGATATGAAGCAGTGAAGTGGGTGATGGTTTTTGCTATTGGAGTCTGCACAGGACTGGTAAGGGTTATGCTGTTTGGGGAATAAGGAAAATTCAGGAGACTAAACAGGACCAATTCAGAAGTCAGTGGCTGAGGAGGAAACATTCTCCCTCAGGAAGTGAAGAGCTGAGTAGCTGAAGTTGCTTTCTTGGGTGTTTGAAAATTAGCTTTGCTGACTGTGTGCCTCAGTTTAAACACTGGCTTTCTTTTGTACCCTTCAGTATGTGGTGGGTGTTAAAACTGCTACTAGATTATTTCTCTGAAATGCATTTCAGGAATAATTCTAGGTTGGACTTGTCCCAGTGAGAATGAGAGAGGCAGCAAATCTGAGCTTCTGAAGTTAATTTTTTTGCTTCTGTCTTACTGTGCGTGTATGTTTCTATTAAGACTAAGTAAGAGGATGGTGATTGTTGCTTGTATCTATTAGTTTCTGATGGCAACTCTGTCTTCTTTTTCATAGGTGGGCCTTTTTGTGGATTTCTTTGTACGTCTCTTTACCCAGCTCAAGTTCCAGGTGGTACAAAGCTGTATCTTTTACCTACTGTGTGAGTTCCTGTTAGACTCATGTGACTTTTTGCTTTCTCTTGGCATGTTTTACCAAGAACAGCTGACTCTCAGACTTCTACCATCACTCAATTTGTTGTTGATTAATCAAATTTTCAATTGCCTCTGTAATTTAGCCCTTGAGAACAAGAAATGCTTCCAGTATCTTGTATGTAGACAAAGACTAATCACTGAAAGAACAAGTGGGTCTCCTTTGTAGTTCAGTCTTGAGCTCTGAAAAGGAAGCTTTCTGATGGATTGTCCACTGCCCGGACTGGAGTAGGAAGTGTAGGCTCCTCCAGACAGTACTGAATGTGTGTTGGTGGGGGGAATGTTTGTTTGTTGCCTTCCTTGACTGTCTATTCAGCTGTGGAAGAATGCACTGAGAAAGGCTGTCTTGCCTTGTCCTTGCTGGAGCTGCTGGGGTTCAACCTGACCTTTGTTTTTCTGGCCAGTCTTCTGGTCCTGATCCAGGTAAAACTTCTCCTCACACAGTCTTGGGTAAGAAGTTTCCTTCTTGCTGCCCTGAGTCATCAAACTATTTCACAGAGCTAATTACTTTAGCTAAACAGAATCCTTTGGTTGCTTGCTGTGCTTTCTGATGAGATACTGTTGGCCAGCTGTGAAATTGTAGCACATCATCAGTGTTTGTTTCCTGCAGCCTGTAGCAGCTGGATCAGGAATTCCTGAAATTAAATGCTACCTCAACGGTGTGAAGGTTCCAGGTGTTGTGCGTCTGAAGACAGTGGTGTGCAAAGCTGTGGGAGTGCTCTTCAGTGTGGCAGGAGGTGAGGATGGCTGTGGTGTCTTGTTTTGGGGTAAGAAGTCACTGAAGGGGGCACAAAAGGCTTCTCCTGCCTTTATTTTGTTGGACTGGAGCAGAGTGATGAGCCCTTAGTCCACATATAGAGTAGAAGATAGAAGGATCATGACACCTGGGGGAACAGGTACTTTGTTGTGTAGCCAGGGAGAGAGTTGGAGGGAGTGTGTTTTCTCATCAATCCTATTTTTCCAGGTCTGTTTGTTGGAAAGGAGGGTCCAATGATCCACAGTGGTGCTGTCGTGGGTGCAGGTTTGCCACAGGTTAGTGCTGCTCTGGGTCTTTGGCCTGGTCACACCACTGTTTTATAAGAGTAATGTGAGAAATAAGTTACATCCCCTGTATTTTTAAGTTTTAATTTTGTTTGCAGTTTCAGAGCATCTCCTTGAGGAAGATCCAATTCAACTTCCCCTATTTCCGCAGTGACAGGTACTGTACCTGGGATGTGGAGGGAAGGGGGAGGAAAACAAGTGTCCAGGCTTCTTGGTAGAAGGGTGTTGGACTGGGATAAATCAGTTGGTTGGGTTTTGATTTTTTCTCTAGCATCCTGCAGTTTCATTCTGACTCGATTTTTCCATGCTGCTCTACTCTGGTTCATTGATGTTCTCTTGCACTGCTCAAAAAAATCTCTACCCTTTTTAAAACCTATAATATCAATGGTTAAATGGCTTCAATGTCGGGAACAAGCTCAGTTATTCACCCCTGATGACCAAGATACTCTACAGGGAGGGCTGCTTCACCTGAATTTGAATGAAGTCTTGCCCTTCCTTCTCTGTAATTCTTTCAAGTGCTGCTGGAGCCCCAGGTTTGAGGTAGTTCCTCATGTACTAGGCAGTTGTGTTTTGCTTGGAACTGTTGCTCTGGAGAAAAAGGATGACACTGCAGTGACTTAAAGGGAATAAATGATGTTCCCATGGCCAGAACTTCTTACAACTGTCAGTCCTTCATCCCTGGGATCCATGAATGAGAATGACCTTTTAATTTACAGATCCTAAGCATTTCCAGAGCACTCCTTTGCTGAACTGAGATTGTTTCCTTTACATTTCAGGGATAAAAGGGATTTTGTGTCTGCTGGAGCTGCTGCAGGGGTTGCAGCTGCCTTTGGAGCCCCAATTGGGGGTACTCTTTTCAGCTTGGAAGAAGGTTCCTCCTTCTGGAACCAGGGACTTACATGGAAAGTGGTGAGTAAAGACTCTGTCTCTTTCTGTGTCTCTTTCTTGCAGGGGGCCTTTGGGAGGGCTTATGCATGAGGGCATTTGGATTATCCCATGTCTCCTGAGCTCTTCTGACAGGAGAGAGGTTGTCTGCTCTGACTGCTTCAGAGTTTCTACAGATCAAGTGCAGGGATGAGTCTGGTATTACCTCAGTAGGACTATGTTCCTCAAGCTTGAGGGGGTTGTGAGGTTCCCTTTTCCAGGCATAAATCTGAGGGGAGAGCTGACTGCCAGTCTTAATTTGAGGAGTTGTTACTTTTTCTATTTTGTTTTTACTTCCTCAGCTTTTCTGTTCCATGGCTGCCACCTTCACCCTGAATTTCTTCCGCTCTGGGATTCAGTTTGGAAGCTGGGGGTCCTTCCAGCTTCCTGGGCTGTTGAACTTTGGGGAGTTTAAGGTAAGATTTGTTGCTATTGTTTTCCCCACACCTTGGTCTCTTTTCAGTGCAGTGTTTCTTTCTGGTTTTGGGGGTTTTTTTTAATACATGCTTGTATTTCAGTGAAGGGCAGTTGATATTTAGTTCTAAAACATTGATGGCCTAAGGCAAAATTGTTCTGCTTTGGTCATAGCTGCTGAAAGTCTCCTGCTGTGGAGACAGAAATGTTGGTAGGCAATCACATCAATTACTCTGATGCCTTTTTCTCATGTTTTTCTGTACGTAGTGCTCTGAGTCTGATAAGAAATGCCACCTCTGGACAGCTGTGGACTTGGGCTTTTTCATTCTGATGGGGATTGTAGGAGGCCTTCTGGGAGCCGCCTTCAACTGTCTGAACAAAAGACTTGCCAAGTACCGCATGAGGAATGTGCACCCCAAGCCAAAGCTGGTCAGGTATTTGTGTTCTTTAGGGTTTGATCTCTCACTTGTACTGAGTTCCAGAGCAAAAACATCAGTCTGGAAGACCTAGTGAGAGGAAAATCACAGATCTAAGGGGTTTTTCAGTGTCTTGTCAAAATGAACATGGAATACCCGATCCCACTCTTTTTTTTTTCTCTTTGTTATTTAAATCCCCAACTGAGCCAATATCTGTGCTAGTTAGAAAGGGAATAGCTGTTTTTTTGCTTTAGGCAATTCCTAAATGAGAAGCCTAAGTTTAAGTTTTTAAAAAGTGTATTTCAGCAGTTAGAAAAGAGAAACTATGCATCAACCTGTCCAGTCCTGTCTAGACTTGTGCCCTGCAAGGATTTACAAAACACTGTTTCCATGTGAACAGTCTCATCGCTGAACTCTTCCCTGTGGCTTTTTGTACCCGACTGTTGTGTTCTGTGGGCAGAAATAGCTCTTTTTTGGGGGCAGGCAATTAAAAAGGGAAGTTAATGCAATCCCTGGCAGACAAGTCATCATTCAGCTTGACTTTTAGGGTCCCCTGATGGTCACTATTTGTTCTTGCAACCTTGTCAAAGTCCTGGGTAGAGCTGGGACTGTGTTTCAGGGCTGACTGTAGGTGTTTGGTTTCTGTTTTGTACTTACAGAGTCTTGGAGAGCCTGCTGGTGTCCTTGACTACCACAGTTGTGGTCTTTGTAGCCTCCATGGTTCTAGGGGAATGTCGGCAGATGTCTTCCACCAGTCACAGTGGCAATGACACTCTGAACCTGCAGGTGAGGGATTTTATGTGGAGATTTTACATTCTCATCATACTGTTCACCCTCCAGAGAGACACGAGCACAAACTGAGCTTTTGACAGTGTGCAGCACACAACAAAATGTCAGTGAAAGCCTACGTGCAATTGTAGAAGCTTAGGGCAGAAATGAAAGCTGTCCTTTGTGCTTTTATACTTTGGCAAAGCAGCTCAAGCTGTGGATCAGGGAGGCCACTGCAGGCCACATCTCTGGTATTGATTTTTGATCTGAACTTCCCAAAACATGGGCTGACAGCCCACCACAGGAGGGTTACTTTCATTCTGCACAAAGGCTAATGGATTTTAACTGTTTGTGTCTTTTGTCTCCTACTTTAGAGTATGTCAGAGGATGTGAATTCAAGCATCAAAACTTTTTTCTGCCCAAATGAAACCTACAATGACATGGCCACGCTCTTCTTCAACCCTCAGGAGTCAGCTATCTTGCAACTCTTCCACCAGGATGGTGAGTAGCTGGGAGACAGTGGCCTGTCTGTCCCATGCTTAGGATTCAGAGCTTCATCTTGCTCAAAACAGCCTAGTCATAAGGAGCACAAGGCTCAGGTATCTTCAGGCTTTCATGGCTCTGAAGGAGGATTGTTTATACAACAGGTGAAAGTCTCCTCCATGTGAAGAGAGGCCTCCTTTTCCTTTCTTTTTAATTTATTTGTTGTCTTTCTGTGTGTTTGGACTGGGATGCTGAGTCAAAGTTGTGAGTTGAGGGTGGATGGTGCAAGACTTTGTCTGACAGACCTGTGCCCCTTTAGTCATCATTCTTCTTGTGTTGCAGGTACTTTCAGCCCAGTCACCCTGTCCTTGTTCTTCCTTCTGTATTTCTTACTGTCCTGCTGGACATATGGGATCTCTGTGCCCAGTGGTCTTTTTGTACCATCACTGCTTTGTGGGGCTGCCTTCGGACGCCTGGTCGCCAACCTCCTCAAAAGGTGCATTGAGTGTGTGTGAGTGGGAGATGTGCTGCAGGTGGATACTGAGCTCTCAGCTGGGTTATTCTAATCTCTGGGCTCTGTTATTTGCTCCAGCTACATCGGTCTGGATCATATCTACTCGGGAACCTTTGCCCTGATCGGGGCAGCAGCATTCCTGGGAGGAGTGGTCCGTATGACAATTAGCCTGACTGTCATCCTCATTGAATCCACCAATGAGATCACCTATGGGCTCCCCATAATGATCACCCTCATGGTGAGTGATGGGTTTTACTTGAATCTTCTTGCAGACAGCTCAAACACATGCTGGCCAACAACTTAACATATACCTGGAGCAACAACTCAGTAGACTTTCTGTTTGCTCTGCAGGTAGCCAAATGGACAGGAGACTTTTTCAACAAAGGCATCTATGACATCCACGTGAACTTGCGAGGAGTGCCCCTCTTGGAGTGGGAAACAGAGGTGGAAATGGATAAGTAAGGCTGGTCCTCTTGGCAGGGCTGTGGGTTAGGGTTTGTGGTGGGGTTCTTGCTCAGAAAGGAATGCTGTAATGTGAGGGAATGGTGCTTTGTCTCCAGTGATTCTGGCTGCTCTGAGGAGCAGCTGTAAGAGGAGTTGGGAGTTGTCTATCAGGCCTGAAGCACGAAGGAGGTGCTGAAGCTCTTTCTGAGGAGGGATGGGATGGATGAAGGTGTGAGGAGCAGATTTATGAAATTCAGTAAGAACTCTGTACAAATGTTCTACTGGATTTTGCTTCTTACAGAACTTCATCTTTTCCCAGTAGTGTTTAAACACTTTTTATATTATAAATTGATGCCTTTTCCCTTGCTTATAGTGCATCATTAAAAAAAAAAAATTGTGCCAGCACTGCTAGTTACACAGTGAAGATGAGCACACACACTGGTGGAATAAACTGAACCAAACTCATTCAGCATCTCATTTAGGGACCAGTGTGTTTCCTTGTTTATCTGTCACTGTTTTCTGTCACATGAATCAGTCTTGAATTTCTCTTTCCTCAGACTACGAGCAAGTGACATCATGGAGCCCAACCTGACATATGTGTACCCACACACCAGGATCCAGTCCCTGGTGAGCATCCTGCGCACGACTGTTCATCACGCCTTCCCTGTAGTGACTGAGAACAGGGGCAATGAGAGGGAGTTCATGAAGGGAAATCAGCTGATCAGTAACAACATCAAATTCAAGGTAAGAAGTTGCTTGTGAAGGGGGTTAAGAGCTTTATTCTACAGCTGGGAGTCATAGAATGGTTTGCATTGGAAGGAGCCTTGAAGATTATCTAGTTCCAATATCCCCCTGCCATGGACAGGGACACCTCCCACCACACCAGGTTGCTCAGTGCCTAGTCCAGCCTGGCTTTAAACACCTCCACGGATTGAGGGGGCATCTACAACCTATCTGGGCAGCCTCTTCCAGTGTTTCACTACCCTCACCATAAATAATTTCTTTCTTCTGTCTAGCCTTAATCTTACCTCTTCCAATTTGCATCCATTATTCCTAGTCCTTCCATCCCATATCCTATTAAAAAGTCCAACCCCAGCTTTTCCGTAGCCCCCTTCGGGTATTGAGAAGCTACTCTGAGGTCCCTCCAAGCCTTCTCTTCACCAAGCTGGACAGCCCCAACTCCTTCAGCCTGTCCTCATAAAGGAATTGCTCCAGGCCTCCAAACTACATTAGGTTTTCCTTTCTTCTGCTGTCTAGGCTTTTGTCAGTGCAGAATTCAGATCAGAGATTAGCATCTTCTTCAGCAAAAAAGTTTTGAGGACTCAATTCCATTCTCCAGGTTATGATAAGAGGAGTGGGCTGCAGCCTGTTTAGGATGGCTTTTTGTCACAGTCACAACAGGTAACTGTTGCCTGTGGGGTTCTGAAAGTTGTTTGTTATATGCAGAAATCCAGCATCCTCACCCGAGCTGGGGAGCAGCGCAAACGCAGCCAGTCCATGAAGTCCTACCCTTCAAGTGAGCTACGTAACATGTGTGATGAGCACATTGCTACTGAGGAGCCACCAGAGAAGGAGGATCTGCTGCAACAGATGCTAGAGAGAAGGTGAGATCCTGGTAGGCACAAATATGTGGAAACAGGCTGCTTAGGAGGTGGAGCTATTTGTTCTTAAATTCATGCAACTTACAATGTGTTAAATCTTTTCACAGATACACTCCCTACCCCAACCTGTACCCTGACCAGTCTCCCAGTGAGGAGTGGACCATGGAGGAACGTTTCAGACCTTTGACCTTCCATGGCTTGATCTTACGCTCGCAGCTTGTCACCCTCCTTGTCAGGGGTGTTTGTTACTCTGAGAGCCAGTCGGTGAGTCCTCTCCCATCAGGATCTGTAGCAGAGACATCCCTTCCCTCTTGGCTAAAAAGGCTGAGAGCTGTATTTGTTGGGGGAGGGAAGGAAATCCGGGCGATTGGGTGTCAACCAACCGCCCCTGTGATGTCTGGGATGGTGCCACATTGTTTCAGTGAGGTTTGTTGTGGTTGCAGAGTGCCAGTCAGCCTCGCCTGTCCCACGCAGAGATGTTAGAGGATTATCCTCGCTATCCAGATATCCATGACCTGGACCTCACCTTGCTCAACCCTCGCATGATAGTGGTAAGAGAGGCATTGCAATATGACAGTCTGTGGTTAGGACTGCTGGGAGCATGTTGATGTCCACCCTGGAGTGTAGAGACTTTCTGCAGCATGCAGCTTTTAAGCTCAAGGCTTGCAGTGTTCAAACAAGCTATAACAAATTGAAGTTCTTGAAATATTTGTGGAGAAATAGAAGATGCCCCACAGTCCAATACCCTATTCAGAAATCATTGCGTTGGAGGAGTTGTGGGAAGTGCTTGTTAGTGTTTCCCAGAGATTTTAAATACCTCTTGTAAATAATACAATTGTTTTTCTTTCTTAGGATGTCACCCCATACATGAACCCATCACCCTTTGCTGTCTCTCCAAACACTCACGTGTCACAAGTCTTCAATCTGTTCAGGACAATGGGACTGAGACATTTACCAGTTGTCAATGCAGTTGGAGAGGTGAGTCTTCATCTTCATTTTGTCTTGGCTGCGCAAGGAAGTCACCATGTTTTTTGAACTTTCCAGCTTTGTGAAAATTTAGGTGTCAAACAGAAAGGCTTAAAGAGATCAGAACTGATTATTGTTGGTTACTGTGATTTTGTTACTCTATTTTGTGTCCAAGCCTGCTTCCTGCTTTCCATCCATAGGGCAGGACATACAGTATCTCCCCTGTCTTGCAGTGGGTGGAAGCTCTTACTGTCCTGTACCTGTTGAAAGGCCTTGAGCTCATAAGAAGCCACTAATTTGGCTTCATAGAATCATAGAATAGTTTGGGTTGGAAGGGACCTTAAAGATCATCCTTTTTGACAGCTTTATTTAAGGCCAAGAGCAGAATTTCCTGTGTGTTGGGGCAGGAAATTTTTCAGCTATAGGGGACTTACATTCTGCTGTCACACATAGCAGCAGCAAAATATTGGAGTCTTTGAATGTTTTGGTTTTGAGCTCGATTTGCTGTACTTGGGTGCGTGCTCTTGTCATCTACAGTGCTCAGGAGTAGTCAGTAGGTGTCAGTAACTTCCTACAAACATGATGAGAAACTTTTTCCTTAGGCATGAACTGATGTGTTTGTATAAGATAGCAGTGTTTTCTCTGCCTCTTGGGGTTATAACAGCTGCTTTGTAGAGCCTGTTGGTTGACAATAAGAGATGCTGAAGCTGTGGTTTGACTGTTCCCCAGCAGCTGGGAGAACGTCCCTGTTGTGACCTGTTGTCTAATGCTAGCTGGTGTGTAATCCTCACTTAGCTAGTCTTTACTGTTTCTCTGTTTTGATCTTTAGAGCTTCCTAGACTGTATGTGATACAAGCTATCTGTAGTCATGTCATGTATCGTACCAGAAGTGTCTCTGCTTAGTTATTTCCAACTACAGTTTTCATTTTTCCAAAGAATTTAGATGCATTTGTACACAGCATGACATGGTCAGGATTTTATTTCCTTGACAGGAGCAATTACCTGTCTGTGTGTTCAGACACAACAGCTGCAGTTAAACTGTTCATTTGGGTGTAGTTAAAGCAGTGTTTTGCCTGTAGGAAAGTGCTGAGAGTGGGAGGGATGTTTTTCTGTTGAGATTTTAACCTGAACCTGCTCAAAATCAGCATTGATCAAGAACTTTCCCTCTTTTTTGGGGGTTGGAAAGAAGAGCTCTACCGTGCACATCTCATAGTGGCACATCTGTGATATTGACTTGTTATCTTTTCTCCTCTTTTCTTCCTCTTTAAGATTGTTGGGATAATCACTCGGCACAACCTGACCCATGAATTCCTACAGGCAAGACTGAGACAACACTATCAGACCATTTGATGCCCCTGCCCACCCTGCCCCACTGTCGGTGTGGCTGCCTCCCTCTTCCAAGCCTGCACACGCGCCCGCATTCTGCTTGGACCCCACAAGGCCCAAGACTTGCCATTTGGCTTCTCACACACATATCAAGCCTGGGGAGCTGGAAAACATCTTGGTAGCCAGACAATTAGAGGATCTGCCTGAGCCCAGAGCTGGTGATTGGTCTCAGGCACTTGGTTTGAACCACTCTTCATCCAGGTTTTTTTCTTTCCCTGTGTCCTGACACTTTACGTTCTGCTATTTTATTTTCTTTTGGGTTTTTTTTTTTTAATGATTGGAAAAACCAACCATCTAGCTGCACTGTGTCCTGCATAGAGAACTGCAGCATCTTTTCCTTGTCCTGTATGTCTCCCTTTTCTTCTTCTTCCCTGGTTCCTGCAACTGTTGCCTTACTTGTGTGAGAAGGGGGTCACTGTCAAGGCTGAGAGGAGATACTGAAGTCTGCAGTTAGCAAACAGCTGCTCTGGAGGATGGCTTTTCTCAGAAGCAGCAGTAAAAAAATCCAGCTCCTTGGAAATAGACCTCTCTCTGTGGGTGCTCCCATTTGCCTGTGTTGTCTTCAAACCAGGACAATGTGGTTTTTTTTCCCTCTCTGGCTTCATTTGTTCCTAATTTCTCTCCTTTCATGGGGAAGTGTCCCTGTGGTGATGTTTTTGACAGCAACTGACTTTTGAGAGCAGATCAGCCAATCAGGAGTTCAGATCAGTTTGATTCCAGTTACTGTTTGGGTTTGTAAATATTTAATACATTTTCAAAGCATCTCAGAGGAGGGGTATCTTTTCCCTCTTAGCTATTATCTCCCTGTAAAAGACTTATAAGGCACTTTGTGGCACTCCACTTTGTCACTCCCTTTTACCCCTGCATTTATTGGCCTTTGTAGGCACTTTGTCCTTGAACTCTGGGAGCTTGGGACACAATTCCTGAGAGGCCAGGAAACCCCATGTGGTGAAGTATTCCTTTCTGAAGGGAAAGAGAACTGATTCTCTGTCTCTGGGCTTGATTGAATTATCTCTGTGTGTCATGAGAGGAGCTGGTGTAACTTCAGGCTGCCATGCAGGGGGGACACTTGGTGCTAATGACTCACAGGCTCTGCTGCTCTAAAAATCCTTGGGATAATCTTTGTAACTCCAACAGCCGGATATCTCTAAGGGTAAAATCAGCACTTAGAAGCCAGTTGCAGCCGGTTCACTGCTTTAGCAGGTACCATCCTGGCCAGCACCTGTATTGTTCCAGCAGGCACCTGCCCACCTGAGTTTTGCATACAGATAAGCCTCAGTGGGAAGCCAGCTCTGTGCCTCCAGGGGCTGAGGAACCGATTGGCTTGATAAAGCACAGAGCTGTTCTCTCAGCCCAGAGACTGGGCCAAGTAACATGGGGAATGTATCCCAGAAAAGCTTCTGCACAGCCTCTGAGTGCTCTCATTAACCTGTTGTCTCCCATAAGGAGATAGATGAGAGTTGTGCCACAAGGGAAGTTGACATTACTGCATTTTCTGAATGTGGGAGCTCAACTGTTTCCCTGACTAAGCCTAAAGGAAGTTCTGCCCTTTCCTTATATGTGTCTAGACACTAACTCTGTTATAAAAAGGCTTGCAAGTTCTTAAACTTCAAGAGTAAAAAGTTTTCCTACAGCCAGTGTCCAGCCTGTGCCTGCAGTCTGGGCTCCTTAGCTGGGACAGGTACTCTCTGGAGTGTATAAATTGGCATTGCCTGCTGCTCTTGACTTGCAAGTTGGTTCCCTGTAAGTAGTGTAAGGATGTTTTTTTGTTCTGGATGATTACTTAATGCCAGTGTTCCCTGAACTCTGGTCTTGCACTGAGCTATCCCAAGAAACCCCTTCTGCACTCCCTAAAACTGGACTGTAGGTCTGAAATAGGTCTGCTTTTGTTACTTTACCTTTCATTCAAAGGAGTTGTGCTTGTGGGCAGTTACAAATCACAGGAATCCTGTTTTGGTGGGATTTCAGATCACTGTACTGTGGAATTAGCAATCCCATACTGTCAGAGCACCTGTCTGGAATGCCATATATATTTCTCCACAACAAATCTTTTCCCTCTTGTTCATGCTGAGTGGTGGTTTGTGGAAGGTTCTTTCTCTTCCTGCACGTGAATAGGACTCTTTAGATTGTTCAGCTTGACCTGATTGTGCCCTGTTTTATTTCTGTACACAAGCTTCAGCAGTATTTTGCTGCAACATAATGTGTCATCAGTACTGAGGCCTGGAATTAGGATATCCAAACCAGACAAGCTGAAAAATCATCTCAGAATTTATCTGAGCACCACAAGAAGGCAGCATGGCCTTCAGCCAGCTGTCAGCACTGTCTGCTCTGACTGTCCATCTGTCTTCTTCAAGGATTTTAGTACCCCCCTTTCACTCTTCTAGTGGAAAAGTTTTAAATAAGGATGGTGAGTGACCATTGCAGTTGCTCTAAAGGGAAATCTCAATCTGTACTCATTGCTGTGGAGCTTGAGAAAGGGAATTAACTACAAGTTTGTGTATTATTTAGGATTGCAGCATTTCCCTTCTGCTGAGGACTGATGCTGAGTCAGTTTTGATGTCTCACTTGGGTCACTTAGTTCCTTTCTGACAACACACCCCCTGCTTCTGCTCTGGCTGCTCTATGTTTTACCTAAGAAATTTCTTTCTAATGTAGGTGCCTGTTTACTCAGAGTAATTCTAAAGGAATAATAACCAAGAACTGGATTAATATTGATGGCAAACGTTTAGGGATGGGAATGGGACCTTCTCCCTGCCTCATGGTTTCCTGTGCAGTGTTAATTATGCAGTTTTGACTTGTTAACTTACTGTGAGCCATTCCAATGGTAGCGACTTACCTGTCCATTTGTTGTTTTGCACTGGTTTGTTGTTGTTTTTGGGGTTGTTTTTTTTTTCTTTTGTTATAATATTATGTAAGCTAATTCCACAGTGTATATAAATGGTATTTTTTTTTAAATTTGTATGGATATATTTTTATTTGAACTATGGCACTTGGGAAGTATTTGTGTAACCATAACATGTCCGAGAGTAAAACGTTTGTGTGTTTCCTTCAGCACTTTCAAGGCCTTTTGATGTTTCTGGTGGTGTCTTATTTTTGCCCTTTGTTGTAATAAAACTGGTAGAAGATGACAATATCCAAGAATGTGATTTGAGGTAGATGAGAAGTTGCTGTTTATGAGCTGCCTGGATCGAATGGTTTGTGCAGGAGGTTCTGGGACATCAGTGAAATCCTTTAGACTGTGACTTGTGTTATAATGGCTGTTTAAAAGGAGGGGAATATGTAAGGTGAGGAGCTGGATTGTGTGGATTGTGCAAAGCCAAGTGCTGCTTTTCTAGCCTAAGACCTCTTGCTTTCCACTTTTCTCCCAGTAAGTTCATGAAAGATGCTTTGGGTGCAGTGTCACACCTCTCAAAATGTGAAAAATCTTAATTTTCATTTAGTTTCTGGCTATCTTTTGCACCTTATATTGCTGTCTACCTTGGAGATAAGATCTTGTGAGAATCTCTGTTCTCTTTTCATGTGCTTGGGGGCCAAAAAAGTGAACAAGTAGAAATACCTGACCCAAACCTTCTGCTTTTCTATGAGCAGTTTCTCTGTGGGAGATGAGGTTGAAGCTGCTCTGGTTGTCCAGGGTGCTGAAGCACTGGCGGTGCAGTGGGACCCACTGGCCCTTCTCAGCACCCACAGCAGCTTTTAAAATGTACAAAAGTGTGAAAAAATGCGGCTGTGGCCTGGGATGAGACAGCAGTGAGTCCCACCAGTGTCTGGGAAGTGATGGGGCATCAGTTTGTCAGCTTTAAACGCCGAGATCACTGTTTAGAAACCAGAAAGTTACTTCTAAATCAGTAGCAAAACTGCAGAGATAAAAGCACAAGTTGCTGTCTGTGTGTTTAACACATTTATTAGTGATTTTTAAGCATCAAGGAGCAGGAGACTCTTTATACCCCCAGCGATGTCAGGAGTAAGAGTCAAAGAACAAAGCCCACTGTATTCTGTCATGTGCACTGGTAAAGGATTGGGAATTGGGGCCACCAGAATATTCCCATATTAAAATTACTCCTCTACAGCAGCTGTGAGTAGGGTGGTAAGGTTGTAGCTCCAGCAGGGAATGACAGTGCAAAGAACATTCTGGAGTTTTATTTTCAAGATGTTTCACTCTTGAAAGGTGTGAGTAAAGCAGCAGAAAAGTTCCCCCTCCCTTTATCTCTCAGCAGTGTCCCTGGGTTCTGCCTTCTTTGGTGTGAAAATGGAGACAAGTGTTGGACAACTGGGTGCCAATCATCAAATGGGAGCTGTACCTCTGGGCTCCAGCGACTGTTCTCACCTCAGCAGGGTTGTCAACAAGCTTTCTGCTGGATTCTGAGCTGTTTGACTGTGCTGCTGGTCGCCTGTGTCTTTGGGCATGGTGCCAGTGTGTTATCTCCGTGAAGAGCTCATGCCTGGGATGGCTGGGACAAACTCATCAAGCTGG
>VZTY01002788.1:344-30531 GCA_013400935.1 Turnix velox | reverse complement strand
AGTTCAGGATCTGAGGGGGAAAGAATCCCTCAAATCTAGTTCTAAAAAAAAAAAAAAACAACAAAACTAATGGCAACCAGACCACTTGGCCAAATGAGGCTAGTGCCTCACAGTGTGCATGAAGCGTGCTGGGGTAATTACTGTAATTCAGAGTTCAAAGGAAAGAAAGCTGGTTAATTATGCACTGTTGGTCAGAGTTACTGCCAGAAGCGATTAGGAGGAAGTGAGGATGAAGTCTGCCGTTGCAGGAGGTGGTTTTGAGGTGGGCTTTAGCCTGATCCTCTCTCTTGATTTCACTGGGCTATTTCTTCCTTTGAACCATGGTCCACTGGGATAAATCCCAGGTACTGGGTTATGGGGAGTTGATTGGGGTTTATGGTGCACTCTGGGGCCTGACAGGATACAGGAAGGCAGGGTTTCAGGACTTGGAATCAAAATTGCATTAGCTGGTTTTGACATCAACTCTTGCTTTGCAGTGATGGCTTTGTCCCAGAGGTGGACTGTTGATGAATTGTTTACAATTACAACCTACCCCAATTCGCTCGTTTGCTGGTTCATGGCTGCATCTACAGGCTGAAATTCCTGGTCACACTAAAATCAAGTTCCTAGGGGAGACTTTTGTGTTTTCTATGTGCATGGTCTTGCCTGCAGTTTTTCTCTGCCCTCTTTAGAAAGCAAGCAGTGCATCTCCAGAGAGACATTAAGCTTTCAAAGTCCTTGCTTTCTCCATAAACCACTGGGTGCTTTTGTCTGTGTGTTTGTTTGGGACTGGCTGTTCTCTAAACTCTTCCCTGCTCTCTGATCTAGCTGTAGCAGCAGCAGGGGTGGTTCTGCTTGTCCTTGGGGGTGATGCTCTTTATCTGTCGAGCCCATCAGTGCAAAGTTTCTCTCATTCAGCTTTCCCAAGAGCCCGTTTCTGTGTGCTGTCCTATTTATTCTGCCCTGCCTGTGAGATTTCCCCGCGGCAGGTTCACAGCTCAGTGTGTTTATGGGAGTAGCAGTAAAAAATCCAGCCAGAGAGATGCTTTTTTCCTAGATTGCCTACTCTCAATTAGGTTCTCCCAGACCTCAGGGTCTATTAACAAACTGTCTGCAAGCCAATACAGACTTGTTCCACCAGGAACTGGCTTGCTGTTAATACTGGACCTACCTGGCTGTGGGTCAGGCAGTGACTACTCTTCTCGCTCTTTTTAGCACATTCCACTGAACTCATTAGTGTTTTGTGCCTTGGGGGGCTGAGAGGGAGGGACAATTTACAGGGTCTTGATGTGTCTGTGCAGGTTTTGCTTGACTGGGTAAAATTCAGTTCCAGCAAGAGCCATTACTCTCAGAGTATAAGATTTGTTTTTACTTTCCTTTAATAGCAGCTCATGGGAAGTCAGGCTGTTGCCAGTTGACAGTGTGGATTGATCCTGTCTTGGTGCAATGGGGAAATAGGTGGCTGCAGGGCTGTGTTTGAGAAGAAAAAGCCCCTTTGTCCCCATAAAAGGTGGCTTCACACCACCTTGGCTTGTAAAACCTGAAAGGAAATGCAAAGTCACTGTGCTTTTCACTGCAGCAAGTGCAGTGCTCAAGCTTGTGGTCTTGCTGTAGCTAGTTCCTGAGAGCTGTTGTCAGCAACTTTCACAGCTCTGCCACATCTTAAACCCCTGTAGCCTGTGATAAATGTGGTGTACTAGATGCTTTATAATTTGAGTGATCCCACCTGCCCTCACATAAGAAATACCCCGTTGAGGATCAGCACCTCAGCCACATGCAGAGTGAGACAAGACACAATTAATGATATATCTTTCTGATGATGCTCATAACCTTTATTTGGTCAGTGCTAGAAAGCAAATACAATTAATTCCCTTTCCTCCCTCTGGTTATCTTGAAACCCTTGGAGTGTTATGATTTTTTCTTATTTCATTTCATGTTAGTTTTGCTCACACGAGGGGTTTGTGGCTGTGGAATGGCAGTTCCCATGACTGAATCTGTACCAGCAAAAGGACTCTCTTGTTACCAAAACCCTGTCTATAAGAGGATTCGTGTTGGTCTTTCAGAGTTGAGCAAGGTTTATTTTTTTCCTTGCTAATCTGTTGTAATTTCATAGTACACCGGGAAAAACTCAGGTGAAAAATTCATTTTAATTTTTACCAAGTTTATATTTTCATGGTCTTTTTTAATTAAATTCCAGCTTTGTGGGTACCAGAGTACCAATAAAAAATAGCATTTTGTCTTTAGGAAAATACAATGCAACAGACAGGAGAGAGGTCCACAGCATTAGAAGTCTAACGTGTTAGTTTTATTTAAAGATGATCTCTTGGTGCTAGAGTAAGAAATGTTCTTTTAAAAAAAAAAACAACATTGAATGAATAAATAAATAAATAAATAAATAAAAATAGGAATAACTTTCTGCTGAAGAGTTCAGAAAGCATCCGGCTTTCATCTTGGGGAGGAACAGGTACTGTAAAGCATTCTTCAGAGTAGGATTGAGGGGTGGTTGTCCTAATTCTTCCTGTAACCTGCAAACCAAACATGAAATAAGTGTTAGAAAAGAGTTTCTCAGTCTATGCCTCCATTGTCAGCAGTGTTTTTATCTTCTGCATCAATGAAAAAGCCAATACTTGTTAAACTGAAATTAATTCCTTTCTCAGAGTGTGTTTTATTAAAAATTTAAGTGAGAATTACTCCTCCCTTGTCCCATGACACAGATGTTGTCTGTTTTATTCAGTGCAGTGGCTTAGGCAGGACTCACCATTGCAGCCCATTCCACTCAGGGAGCCAATTCTATCAATTCTCCTCCCGAAGCAGCCAGAATCTCTCATCATCCTGGGCATCTGCAGCCCTCTCAGTCTCTTGAGGAAAGGGTTCCTGTAGGACAGAGGGGTGCTGGGTGCCAGCCTGGCTTCAGCCTTCTGGTCATCGCTCTCATCTATGAATTCTGATGGGATCTCCTCCTGGGTTTTGGGGTCTTGCAGGTCAGGATTCGACTCCAGGGCTTCCATCATGGCAAACTTATCCTCCAGTTTCTCCAGCAGAGCCTACAAAGAAAGGATTCATTTCATTTCATGAAACTCATACTTCTGTGGTCACTTGCTAGCTCTTCCTGCATTCATCAGTGGTCCCATAGGCACCCCCAGGGAGACTGTCAGGTTGTATCCTGGGGTTGCTGGTGGTGAGCTCTGCAGTAAATCCCTTCTCATACTAATTCCATCTGTGAGCAGCTCTAGCTGAGAGCTGAATGAAGCCCTTTGCCACAGAAGTCCTGCTCCTTAAATGCATCTCCCTGAAAATACCTGGATGCTGCATTTATGCCCACTGTGTGACTTGTTCCTGGGTGACATCCTCTAGAATTTGTAAAGCTTTGTGTGTCAGAGATCAGATAAACCCCCTCAAGGGCAGCTCAACCTACTAGAGTGAAGTGAGGCTTGCATTTGGAAGCCACACTTCTCATCTGGCTGCTGAAATGCCAGAAAAAGTCTGAAACACAGGGCATTTTTAGCTCCAGATAAATGTTAGTTCAAGCCATTTTAGGAAGTTTGTTCTTAGGGTCAGATTCTGCAAGAAGCTGATCACTACTACCCATCCAAGGAAATCTCTGAGCTAAGTCTGAGTCTCAAGCTTGTATTGTGCTGCAGGAATTGATGTTCTCTATCACTCATTAAAATATGCATGTGGTAATTTTACAGCTGTAGAAATTTTTTGAGTTAGTTATGCTAAATGATCATATAATTCCTCCAGCAACTTTTATAAATTTTGACTTTGAATGTTCTGCTTTACCTCCTCACCTCTCATCCACATGCAGGCAGTTTTGCTAAATCCACAGAGCTAGAGCTGTACAGCTCTTGCTTCACTATTTCTCTAATGAGGGGGATAAAGAGCAGCCCCCTTGAAAATTCTCTTTTTATTTTTATAGAGCTACTATAATGATTTGCTTCCCTCTCTGAGGCTTTGCTCCCAGGAAGGTGAACGTTTGAGTGAAAAGGAGCCAAAAACCCAAAGCAGACACCCAACAACATCAGAATTTCTTTCCCACTTCTGCCCAGGCAATCAGGTGAGCCCATAGAACTTCTAGAGGACCAATATAGAGCTTCTTTGAACCCTGTAAAGATCTGAGACTTTGCAACTGCTGATGTGACTGTCCCATTGTGCAAAGGGAAGACAACCCCACCACCTCACCCTGTGCTAAGCACCCCAAAAGTTCAAGAGTCCTCACCTCCATGCTGGCCAGTTCTTTGGCAGGGCTGAGGCTGTAGATGGGGTTGGCTCTGCTGGACTGGAGTTGGATGAGCAGCAGAAGGAGGAAGCCACAGGAAAATGAGCTTTTAGTGTCCATGGCGCTGGTTTCGCTGGGAATAGGAAAGTTCAAGTTGTTTCTTCTGAGGTGTCTCTTTGGGTCTCTCTCTTCCTTGTCCTGTCCTCTGTCTCCCCAAGCTTGTCTTTTATACTCTTTGGGTGTGATCTCTGCTTCCTAGGTTATCGGTGGATTATCTGGGGCACATTCCAGTCCCACTGCAGGCATGCGGCTCTGTCAAGGGAAGATTCCCTTTATTAGCTGTCATTAGGCAGCAGCTGCTGTTGCTGAGGAATGTATGTCACAAGTCAATGATTTCATGTCACCCCCCCCCCTCCTCCTCCTCTTGATACCAGGCGCTGTGATTACACAGTCCAGTTGGAAATTCTTAGCAATTTTCTTTCCAGAGACCCCTATGGTCAGATTTACAGAGATGGGAAACAACTCTTCACAGTTAGAAGCTTTCCACAGGGAAATTACCTTTTACAGAGTAAACAGTAGGCTTTTCACTTGGTGGAGAGTACAGGATGAGGATAAATCTACTTTTAGTAGTGTTGTGCACACCACATACCCTGGAGTGTGCTGAAAATCCCAGGTTTGGGGCGTTTCTCTTTTCCCATGGCTGTTGAGGGGATATCACCAGCAAGACATTTGTTTGTTGGCAACACCAGAGACACCCCAAGCTTCACCTCAACACAGAAGGTAATTTCTAGACTAATAGTGGGGACAGCAAATGTTCCAGCCCCATGCAGCAAGTGACTTCTGCACTAGTCTTTATTAACAGTTAAACCTTTAAATTAATGGGATTTCTTTAACCATCAATGGTAAGGTTTGACCCTACAATAAAATGGGAAGAGGAGATTGTCAGATTGAGGAATAACCTTCCTGTACCATCACACAAGAAAGCAATTTGCTCAGTGGGAAATGTAGATAGATCATGTTATTCATCAGAGGCATCCAAATCTGGTGCCAAAGGAGAAATAAATTGTGTAGATGTGTGTTTTGGGAGGGATTAAAATGCAGCTTTTAGTATAATGTATTAAAAACAAAGAGTACATATTTATTTCTTTGAGAGCTGAAGTTTTCAAGATGAGTTAAAAACTGCCTGTGCTTAAATGAAGAATTAAGAAAATTAATTTCTCATTAAAACCACAAATTTCATTTCCAGCATCATCTTTGTGTGTGTGAAGTGCAACTAAAAATGAATATTTATTATAGAACTAGAAGAGATCTGAATTTTGAAGTTTACCCTGTATTTTCTTAGTGTTCCTCACTAAACTAAAACAAGAATTAATTTCTAAACAAGCTGAATATTTTATTCTGGTAATAATTTGTTGTCTTTTGTTACAAATATAGGTCTTGAGTGCAGTTCCTAAATAATAATTGCAACGATAACATATTTCTCATGTCTTAAATGTCTTGACATGGCATTTGTGTACAAACATGTGAACTCACCGTTCACATGATCCGCTACCAAATTTATACCAGAAAGGGCATTCTCAAGGTTGTTAAGTCAACCTCAAATGCTGCTTTTCCCTAATATAGCCTGAAGTCAGCCCAACTCTGCCCATGTTCTCATCAATTCCTTTGTTATAAGAACACCTTTTTTTCCCCAAAGCTTTCTTTTTTCACACAAGGAGGCATTACTTGCTTTTTATGTTCTTACCTGCCCTGACACATTCTTCTTGTATTCAAACTGTGCTTAGGAAAGAACTAAGATCCTGATAGTCTTTTTTTTTTTTTTAATTATCACTCTGTCCTGCAGTGCCTGTCTAATAAATTAATTAGTTACTGGTGTTGTCTTCACTGCTGCTTTTGGGTTTGTGTCTATTTGTCTGCACCAGGGAGTAACTTCACTTTGTAAACTGAGAAACTCTGAGAAGATAAACCAGAATTATTCATTAATATTGACTGCTCAATTTAAGGTAGCTAGGATCTGTTATTGTTTTATTTTTTGTTTCCTTCCTTTTGTGCTTTGACTCCTGTAAATTTCTCTAGTCACTGGCTCTCTGTCCCTCGGTCTGTGTTTTGTCTGAGAGCTCAGCACATCTGTGAGACAATCCCTGGGGCAAAAATGCAGCAGCAAGAAGCAGAGGAACCCAATATCTGTCACTGGTGTGAAATATTTAGCTTTGAGTGACCTGTCCCTGTGAAAAAAAATCCAGTGTTTCAGTGTATTTAATAATCTGGCTGTGAAGATACTCTTTTTTTTTGCTGGTTTATTTATTTCTGTCTTTATTTCCCAGCAGAGTTGTGGGAGACTGACTTCAGCCTTGACAACATTTTTCTGAGAGAGGGAGATTTCTGGGCATTGTTTCATGTTGTGTGGATGGAATTTTGTAGAAGGGGTGAAGTGTCTGACTGTCACTGGGGTTGTTCTATTTTCAAAGCCATGTTCTACCCTTTATTCTCCATCCTGCAGTCCTGCCAAGGCAAATGGAGCATAAAATGTCAGAACTCTGCTCACTTCAGTTTTTTGTTTGCTTGTGGTGTGTTGGTGTCATTGATGTGAATAGTGTGAATTTTAGCCCAGGGATCCAGAGTGGAGACCCAAGAATTGCTGTATCACTGCTGAGAAGTGTTGGAGTGTCAGCCTTTGTAGCTTGTTCCGAGGAGGAGGCTGAATTTGGAAGCCTTTCATCTGCCAGTGACTAAACCTTAGACAAGATTGTCCCCTACCCCACGCAAGCTCTCTTCCTCTGCCTCACAATTTGGTTAGATTAAGCAGGAAATTAAGAGCTGAGGCCGTCAGTGCTTGAAACAAAAGGGAAATGTGATGATGCCCGGAGCATCACCAACATCACAGCACCGGCTGCACTGCCATTGAGACAGGGAGATGGGTTATTTTTTCCAGGGACGAGGAAACTTATTTTCATCCTGAACATGAGTTTCATTGGTGTGTTATGTGAAGGTGCTGGCTCTTCCTCTGTTGGCAGCTTTGCACAAACCCAAACGAAGCCCAGTACCGTGAGCTGGGCAAGAGCCTCCCGTCCGGGCTGTCCCGGGCCGGCAGCTCCGGGACCGGGCAGGCACCGGGAGCCCGTCGGGGCCGGTCCTGCGGGGAACTGGCGTCTGTCCCGGGTCCTGAAGCCGTCCTCCTTCCTTTCTCCGCCGTCCTCCTTCCTCCCTCCGTCGTCCTCCTTCCTCCCTTCTCCTCCAAATAGAGTTTGAAATCGGTGTAGCCCCTTCTCTCCTCAGTGGTACCCTGAGCCGAGCTCTTGGCGCTGGTACCAGCGCTGGAATTAACCCCAAGCCCGGTGCCCACCTCCTGGAAGGATTCACAGTGGCGGGAGAGGTGTCCCGGCTCACTGCCACGGTGCTAGAGCTGGCACCGATGTCTGACTGTCTGACAGAGTCTCTCCGGTGCAGCGGAGGGTCACTGAGTTCATCATTATTCTGAAAAGATGCAAAGAGCATCCTTCCTCTCGCTGCGACCCAAAGCAAAGGCTTGTCGCGACTTAGTGGGATGTTCTGGCTAGGGTGAGCACCGAGCCCACAGGGCAGAGGAAAAGGAGTCCTCTGGAGAGGATTTCTATATCCTCTGACCGTGTGCTTCCCTGTAACCCTAAAAAACACTCACAAAAGGCAATGTAGGCTTTGTACAAAAGTTTATTGCTGTGTACTCCACCCCCGCGGGGGCTCCCAGGGAAGCTCAGGATGCTCAGGAAGGGCTTCAGCTTCTCCCTCTTCGTCGGAAACCTGGGAGAGAAGGGCAGGGAGCTGACGGGAGAGCCACTGTGAGGGGTCCCGGGGGGACATCGGTCGCCCCCTTGGCCTCCCTAGGCTCTAACCCTCCACCTACGGGCTTTGTACTGGTTACATCCCAGCCCGGTCTGGGCGCCGATCCTCTCCATCCTCGTCCCAAAGCAGCTGGAGAAGTGTCTCCGTCTGTAGGAGGAGATGAGGCTTCTCCACTGGCTCTGCCCTTCCGCCGGCGGGGGGTGGCTGCCCTCCTCCTCCTCCGGTAGCTCCCACTCCGAGCCGTCCTCAGCCCCGGCCACCGCCTCCTCTTCCAGTCCTGGCTCATATTCCTCCTCCCGGAGCTTCTCCAACGCCTCCAGAAGGTCCTGGAGAGAGAAGGAAAGAGGAGAAGAGAGGGCCACGGCGGGGACACAGGGAGCCCCGCTCCTGCCCGCTTTGTCCCAACGGGACGGGTGCGGGTGGCTGCCCCGGTACCTGCAGGGACCGCAGCTCCGCACCGAGCTCGCCACCGGCCGGCTGTGCCCCTGCCCAGGGCAGGAGAAGCAGCAGCACCGAAACCCAGCAGCACAGACCCTGGAGCTGCATCCTGTGCTCTCCCAGCCTTCTCCAGTCGAGTCTAACCCAGCTCGCCACCGTGTCGATGCTTTGCCTGTGGATCCCTCTCCTTATATTCTCCATTCTCTGCCCGCAGGGAGCTCGGCTGCCTCCTGCCAGATCCCCGCAGGAACCAGAGTGCCACATTCTGCCCCCCAGCTTTGAACTGGTTACAGCTGGCCCTGTGGGTGACCCTCCAGGAGAGGGGGGGGTCCTCTGAGTGCAGCAAATCATCCAGAAGGAGAGAAATGCCCCGAGTCATCTCCTCCTGTCCTGGTAGCACTCAATTTCTCGGTGATTCCTTCCCACTCTGCTCCATCACTGTTAGGTAGAAGTTGATTCAGTGAGAGGATCTTGTACTTTCTGCCTGTTTGCTCTCCTTTCCCTCTGTAGCTCAGAGTCACAAACATTTTTATCCGTAAGTCTGCCTGGAGTGATGGTGTAGGTGTAGTCTTTGCTATAAACATTATTTGCTCTGCAGCCTTGCCTTGGCTACAGCCACCACCTTCTCCTCATACCACCATCTTCCCATAAATGTGGAGTGTTTTGTCCCCCACAGCTCAGACTGAAGCGAGAAATCCTCATGGAATAGGTGTTTTTTCCAGAAAAATCAGGTGTCTTGCTCCAAGAAGGAGATTTTGGAGATCTTTGGATTTATGTTTCACTGCTTGAAGTGTCTGAATTACCATTTTGGTGACTGTTTGTTTGAAATTTTCTCTTATTTTGCCTGAGAGCTCTGCAGCAGTCTCCTATCAACTTCCAGCAAAACTTTTGCCTTCTCTTAGATGTGAGTGGCAAATTTCAGCTATAAATTAATACAATTCCCAAATCAAGATGACCCTGTCAGATCCTTTCAGAAGGAAAGGCTGGTACCTCTACTCTGTAAATTCACATGGAGAGGGCTAGGGATGAACTTCCTCTCTCCACCTGACTGGCACACTGGCTTCAAAGGTTATTTAATTTATTTAATTGTTAATAGGACTCAGCAAATTACCCAAACACACCTGGCTTCAGTGCTAGGGATCTAATTATGGAACCTCTTATGTGAAATAAATTGTTCTTGCTTTCTGAAAAATGGCTTTTTAAAATGTTTGTACAAAATGCCAGCTGATGGGCTGGCACATTAGCAGCTCAGCCTTTGTGGCTTCAGAACTCTGGGTTGTCTCTTATTCATCTTCTGTAGGATTTTGGTCACAAGTGCTCACAGTTCAGTCTTCAGCCACCTCCAACTCCTGTTATTTTATCTGTAGATAATTCTAGTGACCCACAGTTTATGTTGTTGTAGCTGAGTTTGGCAACTCCAATCACACTTACTCTTTATGGGAATTTCAGAGTATTCAGTGTCAAAATTTCAACATCAGGAAGCTTTAATATTTATGACACTGGGCCTGTTCCAGGGGTAACTAAGAGCAAACTGTCAGACCCAGGATTATTAGGAAGGAGGCTGAAACCTTCTCATTCTCTCCATATAGGTTGAACCTGGGGCTGGCACACCTGAAGAAGGGCTCTATTTAAGGAAGCTGGGTGGTTCCTAGCAGGTTTCTTCCAAGAAGTGTGTTTGTCTCTCTTTGGCAGAAGCAAATTGTTGTTTATTGGGGAAAAGAAGTGAAAAACTCTTCCTTACTGCATGAACGTGTGTTAAGTTAGAATAATGAATCAGAAATCTCTTTGCTCATGGTGAAAAGGAGGACTTGTTTGATTCTTTGTTTGTTTGTTTTTTAAAAGCAGGTAAAAAGTACTTATTACTAGAAAGCAGCCCTCTGAAATCCTTCTGAATTCTCTAATTGAAAATGGGAAATTCTTTCAGTGAGGAATGATGCAGGAGAAAGAATCACAGTGAAGGCCTGAAGCAAATTCACCAAATTATGGAAAACATTTTATTATCTGTGATGCAGTCAGACTTGCTTATTTACACATGTAGTACATGAAGAGTACACATTTTTTTTTTGCAATTAAAATTCAGGTAGATGTTCACAAATCATTCCTCTGGTACAGACAGTGCAACATTCTATATACAATTTATTCTGCTGGCCAGTTAATACAGGAGGAGGAGGGAATAGGTGCTGGCAGCTCAGTGTGTTGTGTAGTAGATGGATTGGTTGAGCCAATGTGCATAAAGGCTGAGTATCTCACTGAAAGGCAACAGGTCTCTTGAAAGCTTGAAGTCTGTAAAGAAAGCAGAAGAATCATAGTAACTTCTCAATACCTGAGGGGGTCCTACAGAAAGGCAGGGGAAGGAATTTTTAACATAATATCGGATGGGAGGACTAGAAACAATGGATATAAATTAGAGGGGGGTAGATTTCGACTAGACATAAGAAAGAAATTATTTACAGTGAGGGTGGTGAAACACTGGAACAGGATGCCCAGGGAGGTTGTGGATGCCCCCTCTCGGGAGGTGTTCAAGACTAGGCTGGACAGAGCACTGGGCAGCCTGGTCTAGTGGGAGGTGTCCCTGCCTATGGCAGGGGGGGTGGAACTCGATGATCTTTAAGGTCCCTTCCAACCCAAACTATTCTATGATCCTAAGTGAAAGAAAGGGAAGTGGACAGGATCTTTCACATGGTAACGAACTGATTTCTTCCTGTTCTAGGGCCAAGTTCAGCTCCACTGTTCTGCTCAGAGTTTCTCTGGATTGACACAAGCATCCCTGGGGAGTTGATAAAAACCTCTCTGATCTGGCATCTGGGACAAGATGAAATGCACAAAGCTGACCTGGAGAAAGGAGTAAAAGCGGGTAAAGCTGAAATGTGGAATCCACAGATTTTAAGTTTACAGCTAATACTGAATTTTAAGGAGGGTGAAATTAGTAAAACGTGTTTGCAGCAGAAGGGTAAAAGTTACTTGAGGGTACAGTATCCTTAAAGCTGAATTAAATCTGCTCTTCTCCACACCAATGCAAGTTAGACACAAACACACAAACCACCTGCTTCTGGCTTTCTCTTACCATAGTAAGCAGTTAGCATCCCAGTCCACTCATTGACCCAATCCTGTCCAGCCTGACACCAAAACAGCCCCTGGACAGACCCTTTTTGCTTCTGCGTCGATACCTCTGGGGTAAGTTTAGGAGATCACTGAAGAGCCTCTGCACAGCAATGTCACCCATGGAATTGCTCTCAGGCTGGTCCCTGGCATTTTGGGTCCACTGGAATTCAGTGTCTTGCTGATCAAAGGCATCCATTGGGATCATGTCATCTTGCTCGTGGTCACTCTCTTCTGAGACCAGGGGATGCTCCAGTTCCTCATCTAATAGTTTGGACAGACTCTGAAAAAGGGGAAAAGTGGAAAGGGAGGAACATGCAGGTGTCTGCTCTGGAACTCTAGAAAGGAGTCCTTCCATAAAAATCCCTTTTACTCTAGAAGTTTGTGGCATCACTCAGCTACAGGATCACCTTGAACCTGCAACCTCCAAATAAAACCCCCAGGAAAAGGAAAAAAAAAAAAATCTTCCTTTTGATTGCCTCATGTGATCACAAATTTAAATCCAGTCATTAATTACATTACTTTCCCTCAATTTAATAACTGTGTGCCTGCCCACCTCAGGGTTCCTGCTGTCATGATCTATTTGAATGTCTCCTCCTGCTTTAGCTGGGTTGGAAGAAAGAGAAGTAATCTGAACTGTCTAGGTCTTAAAGAAGCATCAGCTTTGCTCAGTCACTTACCTGCAAGCTGGAAATAGGCCTGGCCCTTGCTTGGTTTTGACTGACAAGAAGCAGCAGAAGGAATCCAGGGCAAAAAAGAAGTTTCAGGTTCATCTTCATGTTCTGGTGTCTCTGATTCCTCCTCTCCTTGAGTCTTTCCAGCTCAGTGTTGCTCTGTGTCTCCAGCCACCAGCCTTTATATCTTCCTCCAACCCCTCCCAAGTCTACCTATTGAGTTCCTGCCAGTGCAAGGATTGGTTTGAGGTTCTGATCCGTTTCTCCAGGAGGAGGAGGAGGAGAAGAAGGAGGGAGGAAATAGTTCTCTCTTCTGATGGCAAATAGAATGAACACTTTATGCTTAGGCAATGCAGCATCATTCTGTTGCCGTGGCTCTGAAAGTCCCTGCAGCCTTCTGTCTTGGTGCCACTTATATACGTCATTTTGCTTACTGCAGTGTTCCTTGGGTTGACTTTTTCTTTCTATCTTGAGAAAAAGAACTGTGAGAAAAGTATAAAGTGAAACAGGAAGCAAATCAAAACCCCTGCACATTCACCTGGCACCTTGGCTACTGTGAAATGCCCCATCAGAGGGATAGAGGTCTCATAAAACATGCTGTGTGAAAGCAAGGTGTTACTACCTAACATCATAATATGGCAATAGTGACTTAGGAAATAGAAGATTTTTACTTAGAGAATTGAAACCCCAGGTCCTAAAATTATGACAGGTTTTGTTAGACAGTGGGTGAAACTAGGGTAACAGGCAAGAATGTTCCTGCATGGCTTAAATTGAGGAAGAAATCATTCTTCTTGCCATTGGAGCACTGCAGCAATAACTCATTATCCTCCTCCCTGCCTCAGTGACCCCTTTTGCCCCCTCTTCTCCTCTCCCCAGGCTCAGACCAGCATCTTCTGGCTCACTGCAGCTGCCTGAAAGGGCAGTGATGTGTTTTGAGCATTTAGTCAAAGTGGGATCACCAAGTCCTTGATGGAAGTTGGCACCAGAGGCCCCTCATTTAGGAGACATTAACATTTAGCTGTGGTATCCAAGCATTTGCCTGGTTGTCCCCCTCTCTTGCCCTCAGCAGAGTGGTCCAGCAGCTGAGCTGAGGCAGGGTTCAGTGCACAGCATCATCATGAGCCCTGGCTTGGCTGCTAATTACCCAACTGCAGGTGTTGCTTTTGCTCTTCTGGCATTTTACTGCCTTCTCCTGAGGTTATTTGCTGACAGCTACAGGGGGGATCTGTGGTTCTACCTGCATGGGGCTGTAAGGCCAGAAAGAGGATAGATTCAGTGCAGACCCCACTCTTCCAGGCTACCAAGAGTGCATTTTACCATTACCTGCTCTTTTCTGCTCTTGCTAGCTCTCACTGATCTCTTTGATGGGATGAAGAGGGAATATTTTTCTCTGTAGCCCTTTAAGCCACTTGAGGGGGAGGAGAGCAGCAGGCTGGCAGTTAGTAGCAGGTTGTAGGTGGTTTTGGAGCATTGGGTTTTGATGGCAAAATTTTATCATTAGGTTTGTCAGGCACATTTGTCACATTCTGTTGCTGCTGTTGAAGCCCAGCAGGGAAGCAGCAGTGAGGGAGGGGATGAGATAGCTGGAGATTGTGTTCAGTGCTAAGTCAAATGGCTGTTTCAGGATGCTCTGTGGCTTGGTGCTGCTTTCTGGGAGAGCAGTTGGACCCAATTCTGAGCTCTGCCATAGCAGGGGTGGAAGCAAAGAAGCCACGTGGGATTTCTGTATCTGGCCTGTAGCATTCTCACTTCTCATTATCCCCCAGTGCTGGCACTTGGATGACATTAGGGAGAGAAGTGCAACATCCTCTGATTCATTGGTGGGTATTCCTGGCTCCCTGTTTACTGATTCATCTCCCTCAGGAGCTTTTTCTTGCATGAGGGCATTTTTAGGTTCTGCTGTGTGCTTTGATGCTCTGTGTCTTTGCTCTGTGCTAGCCTTGCTGATGCTCATAATAATTTTGTTGCAAATTCTTTTGACATCTAGAGAGGAGCTGCTTTTCCCAAGGTACTTTAAACACACACGAGTGTGATTGCCTTGGGTTCAGCACTCCTCAGCAAATGGCATCCTCATCTCTCAAAGGAAAAAGGGGAGAGGGAATGAATATGGTTATAGATGCAAACGATAGTCATAGGGCAGTGTAAAGCAGTTGAAATAAATATTAGAACTGCTGGAGAGATGCTGTGAGAGATATAGACATTTTTTACTGGCTGGTAGGATAATGAGAAGAAGGATGGGGGTTTTGTATCAGACAAATGTGAGAAGTAAGCAGGTAATGAAGGCAAATGCTGTAGGATCAGCTGAAATAAAATTCAGAATTTTTGCATGCTGGAACAAATATTTTCTGAAACAAATAGAAAACAAGCTGAGCAAAGGCACAGGACTTCTAGCTGGCATCTAGTAAGAGGCAGAGACTCGAAGTTACATTTAATAAATCCTCACCTGAAGCTATTTTTTTGTCTTGGCTTCATCCCTCCCAGGATGAACAGCATCTTGCTGCCCAGTTCTTCTGGAAAGGTGGGAACAGCTTTGGGTTGTCTGCCTTTGTCATTAACCAGGTGCTTGGTGACCTCTTCTGGTGAACAGAGAATATGTCTCCACACTGGGTTAAGGCAAGTTCTGGTTACCAAAAAGAAAACAGGCGCTGAGAGGGTTTGGTAAAATGATCCCTTTGGTCTTTCATTCAAAAATTTGGCACATAGAGTTCCATCAGGGACTGAGCAGCTCTTCTGCAAGCTTTAGACTCTAGTAAGAATGTGTGTGGGGTTGTGTCTTGAGAAGGCTCATGATGTATAAATATATTTAAATATGAATAAGTGTGCGTATACAGTAGTACCAGATGTCCTGATTTAGATTCAACACTCAAGATGTTGATCTAGATTCTTATAATGGGTTTTGCAGTATGTAAGTTTCTATAGGATGAGTTGAGTCTGACATTTCTTGAGGACTTTGACTGGGGTAACATTTGCCAGCTTTCCCTCTGCAGCCTTAGTGCATCCTGGAATAGCTCAGAGCAGTGTTGATGGTGCCCATTCATCTACAAAGTTTTCTAGCCAAGAAGCCAAATAAAGGGGCAAGTGGTCACACCATCCCATTGTGCTATTTATTGCTACGTGCCAGTTGTCAGTATGGGGCTTGCAGGAGCAGCAGCCATTTCTAGAAATGGCTAAACAGCTCCAGGAATGAAATGGCACCTATCCTAGAAGTTACTGTGGTTGTTTACTTCCCCTCTGCTTCCCCTAATAGACTGGTGATGAACCTAAGAATAACTTGTCTATCTAAAAATGTAGCCATTACATAAAGCTTGTCCTCCTCTAAACACTCTGGATTTTCTTCAGCCTGGGAGTGATGCTGTGCATAACCTCAGGTTTGGATTCCCAGGGCAGGATCCTAATTGTCTGTTAGTTTTAGGATATCTCAGAACTTTCCTTGACTATATCACAAGGTCCCATCCATGGAAATAAACAGTCATGATTTTTATTTAACAGAAAAATCACCTTTTTATTATTTTTTCTCCTGCTTACTCTGAGTCCTCTTCATTGATGCTTCTCACCAGCTCAGACACTTCATGCTTGCTCACTAGGATTAGAAGGCAAATCCTTCCTGCCACAGTTGTGCCAGGGAGACCCTCCTGGGAGTTTGCAGTGGCACATCATGCTGTGTGTGAGCAGGAGATCTCCTTCCTACCTCATGTGGGTGAGCTGCAGCAGGAGGAATGTTGCTAAGCTGCTCTTTCTTAGTAACCCAGTGTATGGTGACTCTTATCACCCACTGTTCTTGATTTGACAACTCTTCTTTGTTTTCCCAGAAAATACTCTTGTGTTTGCCAACCTTCTGAAAATAGCTCCATCCTTTTGTGGTGGAGGATGATTTCAGAGGGGCAGGATATTTTAGCCAGTGAGATGGTGTTTCAAACACTAACTCTTTCAAGCACTTCCATGATAAGGTGCTCAGGCTACAGGGCTGGAGCCTGTGTTCATGCTTGAGATAAACACCACTGTCAGCGCCACATTCACACCTCCCCTGTCACATTAGGCACCCTGTGGCCCTGCCTTTCCCACTGCTCACTCACCCCAAAGCCTCAACATGGGGGGTATTGAGCCCTCTGCCTTTGTCTACCGAGTCCCCTGGGGCTGCATTGCTCCTTGGGGTGACTTTGTGTGTGGTAGAGGAAATACTGTGGGTTGGAACAGATTTCCCACCAAGAATTGTCACCCTGAACTTTCTTTGAATTCAGCCACTTCCCTGGGGATGCACTCTCTGTGCTCTGACTAGTTGGTGAACAAAGAGGAAAATGGGTGGACTAGTTGTATGTCAGGGATTACATTGTGAGTTAGGGGATGTGCAGTAGTGGGGTGATCAGAGTTGGACACTTTACTAGTCCTTCTTACAGGATCTACTGTTTAAGTACTTTCTGAAATGCAGAAGAAACCTCCAAAGGGTCTTCATACAAGAACTTAAAGCTCATCTTCGGAAAAAAGCCCATCTTACGAACTGGTGTCTATGCTGAAAACCTGTCCTTGGTAAAAACCATCACACTGGTATGGCTTCTCTTTGCATAGCTGATAGATACCACAAAACTTTGGAGGCAGAGAATGCTTTTCCCTTGCCCACTGGAGATTCTTCACATAACTTCTGCAATGTTTGACCAAGAGGATTTCTTTTACCATGTCACCTCCCTAGAGGGTAGCAGCACATTTTTTTTCCCTAGTGTTGAAGTGTGAAGACCATTGTGAGCCATGACATCATATCACAGGCCAGAGCAGATCAGGAAATGACCAAGAAGGCCTAAAATATTGGCCATGGGAAGAATGAATGGAGGAGAGAATGGATGTGATACAGCAACGTTCTTCAGCCTAGATAGGTCAGATGCACATGACAAGTGTAATGGGACCAGGAGATCTTTGGCACTTGAGCACATGGTGATATTTTTGTGCAGAGAGAGGGTTTGTGAGAGGTAGAGGTGAACTAGGGGCCAAATCCAGTAGGTGACATGCCAATAAATGAGAGCAGCCTTTAGTGAGGGGCAGCCCTTTGGGGTCTTTCATTCTGTATCTGTGTGGGGCATGGGATCAGCCCATGATGAAAGGATTTATTGGTGACGTGGAAATGTGCATCATGCTCATGATCTTGTCTGCACTTTGAGCAACTCTTTGTATTTTCCCTCACACAAAGTGGGCAAGATGCTCCCTTGTCTCACATGGGTATTATGAGGGGGTCCTACAGAAAGGCAGGGGAAGGACTTTTTAATATGATATCGGATGGGAGGACTAGAAACAATGGATGTAAATTGGAGGGGGGTAGATTTAGACTTGACATAAGAAAGAAATTCTTTACAGTGGGGGTGGTGGGGCACTGGAACAGGTTGCCCAGAGAGGCTGTGGAGGTCCCCTCTCTGGAGGTGTTCAAGACCAGGCTGGACAAGGCACTGGGCAACCTGATCTAGTGGGAGGTGTCCCTGCCTATGGCAGGGGGGTTGGAACTCGATGATCTTTAAGGTCCCTTCCAACCCAAACTATTCTATGATTCTATGACTGGGCTGTTGTCTGTGCATCCCTGGCAGGGATGAATGGGAGCCTTTGGAGATGCTCAGTAGTTGCCTAATGACTACAAATCTTCTACAGGAGGTGAGAGGCTGCATTATAACTTCTGTACCTCCAAACTGTAACACTGCATGGCTTTCCAGAGCTATTTTCCCCACATCCCTAATCATTGTTGTACTGTACTTTAAACCTCAAAATGGATCCCTGTTTTTACAGGTCTGAGAGCTTGATTTGATACCCCTTCACTTGTCTCAATGGAGGTACTTGCTTTGAAGCTAACAGAATGTCCTGTCCTTCCAGGCTGAGCTTTCTAGGCTCAGTGCCCACCAATTTGTTCCCTAATGATCCTGCCAGCCTGAAGGTGCTAAGCTCAAGTGTTGGTGGAAGGCACAAAGTTGAGGAGGGAGGAATTCCTGGAGCAGCAGGAGGAGGGGGGCAGGACATGACAGGAAGAGGGGAGCTGGTACTTGGCTGAAGAGCCCATCACTAATGGTACAAGAATGACAGTTCTCTGCCATGGCCACAGATTCCCTTATCAGGGAGCAGGCAGTGGTGGAGCCTGTCCACACTTCTCCCTCACTCCCTGCTCTGCAGATACAGAGTGGCTTGAACAAGTTCCAGTGCTCAGCCTCTTGGAGCTTCCCAGGACCCCTCTGTGTGGCACCATTGGGCAGGCAGGTGACATCACTGCCAACAGCCATGTAGGCGCTTCCTGTGTCACATTCCCCACTGAAGAGCCTCTTGCTAAATCCCTGTCACCCCACACAGTCTTTTTAGGAACAAATGAGCTAATTTTAGCCTGGCTGCCACAAACGCCTTCCTGAAATAGACTCTGACTCTCTCCTGCCTTGTGCATGTTCTCAAGAGTTTAAAAACAAAATCCCTCATCCTTGGGGTCCATAGTTAAGGCCTTCATCAGCCTAAATTTGGGCAGCAGGAAACCCTGAGCAGTGCCATATTAGACCCATAGTGAGCTGAGCAAAGACAGGAATGTTCCAGAGAGGCAGAACCAGGAGTGTCACAAAGTTCTTTGGGTCTGCTCCAATCTGGATGAGGTGTTCTCTATTTCAAGGACTTTCAATAGAAAGAACTTTTTGTTTCTTGCAGCCAGATGTGACATTTGGAAGTGCAGTGAATGAACTTACATGGTGTCCTCTGTGATTTCCAAGGATAATTGCTCTAATCACCATCCTTTCTTTTTGGGACCTTACTAGGATGAGCCTTGGAGTCAATAAGTTGTGGTTCCACAGCAAAGGCAGATCAGATCTGTCTGTGCTGTTCAGCAGTGACATGCTTTGAGAAGAAGAGAAAAACACTTATAAAAAGTGTTTTATAAAAAGGAATTACTAGGAGATTAGGACTAGGAACACCAACTCTACAATATTACTGGGGTTTTATGTTCCTGCCTTTTGTTCTTTCCAGCAGTGTGATTATGCCAGCCCTTGTACTGCAAGATCAATGAGAGCCTGAACTGCTGGTTTTAATTAGTGGAAAGTAAAAAGCCTTGTCTTTGGAGAACTCTTTCAATAGGGAAGGAAAATTGTTTTCAGGCAGCTGTTGTCTTTATGTCACTCCTCTGGGAGTGACACACATCCCCTTTATGCTCCTTTCGACCTGCTAATTAAGCAGCTCTGTGTATCTACAGGTCAGTTGATCAGTTAATGGACTCCCTGTAGTCCCTAAAGCATAAACAGGGAAAGGCAAAAAGCCCTTGGGGATCGAACTGGATCCTGGTCTGACGTGTCCATGGGGCCTTTTCAGAGCAGTGCTGAGAGCAGGCACCTGAGACAAAGGACAAAGCCCCCGAGGCTGATACCCTGGGGTTTGCCAGGGTTACTGGCTGTATGGCACAGCCTTTGCACGGGGTGGGAGGCTATTAGCCAGGGAAGATTCCCAGCTTGCCATCATTCAGCTCAGGACTAAAAATACTGTTGGCTCACATAAGGTGAATGCAAAGAGGCTGGTGAATGCTCTAAAGGCCAAACCCCTGGCACTTGGCTCCAGCTGGGCTTTAATGGATGAGGACAGAAGTGGCAGGAAGGCTTCATGTGCTGAGATCCCAGCAGGAGCAGGGAGTATGCCAGCACATTGATAGAAGGACAGAGGGACTTGGGGGACAGGACTTCTCCATTCAGGGTGAGCACCTGAATGACCTGAACTGCTGCAGGGTCTGGTATAGCTTTAGTTCTCTAAATGTCACATTGTCAAACTGATGAATTTCAATCAAGTGTTTTTCTTTCCAGCTCCCGCACCCCCTTTATTTTGACATATCTTCAATAACAAACTTCTTAGCCCCCTGAAAAGCAGTGCAGATCCCACAGATTAGGTAATTTACTGGAGGCCACCAAACAGGTTATCAGTGGAGTCAAGCATTCAGCTTTGGTTGTTTGATTTTTTTGTTCCAAATTCTGCACCAGGGACATAGAGCTCATCCTGCAATATGTGAGAGGGAGAATAGCCATTGCCAGAGTGGCTTTGGAAATCTTTTGGGAATCCATTTCATCTTGTTCTTCTGCCTCCCTTTTACTTGTTCTCTGGTTTCAAGGGCATATTCCCATTTAATGCCTTGTTTGCCCTTCTATCTTCTCTGTCCTTCTCTTGCTCAAGGAAAAAAATGCTGTGGAAACTCTTTGGCGTTTCCTCCTTCTTTTGACAGCTCAGAAGGATGCTTAAGAGAATAAGGGCACCATTTCTCAGCCGAGCCTGTGATGCCACCTGGAGCTCAGTGTGAGGAAATACTGGTTATTGTGACTTGGGAGAGTTGAGATGAGGAAAGTCTGTCTGAAGGCAGGGACAGATTTTTATTTCTAGATCTGCTGATCCAGACCCAAGTTTTCAGCCCCAAAGTCACCACAAGTCACTCTCAGAGTTAGCCCAGCTAACCTTGTATAGCCCCAGCCTTCACCCACTCCAAGGTTTGTTGTATGTAGGCTTACACAACCCAAAAATATTTGGCAACCAAGTCACTGTATCAAAGCATCACCCACATACACAAAAAGCAGCTCATTGCTTCCTCTTCCCTCTCTGGAGAGGGACTATTCAGAGTAGAACCAAAGCATGTTTCATTAACAAAGGCTAATTGCTGTCTCTCATCAAGCACACAGGGCCATTTTCTACTATTTTCTCAATTAAAAATCCATGCTGAAGCCTCTGAGGAGACGAAGATCAGAACGGGCTCAATTTTCCATGCAAATAATTCTGCCTCTGATCTTGATCCAGGATCATGTCAATCATAGAATCACAGAATGGTTTGTGTTGGAAGGAACCTTAAAGATCATCTAGTTCCAGCCCTCCTGCCATAGGCAGGGACAATCTTATTGAAAACAACTGAGAATATTAGGTGGAAGTTGGCAATTCCTGACTAAGCAGGGGAGTGGGATGCTGATCAGTCTATTCACCTCAGTACTTTCTAACTTTCCTCTACACAGTAGAGGTAGGTGATTGAGAAAAGTTGCCCTGAGTTTCCCTGAGCCCCAGGACTTCTCTTTAAGAAGGTTTTGCTGCCTTCCAGCCACTCACCTGCATGGATCTGCTGCCTCCCCACTGAGCATTGTCACTGCCTGCTCTGGTGAGTCCAGCTTAGGGGTCCCTGCTCTGGTGGGTTCATTTTGAGGGTCCCAGCAGCTGCCTTCCACCTTGAAGGTGCCCCACTGCCTGACCCCCCAGCCCCCAGGAGCTGCTGCTGTGGCTCTTACTCTTCCCACCCCCACATCCCTGCCCACCCCACTCACATCTTCCCCCTGTGAGGGTTGGAAGCTCCAGCTCCAGGCAGAGGAAAGGCTGTGAAACATCTCCAGAATCATCCCTAAGCACACACTCAGGTAGTGACAACACATAGGAAGAAGTGACAGGGACACCTGTTGTTATTTCATGCAGCAAAGAATAATGTTTATTGCAGCTGGGTTAGGTGTAATGCTTCTGTTGTTAAAAGCACAGTTTCCCAGCTCTTTGTGTTCAAGGTTTTCATGATTATGACTTTATTCAAACAGTTCTCCTTGGCTTAGTTGGATGCCATCACCTACAAAAATACAAAGCAAGTGAAAAATCAGATCATGAGAGCCAAGAATTTGTTGCATCCAAGATGCAGGACTTAAATACCTTAAATGAATTTTTTTTTTTTTGCTTTTCAGTCCCTTTTTGATAGAATTTTATGTTAATTTAATAATTAATTGATGTTCCAGACTTGTGCAGCACATGGTGCTCCCTAGAATGCAATTGCAACTATCAGTGCTGTTGGCAAATATAAATTTGGGTGATCACTTTAGAAATTATACCACTAAATTCTTTATAACTATAAATACAGCTCTAGTATAAAGGGGGAGAAGTCGCTCCCAAGCATCAAGATTATTGAAAAGTGTAAACAGTTTGGATAATTATCTAAGAGGATGCTTTTTTTTGCTTGTGAAAACAATTTGGATAACTATCTAAGAGGTTGTTTTGGTTTTGCTTTTGCACCTGAAAGGGCTTATCTACAGGGGTTATTTGTATGGAAATAGGATCTGAATCAAAAGAGATACAGCTCCCTAAGTAGGAGGCAGAGATCCCAATCAGAGACCCTCAGAAACAGCTCATTGTCTGGATTCTCTAGCAGCAACTTCTTACCGTCTGGATCCAGCTGTCATAAGCAGACACCCGGGTGAAGACAGAAGGCTTGTGGTAATAGTTGCAGCCAAGGGCAGAGCCAAAGCTGACAACCCCGTGCACTTCCCACCTGCCATCAGCACCTTGGCAGTTCAGTGGGCCACCAGAGTCACCCTACGAGGAAGAAGAGACATATTAATGGCAGTCATAGTGTGACTAGCTCCTCACTGTTACATTTTTTAACTTTTCCGTCTCATCAGGCTCGTTTGTGTGTGAAACTAAGCCCTGAAAGAGATGTTCTCTGGACTCACGTTGCAGCTGGAGGTGATTCCGTCTCCACCAGCACAGACCATGGTGCGTTTCACGCTGCTTCCCCACCAGCCGGGCCTGGAGCAGGTTGCATAGTCCACCACCAGCAGGAGCCCTTGCTGCAGGTCATCTGGAAGAGCTCCGTTTGCTGGCAGGGAAGAGAAACAAAGGAGTCATGGTACTACCAAGCACAGAAGAAAGAATAAATCCACTGCCCCTCCAGGTTAGAAACCCCCCAGGCACTATATTAAATGAGAAGCTGTATAATGCACTCTATTGCTCCTTTCTGTTATTTTAATGTATATAAGTCTATATTAATAATTTGCATTCCATTTTTAAAAGTCCCATTGTTAGAGAGAAAAAAAAGGCTGCTCTTTGTTCAGGAGTTTGCAATTTACTCATCACTCCAGGAATTGCCTCTTGAGCTGACACGTCTGCTGATGCTGCTGAGATTTTCTTTACTTTTATTCCCTTGTGTCTTTTCAGTTACTCAGCAAGGTATGTGAGTAGTAGCAAATCCACCAGCCTGCTCACTAACGTTTGTGCTACAACAGCTTCTAAAAGCTTAAGACAGGGCCCTCTAGTGCATGACTCTCCCTATTACAAGCTAAATTTAAGAAAGGCAGGGAAAAATCAAACTTTGTGAGTGAAGTGAGGCCTGATGAACCTCCTCCACTCACACTTTGAGGCTCAGAGGATCTTGAGCACCATCAGGAGGCTTTTTCAAATCAAAGGAGAAGGAAGAATGATTGGGTTTTTGGGTTTTTTTCCCCAATTTTGCCAATGTCCAAGGACTTACTCTGCAGCCTGCCCCATCCTGTGACATAGCAGGCAGTGTTGGAGGTGAGGATGCTCTGTGAGGGGGGCAGACAGGCCAGCTTGATGTGGTCGCTCAAGGGGACGTGCTCAGTGAGCTTGATGAGAGCAATGTCATACCTGTGGTCACACACACACATTTTTGGGTAAGGAAGAGCAAGGGAAGAGATTAAGATGTTTGCAGACAGGCAGCATGAATGCTCAGCAGTTTTACATCACATTCAAAAGAGATGGAAGGAAGCAAGGATGCCAAGATATAAACAGCACTGGAAAAATCCTTGCCACCAACTTACCCATTTGCCACATTCTGTGAGTTCCAGTATGGATTAACAATGATTTTTTCTGGGAAAGCTTCAACGGATCCTTCTTCCACAGCTGCCAGGTTGTATTTCCCAAGAAGTACTCGATAGGTCAGAGTATTACTGGGGGAGAAAAGCAGTAAGGCTCACCCAGCTGCTGGCTGCTCAGGCATCTGCATCTCTGCCACCAGAGGTAAGAGCAAGGCTCAAATCTCCCATCATGTGCATGATTTGTCTGGAGCTGAGCCAACCTCTGACTGATTTGCTAAAAACAAAGCTAGGCTTTTATAATCAGATCATCCCCAAGCTTGTCCTGCCAGGCCCTGCTGAAGGCTTCATTAACAAACTCAAGATGCCTCCAATCTTTGCAGCATTCAGCTTCTATTCTTCTGAAAATCCCTCTTTCTTACTGAAGAAGACAGGAAGTGACTGTAACCCCATTTTTACCTGATGCAGTGGGCAGCTGTCAACACCCAGTTGGTTGCAATGAGGGTTCCTCCACAGGTGTGGTACCATTTGCCATTTGAACTGTATTGCAAGGAGGCCTAGGATCAATGGGACAAGTACATTTCAGGTTTTTGCTTATTGATTATTTTCTTTTTTTATTGTTGCACTTTTTTTTCATGCCCCCAGGGCACAACTGTGTTAGAATATGGTGGGAGGCTTTTAAGCAACAACTTTCCACCTCCTGGGCATAGGAAAACTTACCTTCTTTCCCTATCTTCCAAAAGCTTGGTTTTGTTTCTTGTGTCTTCCAAATAGAGCCCAAATTGGGCATTTAATTTGCTTCAGAAGTATATTTTTAACTCCATGAATGACTGTGCTCGTCTGGGCTCCACAGTCACCCTGCTTAAATATTGGCTGTTGGCTAAGACTACAGAGAGAAGGTGAAAGTCTGCATCACCTGCAAGGGGTGGCACAGTCAGAACCTTCTTAAATAGGTTGGAAACTTTGGGATTAATCAGAATTTCAAGGCCAGAAGCAAAGGTATGACAAGCAAGAGGCATCAAAAGAAAGATAAGACAACTCCAGAGACTCACCTGCCAGGGCCAGCTGTAAGGTCTTGCAGGTTCTCCTCCCACAACCCTAGATTGATAGGGTGGGTAGGCAGGAACCCCACAGCCAGAGGCTAAAAGATACACAAAACAATTTGATGTGGATTCATTGTATTGGAGCCAAGTGAAATAAAAAAGGAAAGCTGCTGTTAGATCATAAGTAAAACTAATGCTGAAGTGAGCTACATACCTGCAGCTACCAGAGCAAATACAGCAAAGAGGATTCCAAGCATGATGCTGGTGAGCTGTATGTGGCAGGCTCTCCTTTCCAATCCATTTTATATGTTATCCTTTATCTCTGAACCACGTGGCTTAAGAAGTGGTGCTATTTTGCTATCATTGGAAAACTTGTTTAATTGTGGGATAAATTTCTATATGCACAAGTGCCTGGAAAAAAAACCCAGCTTAGATGGACCTTGGGTCCAGGCTCTGTAAACAACTTAGTCAAAAAAAGTTCTGACTGAGCAGCATTTTATCTGTAGCAGGTGTTTGCTTTCCCATTGTCTTGAAAATTCATCACAAAGCTCTTGTATTACATGGAGGGAATTTTATTTACATAAAAATAATAATATTTTTAATGTAAAACACACTCCAAGTTTTTGTTTTTTTTAGTGTTTGTTTTTCTGCTCCTACTTTATGTAACAATTGCTAATCCATCTTTTCCAGCTCTGGCCTAAATTGGCTGAAATTCCTGTCTGGGACTCTGTGGGCATTTCACTGCTGGCAGTTCTACAAGTGAACATCAAAAGCCTTGGCCTGCAGCTGATACCATGGTGGTTTGGAAACAGCTCCCCAAAAAGCTCTTATCATCTTCATACCAGATGTTTCACAGAAACTAAGCAGCTCCTGGACCTTCAGGAAGACAAAGCAGAAACTTCTAGTATGTTCCTTTAAAGTTTAATAGCTACTATCTCTTTCAATGCACAATGTATTCAGGATAAAATTTATAATATACTTTGTTTCTTTGCTATCTTTAGTCTGTTCCCTTGCAGGGCAGTAACTATACAAGAACAAATAGTAAGTGGGATGGTTGCAGATAAGTAACAAACAGTGAAATCTGCTTTTCTGAGGGTGGTTTTTAATCTAAAACTAGGTAGAAACCTACTTAAAAATTCAAAGTTAAATCCTGTCCTGGAATTTCTATATCTATATAATATCATATAATTTTTTGTAATTCTTAGATTTTATTTTATTGTGCTGACTCCAGGTTCAGGGTGAGATCTTTTTGGTACCCCTGCCCATGGCAGGGGGATTGGAACTAGATGATCTTGAAGGTCCTTTCCAACCCAAACCATTCTATGATTCTATCTATTACTTGCTGGATGACCACTAAATCTGCTGCTTCACTGTTCCCTGGGCTCTTTTCTGTGTGTTCAAAAAACTAAAGTTTATCTTGCATGTTCCAAGAGAGAGAACAAGGTCAGAGAGAGAGAGAGGGAAATGGAGATTAGCACCACCCTGTGTGTCTCAGTCTCTTATTGTCTGTTCCCATCTTAGACCCATTTATGTTTCACTTCCCCCACTGTACTTCCTTTTTAATCCAAGCACTTCTGTGCTGGATTAAATACTGGCCACAGATGGAACATAAGGCTCTGCTTGTTTGTACTGGGTGGGGAGAGCAAAGGGAGGAGAGAATACCAACAGGGCAGGGAGGGGCAAAGAAAAAAACCACCACAGTTTGTTGATCAGATTAGACTGAAAGAATTTATTTAGAAACAACAGCTTTGGTATTTTAAAACCAAACAACCTTTAAATCACTAGAAAGTGAGATGTCTTCCCTCTCCCCCCCCACAGCCAAAACAAATCAATGCACAGTCTCAGAATGTTTACAGCAGAAAAGCTGCAGAGCTGCATTTCCAAGTGTAAATCCAGAAAACTATTTCATCAAATCAATTTTGCACTCTACAGTCATAAAGGCTGAAAAACCTGGTACCAGCACTTAGATACTGACAGTTCAATCAACTGACTTTTTACTAAAGTGGAGGCAAAATTATGAACATCCTCCTCCTCCCCCCAAGCAATAAATTAAAAAAAAAGTCTACCAGAGAAAGGAAGTGATACTAAAGTTTTCTAGTTAACTCTCTGAAGGGAATCACCACTCTTTATTTGCTTGTAAAATTAAAAAAAAAAAAAAAATCAAAATATCAAAGGAGTTGGTATATTTTCAAGTATTTTCACCAAATGCATTACTCTTGGGGAACTGAAGGGTTTACCAAGGAAAAAAAGAAACATCTGTCACACAGGCTTTTGGGATAAACTGTCTAACCACACCTTCCACATCTTGGGTTGCTCTCTCAACAAGGCACAAAAGGATTGTTGCTTTCAGAAGGTCCTTGATCTCAGCTGCAAAATAGTCAGATGTCTTGTGCAAAGGGAGTCTGAAAGCAGGACTTAGTTCACCTGGACACTGGGGTGTTCCATTCAATTCATGAAATGAATCTTGCTGGCTGGAAATGGTTTCCATTTCATTCCTGCTGCTAGAATCAACTTCTGCACCATCTTCACTGTAAGTACATCCAGTTAAGATGAGGCAACAGATCTGTTTGCTGCACAAGGCTTGCTGCAGTGCCAACAAGGAAGAGGTGTGGTGTTACACCAGCCCTGGTGCATAGCTGTGAGGCTTCTCAGCATTTCAGAGCAGTGTCAGGGAGAGTAACCTGTGGTAAGGGTTAACAAGTCATTCTATGAAGGCTGATGGCAAGTCTTGGAGGTGACAAAGGCAACCAGAGAGATAGTGGAGGGGGAAAAAAAGACCTAACTTTGGGACATGTTTCATGACTGCAGTGTCTGTGGATCTGTGGACATCTACAGTAGTCCCAACTAGTCAGCACCTTGACTTAAGAACACCAGCTTACAGTTCTCATACACCTCCTCACACATCCACACCAGGCAGATAAAGGTGCACGTCTCCCACACAGCAGAATAGACAAGTACAGCAGCTCCCACAACCATTCCAGGATCAAGACACAGCATCTCGTTACACAGTTGCAACTGTTGGCTTAAAAACAAGCCACGTCCTACACCAAACTAAGGAGGAAGGACAGAAAAGCTCTGCGTCCCTTGATCTGCAGCCTTATGAATGTTTAAGGACAGATGATGGCTTTGTCTTCTTTAATGGGTGAGCTCTACCACTCCAATCCCTGCCCTAATCCTGCCTGGTGCAAGAAGAGGTCACAGATCACTTGTTGGATGAGAAACTGAAACTCCTCACAGTCCAAGACACCATCCCTAGGCACAGCTGCCAGAAAGTCAGGTTGACAACACTGGGTGGACAACAGCCAAAAGCAGCAGCCTTATACCTTACTCCTGAAGAGTGGCTTGGCTCCTGGCCCGCAGTATTCATTGTAGATGAGTTTGAACAGAAACAAGTGAAACAATGTGATTAAGGAGGCCACGCTGAACCAGAAGAGGAAGGGTAAGCCTGGGTATTGCTTGGCCATGTGCTCCTCGTGAGCCAGAATAGCCTTTAGGTGGAGTGTGTGTCTCAGGTCCTGCAAGTGGATCAGATCTGTGGATATATAAAGCAGGGGGGTGATGGGCTGAGTCACCATGACAGGGAAAGTGTGACCTCGTGCCTCTGAGGTGAGCTCCACAGGCTCGTTCATACAGCCTGCCTCACATGCATACAGTCTCACTGGCTTCTCCTGGAATTTCACAGACACGTGCAAGAAGGGCTTTCCTTCAGCATCCAACAACACTGCCAGATTGATCAAGTCTTTATTGTAGTGGATCCCACGCAAGGAATAGCTGTTATGGAGCACATCAGGGTCAGCCTGAAACTGCAGGTGGTTTTCTGTGAACTGCAGCCCCCCAAAACTCAGCACCATCCCCTGCATGAGTCCATGAACTCCAGCTGACACGAGAGCCTTGCATCCTCGTTTCTGGAGAGTGAGCTTCCACAGGTCTGAGAGCTGCAAGATCTGGGTGACACTGGTCAGCTTTGCTGGCCACAGGTTCTCTGCGTGCATGGTGGCATGGCCACTGAAGCAGTGGTCAGCATAATTCAAGCTGGCTTCCATCTTTTCTCTGTCCTCACTGGTGATGAGTGGGTCCAGCAGAGGAGCTGGCATGGTTGACAGCACGTAGTAGAGGGTCATGTTGACAGTCTCACTGGATGGGGTGTGCAAATCTGTGATCTTCCTCATTTCAACCCCTGTGATGAAAGAGAACCACCAAGAATCAGAAGATCACATATGAATGAGAAAAAGAGGAACTGTGCATGGTATGGTTCAATAAACAGGTATTCTATCCATTACACACCCTCTGCCTATGAAACACTCAAGTGAACTGTTTCCTTGTGTTTCTTAGATGCTCACTCTCAGATACTCAAAGAGTTTGAAAGCCAAGCTCATCCTAAATACACTACTGCAATGTACAGATGCCTTATCAAGCTGTGACCATGACACCACAACAATAATCAGGAACATTTATTTACTGGCTATAAAAGAGGAAGTTCTAGATTACTTGGGCAGCTACTCTTATGCAAGGCCATGAAAATCTTAATTTGTGAAAAAGCATTGTTGTAGGACACTCTCCATGAAGAAATCTGTCCTTTATAGTGCCACTAAAGGTCAACTCTAGTTCCAGCTAATAGCTGACACACTGGGCTGTTCCTCAAGCCATGAAATCCAGCATCAGCAATAAAAACATTCTTCTGTAATTGCCTCTGTGCAGTAAGGAATGCTCTACTATTGTAAAGTACAGTTGTATTAACCCACAACATGTCCTTTGGACTCCAAGAGAGAACAGGACCCCTGGAAACCTGATGGTAACCAAGGCATTGAACTTTCTACCACCTTCTATAGCAATCCTTTGGAAGCTGAGCATCCCTTCCCTTACCTGAAATGAACAGGTCTGCCCAGGTCTGCTGGTGCTCATGGAAAAGATCTTCCACTCCCATCTGCATCACCTCCAGCATCTCTTTCTTGGCTGCCTCCCTCAGCTTGCTGAAGGTCTCCTCCAGCCTGGAGACCTCGATGGGCTCTGAGGTGTACACCACGGAGAGCACCGTTTCATCGAAGTGGGACTTGGGGGCCACCTGCACCCGGCTCACCAGCTTCTTGGCGGCCACCACCAGCAGCACCACCTTGGAGCTGGCGGAGAGCGGCAGGCGGCTGGAGGAGAGCAGGAACTGCCGCTCCTCCACCTTCTCCAGGCTGCTGCCGAACAGCCCGCCCAGCGAAGAGACGAAAGCCGGGGCCGACACCTCGAAGGTGGCCACCCTCTCGGTGGGGTTGGCGATCCGGATGCGCTGCAGGTAGAGGTGAGGCCGGCTCCGGTGGGCCACCACATCCTCCCGCACCGTCACGCAGTCCCCGGCCCCCGCTCCGGGCCCGGTGTGGAGGCAGCGCACCC
>VZTY01002773.1:0-14402 GCA_013400935.1 Turnix velox | reverse complement strand
GGTGTGCCCGGGAAGGGCGCAGGGCTTTTTCCCACTAGTGCGGGCTCGGTGCCGGGTGTCCCGGGAGGCGACGAAGGGGTTTGTCCCGGAGATGTGGAGAAGGGGAGCGGGGTGCCGGGCTCGGTCGGGAAAGGGGCTGAAGCGCCCCGATTCCCCCGCCTCCTCGGGCCGCTGCCGGGCCTGGCCCCGGGCTCCACTTCGTCCCTCGGGCTTCCGGAACCGACAGGGTTGATGAAACGCGGCCTCTCCTTGGCCCGGCCCCGGCCCCGCGGCCGCCCTTGCCGTGAGGGAGCCGGTGGCTGTCACCCGGCCCGGGGACAGGTCACCGCGCGGCCGTGGCAGGCTTAACGGCGAACGGGAGGAAAATGGGTTGTAACTGGAGCTTTGGATAGAGATTAAATGTGCTTTGTGGGTAGAATTGTGGGATTGTTTGGGTGGGAAGGCACATTAAAGCTTTCCCGGTGCCACCCCCTGCCCTGGGCAGAGACACCTCCCACCAGCCCAGGTCGCTCCAAGCCCCGTCCAACCTGGCCTTGAGCCCTCCAGGGCTGAGGCAGCCACAGCTTCTCTGGGCAGCCTAGGCGAGGGGCTCAGCCCCCTCCCAGCAAAGGGTTTCTCCCTCATATCTCACCTAAATCTCTCTCTTTTGGTGTCAAACCCTTCCCCCTCATCCCGTGACTTCTCTCCCTGCTGCAGAGTTCCCCCTCAGCTTTCCTGGAGCCTCTTAAAATACTGGAAGAAGCTCCAAGGACTCCCTGGAGCCTTTTCTTCTCCAAGATGAGTAGCCCCCCCTAACTCTCAGGACCCTGCACTTGGTCTCATTGGCACCAGCCAACCAGCTTGGGTTGCTCCAGTCTCATCCAAGCTTGTCTTGAAAACCCCTCCCGAGTTTAAAGGGGTCCACAGGGTGAGAGCTGTTTGAGATGTGATGGCACACTACAGGGACAGAGCCCATGTCCCCTGGGATCTGCTGGGTCACCCTGTGTCCTAGGGCTGCGTTCCAGGTTCAAGTTGGTCCAGGCCAGGTTGGTTCAGGACCTGATTCTGCTCCGTGCCCTGACTTTGGTCACCTTTACCCCTCCACGGGAACAGTCACGGTTCAGTCTGTGGCGTTGGGAACAGAACAAGCTCAGCTGGGAATCTCCTGGCCCAGCCTGTTTGCTGAGCCCTGACCGGTGATGCCGCTTCAGGAATCTTAAGCAGAGCTTAATTTGTGCCGAGCTTGTGTTCCGGAGGTGGCACAGCAGCCCTCAACCTCTGTCATGGGCAAGGGCAAAGGAGTTCGGGTTGTTCAGCCTGGAGAAGAGAAGGCTCAGGGGGGACCTCATGGTGACTTACCAATACCTTAAGACTACAAAAAGGCTGGGGTAGAACTTTTGAATAGGGTCCAGGATGGCAGAACTAGGAGTGATGGATGCAAATTGGAAGAGGGACAATTTAGGATGGAGTGAAGAAAGAATTTCTTTCCTGTGAGAGTGGTGAGATGGTGGAAGAGGTTGCCCAGAGAGGTTGTGGATGCCCCTTCTTTACCTGGAGGTGTTTAAGGCCCGGCTGGATGAGGCATTGAGCAACCTGGTCTGGTTTGAGGTGTCCCTCCCTGTGGCAGGGGGGGTGGAACTTGAAGTGATCTTGAAGGTCCCTTCCAAATCATTCTATGATTTGGCTGATCTGAGCCAGAGGTAAAAAGTGAAGGAGGAATCTGGGACATCACAAGCCTGCTGCTCTAGGCTGGGGTTTTGTAGCTTGTGATGGAGAACGTGGGGCAAAAACAAGTAGTCTGTCAGAGCTGAAGCTCTGGTTTGGGTGAAAAGGGAGCATCTGCTGTATTTAGGGGAGAAACAGTTGGGTGATGGTTCCTCACACTCCTCATGCCTCTCTGGGGAGATGTTTTTTGCACTGAGTTACTGGATACTGATGGTCTCAGTGACTGCAGCCTGTGCTGGTAAAATATTAGATGGCATTGGTGGACCTGAGGTTGAGCTCTTCTGCACAGACTGGTGCAAGGGCACGTGTGCCACCTCTTCGTCATGAATCCTCTGGAGGAAAGTTTTCCAGCCCCCCAGTGGTGTGAGGGGGAACGTTGGAGGGGACAAAAGGAGATGACCTTCTTGGACTTCTTAGTATTGAATCCTGAAGCTGAAAGCTTCCTGTGCATGCGGCAGTTTTCTCAACCTCGTGATTCAGCCCGTTTGTGCTTCTTGGTGGAAAGGTTGGACCTTGTTTGAAGCTTCAGAGTGTGGGGTGGTGCATTGTCACCTGGCTTGTGCTGGAGGGGTCAAGTCATGACCACCACAAGTGCTTCTTGCTCTTGTTACTTGGTTTTAAGGTCTTGTGTGTCCCTCAGTGTGAGTGAAGAGAACCTTCATCTTTCAAGTGGCCATCATTCCCTCCAGTATCAACAGGCCCAAGGTGATACCTGGCCAGGCACAATGACAACTTCTGGGTGTCTCTGTTGGCAGGTGAAGGAGCTGGTGCTTGACAACTGCCGCTCAGATGATGGAAAGATCGTGGGTCTCTCTTCAGATTTTGAGAACCTGGAGTTCCTCAGCATGATCAACACCAACTTGCTGTCTGTCTCCAATCTCCCCAAACTCAACAAACTCCGGAAGGTGAGTCCAGACCCATGGTCCCATCTCCACAGAATGGTCCTTGCTCCAGAGAATTCTGGTGACTGTTCTTTTTTCTCCTTTTGCCTGAAAAGGGCCACATGACTTTTTGCTTTTTTTTCTGCTTAACCTGAGTGAGTGAGAGATGTGGTTTTTCAGGATGCATCAAAACGCTTTTGAGCTCTTGATGTGTTTAGTGTCCTTTTTCTCCCACTTTTGCTGCTGTGCTGCTGCCAGATGCTTTAATAATATCATAAATATCTTGAATTTTAGAGCCCCTGTGTCCTGCAGGTGCTGCGGGAAGGGAGTTTCAAGTGAACACTTGGAACTGCTGCTCTGTGGTGTGTTGTAACAAACAGGGGCTGGAACTTGGGTGCCCCATTCTTAGGGCAATCTTAACCCCCATGTCACAAGCTGAGACACTTTGTGACCATGTGATATTCTCTTCTGACAGCTGGAGCTGAGCGATAACAGGATTTCTGGTGGCCTTGAAGTTCTAGCAGAGAGAACTCCCAACCTGACACACTTGAATCTAAGTGGCAACAAGATCAAAGACATCAATACCCTGGAGCCCTTGGTGAGTGGAAGGCTGTGCTGGGATCTAAGGGATGGCCTTGTTCCCTTTGGGGAGTGTGTCTGTACAGCAGAAGTATAACCAGCAGCACTTTGTGGTTCTGATGGAAATGCTTGAGTGGATCCAACTTGAGGCTGGGCTAATAGTTAATATCCCCGCTGAAAAACCAGTTGCTAGCTGCTAAAAGAAGCATGAAATTGGTTTAGATGAGTAAAACTGTGGATGCAGCCCTCAGTATCCTCCTGAGAAAGGACCTTTAATGGATCAGAAGCAGTTTGAGGCAGGTGGCACCTGGGAGTGTCATAGAGATGAGTTGCTTGTATCAGTCCAAATGTGCTGCTGTGCTGGGCTGAAACCCTCTCACCCTGGTTGCTCTCACAGTGTGCACCTCAAATAGAATCATAGAAGAGTTTGGGTTGGAAGGGGCCTTCAAGATCATATAGTTCCAACCTCCCTGCCATAGGCAGGGTCACCTCCCACTAGATCAGGCTGCTCAGTACATTGTCCAACCTGGCCTTAAACACCTCCAGAAAGGGGTCATCCACAACCTCTCTGGGCAACCTGTTCCAGTGTTTCACTACCCTCACCTTATTTCTAGCCTAAATCTACCTATTTACATCCATTATTTCTAGTCCTTCCTTCACATATCTTATTAAAAAGTCCTACCCCAGTTTTTCTGTAGCCCCCTTCAGGTATTGAGAAGCTACTGTGAGGTTCCCCCCGATGCCCCAGAGAAGGCTCTTGCCTTGTGATCCTGACTCTGGAGCTGCAAAGTCTGATCTAGGTCATGAAACTTACAAATTGTCTCTCGAGGAGCTGTCTTCAAGGAGGGATAACTAGGAGAGAGGGGTTGACTGTGATTAGCAATGGGAATAACCTCTCTCCATCTGAGGAGCAAGCACATGGTGCAAGTAACCACATGCAAAGCTGCTTCTGTTCCCGATCTGGAGAGCAAACCAGCTCTCCTCTGATGGGCTACCTGGTCTTCAAACAGTGCCAACATGGAAATAATCCAAGTAATTGATCTTTGCAGAAAAAGTTGCCTAACCTTCATAGTCTGGACCTCTTCAACTGTGAGGTGACAATGCTCATCAACTACCGGGAGAGTGTCTTCACCCTGCTGCCCCAACTCACCTACCTGGATGGATTTGATGCTGATGAGCAGGAAGCCCCTGACTCAGATCCTGAAGCAGATGGGGATGGACTGGAAGACGAGTATGAGAATGGAGAAGGTAAGGATTTTCTCCCCTTGGTTTTCTTTCCCTTTCTCTTTTCCCTTTCTGTGTGGTCACATAGCTAAATAAATGACCTGTCACTGAAGTAGGGAGATTGCTGGTGGCTCTCCTGGTGACTTCTGTCTTCTGTGGGGTTTCTTGCTTGTCTCTGTGGGGAGCTTGAGTTGGAGCTGCATGGAAATGTAACCTTGACTTCTGTCTCCATTTTGGTAGAAGGTGAGGAAGAGGATGATGATGACAATGAAGAGGATTTGGATGAAGAAGTCATCGATGATGAAGAGGATGAAGATGATGATCTGGAAGGTGAAGAGGAGGAGGATGGAGTAGATGATGAGGTAAGGCTTTCTGTCATCAGAAGGTATCAGCAGTGCCACATTGGTGTATTTGGCAGTGCTTTTGTCCCTTACTCTGGTGACTCTTCTGAGCAGATGTGTATCTGCTGCCCTGAGGCTGGAGCAGGGCAGGAACAGAGGAGGGGAAAGGTCCTGCTGTGGAATTTCACCTTGCTCAAGGGATTGATAGAATGTGTTGGGTTGCAGGGGACCTTCCAAAGCCATATAGTGCCACACTCTGCAGTGAGCAGGGACATCCTGCACTAGATCAGGTTGTTCAGAGCAAGCCTGGCCTTAATTGTGCTTCTTGTTTTGACTCCAGGAGGAAGATGAGGAGGAAGATGGTGAGGAGGATGAAGAAGATGAAGCTGATGACGGTGAGTCCAGTACTACAAACTCTTAAATGCTTGCAAGGCTGCCTTGACAGTCTCATGTTGGTTTTGTTGAGCTTCCCAAGCTTGAGTGCAGTGCTCTCATTGCCTGCAAACTTTTCTCTGATACGAAGTGCAGTGTTTGTGCCTTGAAGCTGTTGCTGATGTCTAACAGTGTTTATAAACAAGGGGTGACACAGTGGTGATGGGCAAACAGGTGTCAGTGCTTGCTAGTACAGGCAGACTGGGTGAAGTCGGACAAATCTTGAAGAGAAAAATAGCCTGCAAACCCAGTTTTGAGAAACTTGAGCTGACAGTGTGGGCAGGAGCAGTGTTTCTGTCACAGAAGCTCGTGGAAATGCATTTGGAGAGACACCTTTCCCCTCTCATTGTAGAGAGAGGGGTTGAGCTGAGTTTCTTGACCACACCAGTCCTGACTTCTCTATAAATGCCTGAATGAATAAAGAATCTAGTCAATGTACAGAGTATAGTGGCTGGTGGGACTTCACATGATCTCCAGTGAGCTTGGTCAGAAGTGACTGAATTCTCCAGGCTCAACAACTTTGGATTTTCAAGTGACTGTTGAAATGTGGTCTTAGAAAATAATGCCTTGTGCTTTCCCTGGGCACCATGAGAAGCCCATCAGGGTGGATCTGCTCAGGGTCCCCCTGGCCTGGGGCAAACCCAAACACAGATACAGGCTGGATGGAGAATGGCTTGAGTGCAGCTCTGAAGAGAAGGATTTGAGGGTGTCAGTGGATGAAAAACTCAACATGAGCCGGCAATGTGTGCTTGCTGTCCAGAAGCCAACCTAGTCCTGGGCTGCACCAAGAGAAGTGTGGCCAGCAGGTTAAGGGACGGGATTTTGTCCCTCTACATGGCTCTGGTGAGACCCCAACTGGAGTTACTTTGTCCAGTTCTGGAGCCCTCAACATTGAGCTGTTGGAGCAGGTCCAGAGGAGGGCACTAAGATGATCAAAGGGCTGGAGCACCTCCCTTCTGAGGACAGGCTGAAGGAGTTGGGGTTGTTCAGCCTGGAGAAGAGAAGGCTTAGGGACAACATTGTAGGAGCTTCTCAATACCTGGAGGGTGCTACAGAAAGGCTGGGGTAGAACTTATTAATAGGGTCCAGGATGGCAGGACTAGGAGGAATGGATGCAAATTGGAAGAGGGGAGATTCAGGCTGGAGAGAAGAAAGACTCTTTCCTGTGAGGCTGGTGAGACAGTGGAAGAGGTTGCCCAGAGAGGCTGTGGATGCCCCCTCAATCACTGGAGATGTTTAAGGCCAGGCTGGATGAGGCACTGAGCAACCTGGTGTGGTGGGAGGTGTCCCTGCCCATGGCAGGGGGGTTGGAACTGGATGATCTTGAAGGTCCCTTCCAACCCAAACCATTCTATGATCTGAGCTGTTTAATGGTACCAGCCTGTTCTGTAATGGTGCCAGTTCCACCAGTGAGCTGTGGTTGACATGGTGGGAAGCTGCAGCTCCAGCTCTTGTTCCACCAGAGCGAGCACCACTTCACGCTTGGCCTCTTTTTGCAGACCTCCCGCAGCAAGGGGAGAAGAGAAAACGAAATCCAGAGGACGATGTAGAGGAAGACGCAGAAGAGGAAGAGGAAGATGAGGATGACTGATCCCCAGCGAGCCCAATCAGTTTTACAGACTCTGACTGTGCTTGTCTTAACCTCCCCGTTGTGTCTATGTGAGACTGTAAATCCCCCGTCTCCCGCTCCTCCCCCCCTTTGTATGGCTGCAGCCTCCACAATATATTTTTTTAAGATGTAGAATACTGTAGGCATTCAGGGGAATCTTCCATACAAGGCTCACTTTTTTTCTCTCTCTCACAACTATCTCATGACCAAAGGCTTTTCTCCTCCGTTCCGTGGTTTGTTTGCAGCAGTTTGCAAGGAAAAAAAAAAAAAAAAGAAAAAAAAATTAATTTCCTCCTTAGGGTATCTTTCATGTCTGAAATCAGCCTTTGCCACACTGGACCCAGAGCTTCAGCTTGCCACCAACCCAGCCTGATGGCAAAGATGGCATCGTTTGCTCTTCTCTTGCTCTCCTCCCACCCCCTGGAGAAGAAGGTGGATCCCTCCCGAGCAGTGGGTGCAGATCTGGTTCCTCTTCAAACAGGCTGGGAGCCAACACTCCCTGAGCTCTCTCTGAGCAGAAAGAATGGTCAAGTGTCGCCTGTGGAGATGCTTGAAGATGCTGGGGAGGGTGGATATGGAGGGTCTGGGCTCTCAGGGTTGGAGGGGGAAAGAGGGGGTTTGGCTGCTTGAAGACCTGGTACCTCTGATGATGCACCTTGCAGTAGTCCTGCACTTGCTTTCCTATTTTTGATAAACTGGAATCTTTTTTTTTCCTGGTGGCCACCTACTTGTAGGGTTGTAGAGTTGTTCTGGGGGCTGTTTAAGCATCTTCTGGTGTCGATGAGGCTTCTCCTCACCCTGCAGCAGCCTCTGCCTTTGGGAAGAGATAGGAAAGGGCAGGTGAAGGGATACTGCACCTGGGTCAAAGCTCCAGTTTGCACTGGGCGAAACACCTTCAACCAGTATCACTGTGATGCACCTAACTCGGCGTTCCCCAGGAGACCGTGTTAGCCTAAATTTATTCTCAGGGTCCCTCTGCTAGCCACTGCCAGCTCTGGACAGCACAGCTCACTTCACTGAAGCCTGGTGTTTGCATCCTCCTCCTTTTTTCAGCCTAGAGAAGCACATTGCTTGCTCAAAAATCCTCCTTTCCCACCTGTCTCAGCCTTGAGGTGGAAATAGGGGGGGGAGAGTAGAAAGGGGGAGACCCAACTGGTTGCAGCTCTTCACCAGAGGGTTTTTGACCCCTTCACCTGCCCTTCCTCTGCCTGGAAGGTGTTGGGTGGGCACATCCCATGGCCTCTGGGGCATCCCAATGGAAGGGGAGTGCTGGGTGCTGGGGTGATTGGGGGGTAACTCTCCTTCCTCCTCAATTTTGGGGCTCCCCATGAGTGTGGCCGCACTGGCACTTCAAGAGGTTGCCCAGCAGCCAGAGCTGGTGGCCAAGGGTGGGGAGAGGAGGTGTGTGAGGAGGAGGGGATGTTGTGTTGCAGCACATCCAGAGTTTCTCTTGCTTCCTTCTGGACCTCGCTGTCATCCTCTTGCATTGTACAGTCGCTGTAACCATTCGGAGAAGAACTTAAGTCCTGTAAAATGCAAACTGAGTAACTTATAAAAATGTTAAATGAATTTAAAAAAAAAAAAATTTCAGAGCAGCAGTTACTTTGAATTTTTTTTTCCCTGCATTTTTAGCAGATTGTTGAGGATTTTATATTAGCCTATTAACTGTCAGGGTTTGATTGGTCAGACTAGTCCCAGAAATAAGGATCTCCAGCCCTTTTGTATCTTTTGTTACAAAATTTGGATAAAACTTTAAATAAAGACTTCACTTTCTAAAAATCCATTGTGATAAACGTCGTCTTGGCTGCTCTGGGAATCCCCCTGCAGGAGAGCTGGAGGAGGCTGCTTTGAGATGGCTTTTCCAGAGTCTCTTAGGGAGCTGTGACTGTCCCTTGTCCCCAGCATGGCCTTTTTGTGACTTGATCCAGATGGGACTAGATGATCTCTCCAGGTCTCTTCCAATCCCTGACATTCTGGGATTTTGTCTCTTCTGAGCACAGGCTGAAGGAGTTGGGGTTGTTGAGCCTGGAGAAGAGAAGGCTCAGGGGGAACCTCAGAGGAGCTTCTCAATACCTGAAGGGGGCTACACAAAGGCTGGGGGAGGACTTTTTAATAGGGTCCAGGATGGCAGGACTGGGAGTGATGGATGCAAATTGGAAGAGGGGAGATTTAGGCTGGAGTGAAGAAAGAAGTTCTTTCCTGTGAGGATGGTAAGACAGTGGAAGAGGTTGCCCAGAAAGGCTGTGGATGCCCCCTCAATCCCTGGAGGTGTTTAAGGCCAGGCTGGATGAGATGTTGAGCAACCTGGTGTGGTGGGAGGTGTCCCTGCCCATGGTGGGGGGGTTGGGTCTAGATGGTCTTGAAGGTCCCTTCCAGCCCAAACCATTCTATGACTTGGTCCTGAGCCCCAACGGGTGGGGATGGGGGAGATGAAGGGGATGAAGCTCAGTGGTGGGACTGATTCGGGGATGCTGGGGATGGAGTGGCACAAACATCCAGTCACAGGATGAGGGGCAGTGGTTTGAAACTAGAGCAGGGCAGGGTTAGGAGAGACATGAGGAAGAAGTTCTTCCCATGAGGGGAAGAACTGGCCCAGGTTGACCAGAGGTGGCAGAGGCCCCAATAAGCTTGGAGACATCCAAGGCCAGGCTTGCTGAGGCTCTGAGCAACCTCATCTAGTGCAGGATGTCCCTGTCACTGCAGGGAGTGGCACTCGATGGCCTTTGAAGGTCCATTCCAACCCAAAACAATCTAGGATTATATGATAAACCATCCCCAGTCCTGGCACAGATGTGTCTGCAGGAGCCACATGGGCTGCAGCTGAGCCTGTTCTGGAGCTCACTGGTCCAGGAGAGGTTGGGGAAGGGTCCTGTGATGGGTTTAGACTGGGAATCTGCCTTCTGCCCTGGAGAAATGGATGGGGTCAGGGTACAGACCCTAGGCAAGGAGGAGGAACCCCATTGCTGGCTGGACTGGGGGCATTGAGGTAGTCACCTGGGGCTCAGGGATCCAAGCTGTGCCTGATGCCCCTGTGGCCCTACTGGGGTGCTGGATGGGGTCCCTCCCTCATCTCCCTGGGGCTGCCACAGTCCTGTTGTCCCTCTGTAATGAGTTGCTGCTCCATTAGTTCTCTGTAGAGGTGGGAGGGGGAGAGCTTCCACTCAGGCTTCAGAGCATCCATCCCCTTGCTCAGGACTTGGGGAGGGGTTTGCACTGGATGGGGGGACATCCAGGCTGCTTGGCTGCTCCCAGCCCCACTCCCAACGATGTCCACTGTTGTACCCCCACCCTGCCCTGAGACACTCCCTCCCCCCTCACCAACCCCTTCTCAAATTCAGCCTCATTGTCCCTTCTTCACCCCAAATAGGTGACTGTGGGGCTGCCCCACTGCAGCAGGGAGTCCTCCACCCCAACTTCCCAGCATGGAGGGAACAGCACTGGAGCTTCAGCTCGCTGCAGCTGGCCCCATCCTTCCACCCAGCTGGATCCTCACTTCTCCCAGTTACTCTCCATCCTCATCCAAGTTAGTGTTGCCCCTGGCTGGTGTCCATGTCCATCCCCCTCTCCCCCGGGGAAGTGCGTGGAGGGGTGAATTATGGTGGCCTTTGATGCTGCTCCCCCCTCAATCCTGTTCCTGTTTGCAAGGACTGCTGCAGGAGGGAGGAAAGGTCCTTCCTGAGCCCCCATCACTGGGCAGAGTTGTGGGGGTCCTACTTTGTGCCCCCTCCCCCCAGCTTGGAGAACCCACAGCTGGACTGAGGAGGTAGGAGGGTGAACCCACCCCAAGCCCTGGGAGGAAGAACCCCCCCAAACCCTGGGAGGAGGTGTCAGGGAAAAGGCTGAGCTGGGAGATAGTGAGGCGTGGTGGGATGTAAATTCCTTCTGTTTTTTCTCCCCCTCTCTGGACTCAGGATGCTGGAGCAGAGGGATGGCAGAGTGGGGGGTACCCAAATGTGGCACCCGATGTGATGTTGGTCACCCAATGTGACTCGGGGGGAGGAGGGGGCTCTCACAGTGTGAAGGGGGACCAGTATTCACCAGTACGAGGAGGAGCATGCGATAACTTGCCTTCCCTCAAACCAGTTTGGAGCAAACCCCGCTCCTGCGCAGAGAAGCCCCGGGGTGAGAAAGTGCGGTCGCCCCGATCCCACGGGGGGGAGGTTGTAGGAGGAGTATGGGGGGATGTGAGAGGGGGAGGTGTGGGTGCAGCCCCCCCAGGGCTGAGGCACGGAGGAGCTGCTGGGGTGGAGCAGGGACCCTGTTCTCCTCTCACTGCCTGGAGCTGAGCAACCCCCCGGCACCCATGGTGGGGCTGATGGGACAGAGGGAGGCTCCCTGGTGCTCGGGAGGGGGACACAACGAGGTCTTGCCCTGGTTTTGGGTGCTGGAGGTGGGGGTACAAGGTCCTGTCGTCTTTTGGGGGCACAATCTGGGTGCTGAGGTGGGGGGAGCAAGGTCTTGCCCTGGTTTTGGGGGCACAATCTGGTTATTGGGGTGGAGATAGGGAGGGAAAAAGTCTTACCCTGGTTTTTGGGGCACAGATCGGGGGGCGGGNAAAAGTCTTACGCTGGTTTTTGGGGCACAGTCGGGGTGCTGGGGTGGGGGGAGCAAAGTCTCGTCCTGCTTTTGGGGGCACAACCTGGGTGCTGGGGTGGGGGGAGCAAAGTCTTGCTGTGGTTTTAGGGTACTATGTGGGTGCCGAGGTGGGGGGAACAAGGTCTTGCCCTCGTTTTGGGAGCACAATCTGGTTATTGGGGTGGAGATAGGGAGGGAAAAAGTCTTACCCTAGTTTTTGGGGCACATATCTGGGTGCTGAGGCAGGGGGGACAAAGTCTTGCTGTGGTTTTGGGGCACAATCTGGGTGCTGGGTTGGAGGGGACACAAAGTCTTGCCTGGTTTAGGGGGCACCATGTGGGTGCAGGGGTGTAGCTGGCAGCTCTAACTCTGCTTCTTGGGAGCTCATCCATCACAGTTTGGGATGTGTTGATGTAGCCCCTCAGTCTGCACCCCTCAAACTTTGGGCAGAGCTCCCAGGGGGCCCCCACAAAGTCTGTCCAGTCCTGTACAATTCCCATTTATTATTTTAAGACCTCATTCCAGAGAAGTCCACTAACTCCTGAGCAACCTACTGGGAACTCCCCTGCCCACACCAGAGCCCCTGAAGCTGAAGCAACGAGACCACTCAAGGAGGGAGACAACGGGATATCAGGAGTGGGGGTTTTAGAGTTTCCAGAGATAAAAGAGAGGGTAGAAAATCAACAGAAAAAAAGACATCCCCCCTAAAATCACCACCCTGTGCTGGAGGATGCTCCCAGTGCCCGGTAAAGGGGGGGGTCCCTGTCCCAGTAGGATGACATGGGGCTGTACTGTGCCCCCCCAGTATGACTGGAAGAGAGGGGTGGAAGGAAGGAAGGATGGGGAGGAGCAGGAGCAGTCCCAGGGGAGCTGGGGGGTGCATCAGAGCTGGGAGTACAACGAGTTCTCCATCTCCGGCGTCAGCTTGGTGTGGAAGGAGGTGATGCCCACCCCGAAATCTGGAGGGAGAGGGAGGGAAAAGAGCTGTTAGTGCCATGGCTGAGCCCCTTGTGGGAAGGACACGTGGATCGCCCCCCTCCCTCCCTTCCCCAGGGCATCACTGAAGGTTGGGGAAAGGGCAGGAGCTGGAGCTGGACCTCCCCTGCCCCCAGGGCATCACTAAAGGCTGTGGGAGGGTCAGGAGTGGGGATCTGGACCCCTTTATCCTCAGGGCATCACTGTTGGCTGGGGAGGAACAGCAACTGGACACCCCCCGCACACCCCACCACCCTCAAGGTACCACTGTAGGTCAGGGGACCAGGACCAGGAACCCCTCACCCCCAGGGCATTACTGGAGGGTTTGGAGTCTGGACCTCCCTATACCCAAAGAATCACTGTAGGCTGGGAAGGGGGGCAGGAACTGGAGCTGGACCCTCCCCTGTCCCCAGGGATCCCTTTAGGCTGGGAGGGGGGGCAGGAGCTGGACCCTCCTCTGTCCCCAGGATATCACTGTAGGCTGGGAAGGGGAGCAGGAGCAGGACTGGATGGTCTCTTGAGGTCCTTCCAACCCCTGACATTCTGTGACTATATGACCCCCCAAGTCCCCAGAGCATCACTGCAGGCTGGGCTGGGGACAGGATCTGGATCCTGATGCCCACCCCAGCATCTGGTACCCCCCATCCACGGCAGAAGCAGTGGGGTACACATTCTCCATGGCCAAGCTTGCTCCTCGGGGGGTGTCCCAGCAGTATTGGGGTGTCCCCCCCCTCTCCCTTCTCCGGGGCCGTACCCATGTCCGTGTCCATGCGGGCGGGTGGGAGCGGGTTCTTGCGGTGCTCCTCGATGTGCAGGGTCACCTCCTCCCGAGAGGGGGTGGAGAAGGGGCACTGGGTACAGCTGTAGCGGCCCCGAGTGTGCTCCCACACGATGCGGCTGTTGGAGGGGTGCCCTGCAAGGACAGGTGTTGGGGAGGAATCACAGTGACTGCCCACCCCTCTGTCCAAACCAGACCTCCCCTTTCCAAGCCAGACCCCCTTTTCCAAACCTACCAGACCACCCTGATCACCCAGACACATGGTGCTGGGTGCTCAGCTCCACTGGTGCTACAGGGACAGAAACACTCACTCTGCTCCAAGCTCCACATACACAGAGGTCACTTTCCCACGAGGGACCCTCAAATGTGGGAGCAGGGAGCAAAGCTTTGCTCCTCCACTTACCCCCAGCCCTGACCTCCCTTTGCCCATCGCCTCTCTGCACCCCAAAGGGAAGTGGATTTGGGGGTGGGGGGCTTGGCACCCAAGTATTTTGGGGCAGAGGTGATTTGGGGGGGCTTGGCACCCAAGTATTTAAACTGCAGCTCCTTCTGATGATTCTACCCACAGGTTCTGGAAGAACCAGGCTGGGTGGTTCCTATGGGGAAGAGCAGGAGCCCTCCCCCACCAGCCCCATTTATGAGCAGTCCCAAACCAAGGGAGCCCACCCTCTCCCTCTGCTCCCCATGGAGCATGGTGCCACCATATGAGACCTCTCCCAGCCCCCATGGACCCCTCCTCCTACCCCAAACCACACACTGTCCCCCACAATCAGTAGGTGCCAAACTAACCTGGAGTCACTCCGGAGCCAAAGCATGGGAGGAGGGGGCTGACACTCACACCTGCACAGGGAATGGAGGGGCAAGACAAGCATTAGGTATTCTGCTCCCTTGGGGGGAGATGTTAAGGGGGTGGGGGACAGGTCTGGCCAGGCCCCCCCTCCACTTCACATCCCCCAGTACTCCAGGGAGAAGCAGGGCTGGGAAAATTTGGAGGCTTGATTCTTTTTTGTGTGGTTGCTGGTGCTTTCTCCAATAGAGCAACCCTGTGGGTGGGATGGAGCTGGAGGTGGGGGGAAAGAGGTGGGATTGGGCTGGGAAAAATTGGGGGAAGAGATGGGGTAGGGCTGGGCAAAAGGGAGGGAAGAGGTAGGATATGGCTGGGGAAAAAGGGGAGAAAAAGGTGGGATAGGGCTGGGGAAAAAAGGAGGGAAGAGGTGGGATGGGGCTGTAGAGAAATATGGGGAAGAGGTGTAATGGGACTGGGGAGAAAGGGGGAGGAACAGGTAGGATAGGGCTGGAAAAAA
>VZTY01002766.1:38926-124468 GCA_013400935.1 Turnix velox | reverse complement strand
TGTGATTCTGTGATTCTTCTGTGTGAAGCTGGGCAGCCACTATTCACTGCTTTCATAACATATCTGAAATGCTGGGAATCTCCAGAGTGCTGCCTGTTTCCGCTAATGGGATAGAAGCTTTGGCTTTAGTATCTCAGTGCCTGAGTAACTCATTCTGATGATGATTGCTTTCTTCCACTGCCTCTTTGGTCACAGTACTGCTGTCAGGTGACACTTCCAACACTGGTTATGGTGGTAACACTCAGGTGGTTTTGTAAGCCACTGAGTAATTTCTGTGAGCTTGATCTCAGCTTTATATCTGCCCTTTGAAAAGGTTTCATTTTATTTCAATGGCATGTTTGTTTCTTTCCATGAAGCTGAGAACTTTTTACCTGTTTCTCCCACTCTCAGGCCTCAAGACTATGAAATTAGTGTAGCAGTCAGCTATTTACTGGCATTGTCCTAATTTTAGTATTGTTCATGCTTTACAGAGAAACATGATATACAAGAAAAAAAACACGTTTGAGCAATATTGGTGCAATGTGTCTGACATGTAGCAATATTCTCTGTGATTATCACTCCATACAATATTCAAAACAGTGATGAATTATGACAGATCCTCCTCTGAAATAACTCAGCATAGTTTATGAAATCAATGCAAGCATATCAGTTTACATCTGCTGAAGATCTGAGCTCTGTTTCTAGCTTTCTGCTAAACCGTCTCTATGATGGAGGTGAGTACCTGAGGTGAACAGTTAAAATCTCTAGGTGCACTTCACTTTTGAGAAACTCATGATATGTTTCAAACATAAGCAATGAGATGCAGCACCCGAGTATTGAAAATAAGTAACATCTCTGTCGAAATCTGGCATAAACATGGTATAAACTTCTCCAATTTGTAGCAAGGATAAAAGAGTCCATGGGAAATTCCTGAACTTCCAAAGGCGAAGAAACCTTTAGAAATGATGGCAGGAGAAAGAAGAATGTGCTGACTCTTTTTTTTTGTTTCTACACAAGCAATTTGCTTTTACCTAGATGCACATCTCCAGTATACTCACAAACACTTTCTAGTAGGTAATTGTAATTGTAGTGAAATTGTAGTAACATGAGATGTATTAGAATACCATCCATGCTAGTTCAGCTTTACAGGAAAAGGACCTCCATTTTCTGTGAGTGAAGACCAGAGAGCAGTGATTAGCAGAGTCGAATAAGCACAGTTCTGCTGACTACCTAAAAAGATACATATCCTTTTTTCCCCTGTCATTTACAGGTGAAGAGGAATTAATTCAGAAAAGACCAAGATATGAATACTTTCAATAATAAAGTAACAATTCAGAATGGTGGCGTGAGAGGAACTATTTGTAATGATCAGTGTAACGACATGAGCTTCTCCCACTGCTAACAAATCTGAGACTGTTCAACAGTTCCCCTCCTGTAGGAGCTTTTCCAGTTATTCCTTTTTATTTATACATGTGTCTTTTTTTCCAAATCCACCAAAAATATCATTCAAAAGGACCACACAGAGAACTGATCTACCTAGCAAAAATGTCTGGAGGGAAATAGTAATGTAAATTTTGATTTACTGAATGCACAAAAGAAGGAGGCTGCTGCCTAAGAAATGGATGACAGCATCTGAAAGTGGTTCCAGCATTTTAAAAGCAATTATGGGGGGTAGATTTATGCATGAAACCTGCTCTGTACATTAACTAAATTTGTGGGTTTAATCACTGGAAGGAGAAAACCAGCTATGAAATACCCAAAGTAACAGGTCATTGTAGATATTCCCCTGAGGACAAAATTTGTGTCGGTGTGTGTAGACAGGCCAGCGTGTATGTGTTGCAGAAGTGACAAAGGAAATAGTCAGTGAATGTCCTCAAAAAGCAAATACAGGAGAATGCTGGAATATATGGCTTCCTGAATAAAGAAAAAAAAGCTGTGACTATGAGAAGATTTCTTAGTATGGGAATGGCAAAGGAGTAACACATTCTTCACTCCAATGGAAATTAATGGAGCATGCATTCCTCATTCTCAGTCTATTTGAGGCTGCAACAGGGGATATCACATCTGGCAAAACTACTTTGAGTCAAGTTATACCACTTATAACATCATCTGGACCTTAGGAAACAGCTTTCTGAAAATAAGGAATTCTGTGCAGTACCTGACATTAGCCCTGTTGAAAGGTACTGATAAGTTGCAGAGGCCCCAGAAATTAAAGGCCACATTTACATGGAATTTCCCTGCACTTTATTACAGTCAATTCCCTGGTTTTGCAATTTTAACCTGCCCTTTTCCCTTAAGTGCCTTCCCCAGGGTGAGCAGGGGGTGCTTGTTTGTGAAAGGAAACTGAATCAGTCAGAAAGGAGAGCATCTGAGACAACAGAAGAGTGCTGCGTACCCAGAAAATCTGGTAAAAATTGAGAGCATTCATTATTAATAGAAATACTATTTTCAAACAATGTCGCACTTTCATCTCCAAGGATTTCACACGCTATAGTCCTGATCCTGTGTTTGTAGTCCTAACTCCCACAGTTATCTTGATCAGATTTGATGGAATTAGTGGTGTGAGCAAGATGCACACTTTACAGAACTTTGCAGAACCTGGCTGTAAGCAGCTTCATTAGAACCTAGCTACTGCTGGGATGGACTGGCCTCTAGATTTTTCCATACATTCTACACTATTGAATTCCTTTGCAGGTGGGGGCTTTTTTGACAGGATGGTGAGGTTTTCAGAAGTGCCTTCAGACTTCTACACTACTCACAGAGCAGAGTCCTGTTCTGTTAGTACCCACAGCATTGCATTACATGAGTGAGGTTCACATTTTTCCCCCTTGGTTTTGCTCTAGAGTAACTCTGAAACAGAAACACTGTAATATCCATGAATTTCTGAAAGAATCCCCATAGTCAAGGAGGCTGTCAGAGCTAGCTGGTGTTCATAAACCAAGCTGATGGAAGATTTGGAAATGAAAAAGAGAAAAGGAAAAACTAAGCTGTCTTAAAATCTCCTATTGGAGCACACTGGATTAAGGGCTACACACAGGTTCAGTGTTTGCCTTCACACCAGAGTGGGATTCTGAATCAAAACACCAGATCTGTGCACCACCATGGATGGGTGTCTTTTAAACCAGTATCTCCATCCATGTTTGCTTGGCATCATCTGTCATTTGGCACTGTTTAGTTTAACTGTCCCAGCAAGGTGATCATCAACTAATGCATTAACTAACTGTTGTATTTATGCAAGTGTGTGAATGTGTAGGGGTAATTGGGTTGCCAAGTGCTTTGTTCAGAGTTCAATAGATTAGTGGCAGAAGCAGAAAATTATACACAGTGGTACAAAGTTTACCACCCAAACTAAACTTCTGCCCTTATTAAGAATATATAACAGAGCTCATTTCTGCTGCAGGATTGTAACATATAGAATTGGATTTTTTAAAATTTTTTTTTGTTTCCAAGAACGGCTATAAAAAGTCCCCAGTGTCCCATCCTGCACCTGTGATTATAAAAATATTTAAAATCACAGAATAGATATATGGCTAGGCAGACACATATTTTGATTTATATTATACTATGGTTTAGGAACACATTTGAAGGCAAGGTTTTTGGCTTACAACAGCATCACAATAGCAGTCTTCCAGCCATATATTACAGGGATGACCCCTGAAAATTATCTAGGTTTAATACAAGGCTATAATATAGGGTTTCTGAAAAGTCTACATAACCAATAGACAACATAAAAAGTCATATTATTATTTATGTGCCATCAAATCACATTAGGAGGGATCTGACCACATAAATAGTAAAATGACTTTTTGGGAATATGGAAATTAAAGAAAAATGTTTCAAATAGAAACCATAATTTACAGAAAAATCACAAATATGCAATCATGTTATGAAAGTAAGAGAGGCAAAAAGAGAAAGGAAGACTTTCTGGAATCTTTTCCATATACTTTTGTATTTCATGTAAGATTTTATTTTTTTAACACATCCAATCAAAGACGCATCCTGTCATGTTATATCATTATTACCTATATTTATTGTATTATACTGTGAGCTATGTGGGAGTTGACTGATATATATGTTGTCAGCTGTTTGCCAGCTGTTTGCTCCTGGGATGAGCTGGGTGAATTTTAGCTTCTCAGAATTATCAAAATAAACAGCATCATTTCCCTTTGTTCTTTCTCCACTGTGCAAAAATGTTCATGGGTAGAAAAACTTTCCAGACCCAAAATATCACCTGTAAGATTAACTTGAATTGGTTATGAACACTTATCAGTATTTATAAGTTTCTCATTGTTTGGTGATACCAATAAAAACTGTCGAATAAGTAGGAATAATAATTGTGGCAATTATGGAATATTTGGAGTGTAATGAGTGCTGCAAAGGCAAGGGTAAAAGTAGGGGGCCACTCCAAAGAAAAGTTCATTAGCCAAAGAACATGGCTGGAGTTGATGGGGTTTTTGCTATTGACCTCAGTGTGAACTGAGTTGACCTTTGCCCATGCACAGATTCTGGCAGATGGGTTGTCACTTTGCCTCAGGTCCCCTCTGTGGGACAGCACAAGGCTGCACTGCTGCAGGCATAGCCTGTGATGCACAGGACCTTCCAGTCTTCTTTCATGAGAATAAAACAGAGTGGACTAAAATGGAGGTTCTATTGCCTCAATACAGCAGTGGACAAAACCAACACATTCAGCAGCAGAATGAAATTGTTACAAATGCTGGCAATTATCACCCTAGGTTTTTGAGAGGTAAGGGTTAAAGGGTTATTGCTATACTCCCTATGAGTCCTCTGACTGATATCATTGATGAGGGAATTTCTCTCTGCTGCTCTCAATTTGGCAAGTACTTAACACATGCCTGGTATTAAAAAAATAAGCAGTGCTACTGACTTAGAGGTGAATGTATCTCATGGCATGTGAACAGGACATTTATTTGCCTAAAATTTACCATGTGCCTAATCTTTGCTGGGGAGATGGTCAATATTCATAGACTATTTTTAAGAAAAAAAAAAAAAGACTTCTATTTTGAAATAGTAATAAATACTAAATTCCTGGAAGATTAAAGGATTGAAGAGACTTTACGTATCACTGTTGTGCGTGCACAGCTCCCTTTGAAGTTAACGGAGCTTGTGTGTGCAAAAGGGCAGTGATATCGGGACACAGAGTTCATAATATTGAGGTTTAGCAGCCAAAAACATTGAGGATATCTAGAATAAGTATATGAACTTTAAAGGCTTGATTGCTTTGAAGTACTACTTCTTTCTTTTCCTCCCTCCCCTTTTTTTCTTTTCTTTTTAAAAAGAGAACAATTTGGAACTTTCTTTTTTACCCAGCATGTAACAGTTAAAACCTACATGCAGCAAAATCTGTCTTTCAGGAAACTTGCCTGAGAGTTAAACAGAATAGCAGATGTTGTTTGGAAAAGCTGAGGAGAACCTCGTGCAGATACAAAAGGAGCAAGAAGCAATCTAGAGGCAGAAAGCAGAGTTTATGGAAACATGAAGGTGAGCTATTCAGCATGAAAGATAACCAGGTAGCAGAATGACTCTATGCCAAGGGATGGTGGACAAACTGTCCAGGATCATAGCACGTCAGAATTTACCTCTGGGAAATCTGTTGAATTGGGAAGGCTGTGATTATTTTGTACCTCGGCTTATCTGTGTGTGCTCAAGCAAGAAAACTATATAGCTATTAACTTGCTTGCTGAAAGAAAACAATTAGCTAGAATTCTTGGTGATGCTCTTAAATGAGGACATTATTTTTGTTTTGCAAACAATGCACTTACTTATTGACCTTCTTTTGGAAACTTGCAAATGCTGTGTTTCACTTTAGATGAGAGGAAGTCTTAAAGCTCTTTACGATTCTTCCTCTCCATATGAGCTACTCTCAGGATAGTGCTGAGGGAAAGATGAGGGGTGCTTACTGCTATCCTGCTCTGCCTAACACAGATGTAAAATAGCACCTTTAAAGAATCTGGATAAAGACTGTGAAGCTGAACTGTTCCAACAGTATAGTATTAATCACTTATTAACAGTCTTTGTTATTTGAAATGTTTTCTCATTTTCTACCAACCTTTCATAAATCTTGTTTTGCCCTGCTGGTTGCTCTCTTGTGAATGGCATCAGCAGCTGTATCTCAGTTTGGAAGGATGTGTGTGTGGAAAAGGAAAGGAAGAAGGATGACAGGCTGTAGCCAAAATACTTTTGCAAAACGACTGCTAACTCACCACACTACACTCTTTTTCCTTCCCTGCTAATTACAGGAAAAGTGATTTATTAATATTTGTGCAATGGTAACTTCTCAGCTCACCCACAGCCTTTTCTAATCCAGCCAATTATTTTCAATGTTACTTTTAAGCTCTGACTTTAATTAATGGGGCGCAGAAGTTTAAAGCATATGGGGTTGCTTTTCTTAAGTCTGGGAACAAGAAGGGTTTAAAAACCCTGCTGATATACTTCTCAATACTGCACTTAAACTCTGTTTCTGAAAATGCTACATATAAGTTGTCACATTTTCTTCAGCTTGACATAAAATTCTGTGACGTGTCACATCAAATAGCAACAATCATGAAATTTTTAGGGATGTGTCAGTTTTGAGATTCTTTCTTTCTTGCTTTGATCCATCATGGTTCAACTGGAAGATAAAATAATCACTTCCATTTCTCACTACTTTTTTTAAAAACATATAATAAAATATATATATTAAAAAAAATCAAAGTATTTGTTCTGAAGCCCCTTTAAACAGAAAATTCTTGTCGCTGCTAAAATTGGCTGCAAAACTAGTGCTTGAGTTTAGGTGATGTTTTTTGCCTGCTCCATCATGTAGCTTGAAAGGNTGTCTTACAAAAATATATATATTAAAAAAAATCAAAGTATTTGTTCTGAAGCCCCTTTAAACAGAAAATTCTTGTCGCTGCTAAAATTGGCTGCAAAACTAGTGCTTGAGTTTAGGTGATGTTTTTTGCCTGCTCCATCATGTAGCTTGAAAGGTGTCATCATTTATGGGATACCTGTGGTCATATCATAGAATGGTTTAGGTTGGAAGGGACCTTAATGATAATCTAGTTCCAATCCTCCTGCCATGGGCAGATTCTCTTTCCACTAGACAAGGTTGCTCAATGCCTCATCCAATCTGGCCTTAAACACCTCCAGAGAAGGGAGTCCACAACCTCTCTGGCCGACCTCTTCCAGCATCTCACCAGCCTCACTGTAAGGAATTTCTTTCTTATATCTAGCCTGAATCTCCCCTCTTCCAATTTGCATCCTTTATTCCTAGTCTTGTAATCACATATCCTATTAAAAAGTCCTACTCCAGCCTTTCTGTAGGTCCCCTTCAGATATTGGTAAGCTACTATGAGGCTCCCCCTGAACCTTCTCTTCTCCAGGCTGAACAACCCTGACTCCCTCAGGCTGTCCCCATAAGGGAGGTGCTCGAGCATCCTGAGCATCTTTGTGGCCCTCCTCTGGACCCACTCAACAGCCCAATGTCCTCCTTATGTTGTGGGCTGCAGAACTGGGCACAATACTCCAGGTGGAGCCTTCTCACCTCTGTGATGCCATCTCAGTCCCATGACATCAAAGATGGTAACAGCACTTTATGAATGAGATCTGTCTGTTAGGTGTTAATTTAAGTGACCAAATAGATAACCTCACAGCAAAACCTCAGAGCACTCCCTGTAGCAACAGATGGAGTGAGGTACAGCCAGACTTCACTGTAATTTTTTGATGAAGCCACGTAGCTACAGCACCACCTTATCCTCCTAGTTGAGTTTGGACTACCACTGTACCATCTCCCCAATCCCTCTCAGGCTGTCATTCATCTCAGGTGCCCATGGTGGCCACGGTGGGTGGCAGAGTATGTCTGCCCTGGGGGGGGTGTGGAGCACAGCTGTGGGAGAGGAGAGCATGCAAGTGGCAGCCCCGCCAGTGGTGCAATTCATCAGCAGGACGGCTACTGCTGGGAGGAATTCCTCCCCGGTGGGATGAACCTCCAGTGACTCTTCTTGGGGGCTGAGGCCATTCCCCTCCCACCCAGGCAGAGCCATCGCTCAGCCTGGGGCTGAACTCTCCCTCACCCCCTGACCCCTTCTTCAACTCCCACATAAGCATCAAGGCATGAATCAGGCCTCTGCAGGGCTCAGAGGCCTTGGAATTCACCTCCTCTTCATAATCAGCCCAACAGGACTCTTGGTGCCCCACTGGGGCAGAGGGATGTCTGCTCTCAGCCCTAAGCATCATCTCTGCCTCCCCTTACCTACAACACCCAGCTGAGGAGACTCACCTGCCCAGTCTCAAAGGGAATATTGTTGCGTGTTGGAGGATGCAGACATCTTTTAACAATTTACACTTTTAATCTTCTTCTGGTTTTGCCCCTCATGACCCCCCTGAGTCTCTCCCCCACAAATCCCATGGCACAAACCCCTCTGCTTGCTCCTGGCAGCACAAACCAAAGGAATAGTATGGAATAACTTGCCTAATGTTGGGTGGGCATGTCCCCTCTCTTTCAGAGGAAGAAGCAGTGGTCTTCACCTGATGGCTCAGGGAATCATGCTTACATCTATCCCCAGGATGTATGACAAAAGGTGCAGAGGGTGCCAGTTCCAATTCACAAATCGCCTGATCTAACTGTGTTGTGCTGGGGGAAGCAGTGAGGAAAACAGAAGCACAGGGACAGCAGCTGAACCTTTGTGCTCTTCTTCTTTCTTTTTTTCAAATTTTATTTTATTTTTTTTCTTTCCCAAGGAAGCTTTCAATGTGCTCGCCCGCTGGGTCCTTTGGGAAAAGCATGCTCTGGCAATTTATTACACTGTCTCTAGGCAGAGCCTACTGCTGCTATATCAGGGAATTACTTAAGGAGCTACTCAGGTCCAGGTGGCTGTTTGAGAACTTATATCAAGAACTTACATCACCTGCTTATAGTTAAATTTAGAACCCTTCATTTGGCTCATTTCTCCTTTTATCAGAGCATAATTTAACCACTGGTCACTGGAGACAAAGAGAAGCCTAAATAAGCTTCAGAGTACAGCTGAGAAACACTGCTGGGATGAGCTAAGAAGCATCATTTTCATCTGAAAACCAGTGTCCTCTCACAGTGACCCTCATAGCTTCTGTTCTCTAGGGTTGGATAAAGGACCTGCTAAATAGGAGAAGAGAAGCAAATGGCAGCATGACAAGGGGTATCAGGAAGGTCAAGGGAAAGGAAAGGAAAAAGTATTTGGTCATAGCAGAGAGGAAGAGGCAAAACTTGTGTTTCTTTACATTTTAACTACTTGTTATGTTCCCCACTGCATTCGCAAACTGGGACAAGAAGGATATTGAGAGAAATACAAAGAAATCAACTAGCATTTACAATGAAATGTTTTAAAGCACACCAAAATCAGTGAGGGTTGCTGTGAAAAGTCTGTCCTGTAAACTGTAGCGGTTTGGGAACTGATTGACAGCAGCTTAGACATCTCGACACTAGACACCTGAAGCTGCCAACCTTTTCAGCTTGTCCCAAGACAAAGCTGTCCCAGCTCATCAGTCAGCACCCTTGCATTTCCTAGGCCTGCCAATTTTCAATTGGCTATGCTGACCCATAAAATCTAATAATATGAATATTTTATGACTTTTTCAGCTGAATAGTAACTTGAAGGTTTGAAATGTTTGAAGACTTTCCTTTGCTCACATCTTCCAATGTTTAGAATGGGACATTTCATAGCAGTTTTGCTTTTTCCTTTCATTCAGGTGGATTTAAATGCAATGAGTACACCAAGTACCAACTAGTCACGCAATTATGCCACTATTTTTTTCAAGGAACCTGTAAGCATTGTACAAACTTGATAACTAAAGCTGTGTGATGCTGCAGACCAGTAGCCTTTCCAATGAAAAAAAAAACAAACTAGATTCAGTTTTGGAAATGAGATTTTCACAACACTGTCCTAGATTTACTTGTCTCCCAGAGAATCTTTGTGTACCTTACAAAATGCATGGCACAATTCAGTGCAAAGTGTCATCTCTTCTCAGCAGAAGTAGGGAGACATAAGCAAGTATATCTGGGACAGATAAAGATGCAATAAAAGACTTTCCAAGAATTCAATGGGTCAAAGAGTTTTGGAGGCTTTCATAATGTATCTCTGAAATTTATCCAATCCAGCAGTATCCAATCCAATGTGAGATATCTGAAAACTCAAAGTAAGACCCTGCTGTGACAGTCCTTGCATGGTGCACAGGAAAGGCCACCAGGGCTTCTTGTAGACCCCTAATGCATAGGTAAGGGAGCTCCAGCAGGAAGCAGAATTCTCCCTCCTGAGTAGGTAAGTCCTCTCCAGCTTACGCAGGGCTGAAAAAGAAGGCAGAGCATACACAGGCAGATTTAACTACCTGCTTGACTTCAGAACTGATGGATAATCTATGTGTTTCTGTTTCAGCCAGAAAGTAAAACTGGTGGCTATACACTACCTCCATCATCCCAGCCTTAATCTCTCTGTTCTCTGCATTTTCTGCTTGATTGTCTGTGTGCAATAGTCTTTCCTTTTCTAATACAAAAGCCATCCTGAGGTGAGCATTACCTGAAAACCTCTAGTCCCTTGTACATACATGTAACGATATGATCCCAGATGTAACATAGCCAATTTGCAAGCACTTGTTTTGAGAGCTGTTTTCCATTTAGTCTGTTCATTAATTAGAATGAAAAAAATTGTTCTTGGTGGTCAGCAGTATCAGTCTCATTTCTACCTTGTGCACTTACACAGAAGCCTTCATGTATCATGATCACAGCACTTCATCAGTAAGACACTGTGATGTGAGATACCTACAATAAAATTGGCATCCATTCTAAGAATGTCTTGAGTAACTTGATCACCACACTTGAGTGACTGATCATTATCCTGGCATGAATAGGTAGTGTCTCAGAAACATATGCATAATGTAACATAAATGTTTACTATTTTTCTATCAAGTGACCTGGAAGAGATGACCCATAAATCAAATTAAAATTGTCTGTTGGAGACACACCTAGAAAAAATATTTCTAATTGTATTAGCTGGCATCACTTGGGTCCATTTCTATTTCTGGACTCCTGTGGGAACGTTAGATTGAAAATGGAGAAAACTTTTGCATAAAAATTATTTTTACCAACTAATGAATGAAAGAATACCGCCCGAGCTATGGTGCATTGATCACATCAGTGAAATAACATCTGTTCAGTTTCACAAATCTGATGTTCCCCCTTCTTCTTTTTTCCCAGAAATATTTATCTTTTTCCATGTGTAAGCTCTGCAGCTTCATTATGATCTATCACCACCAGAGCCTCCTTATTATCAGGTAAAGAGCAAGCCAAGTGATACTGCCTTTTCCCTTCTTCAGTTACTATCAAAACAGTGCAACAACCCCAGTCACAAACTCAAGAGTCTTTTGACAGCAGCAATTAAGCAACTTAATTAATGAGTGAATAAAAATGATAATATTTACTGAATGGGAGCATCCTGTTTTGCATTTTTATTCAAACTGTGCACCTGAAGAATACTACTGAGTATACTACCTCCTTCCCTTCTGCTTTCATCTCTTTTTTTCCCCTCACACTACTTTGACTTTGCAAGCACCCAAGAGCTACAGCATGCATAGATGCAGGCATGATGCTGAGGCATCAGAAGTTCCTTCCAGCCAGCTGAGGGGCATCCACTGCTGTCTTTCCTGTGGTTCTGTCTGACCCTGAAAACTTGACTCATATTTCAGGGACAATTTCCACAGTGCGTTCGAAAGCCTGAACTTCACACCAAATAAAGTGATTAATTCCTGATAAAGGGCTAATAAAAAAATTAATGCATTGTGTAATTAACAAACCTTGGAATGACAGATCACTCTGCCCACTTTCTCCATGTGATTTACTCGCACGTATACAGACTTCCCCCCATATTCTTTCTTTGCCTGTTAATCTGTGCCACCTCCATATATCACAAGCATACATATAAATATATATTTTAGCTTGCATGGATTTTCTCAATGAAATATATAGTCTATCTCAAGCACAAGTAAAGACCCATACATAATTATTTTGGAATGACAGACAGTGAGTTCCTTAGCTATTATTTTTGACGACCCTGTCATGGATGCCAGGCATATATTGTGGTAAGAACCTGAGAAACTTGGGAAAACCCACCTGGGGAGCAAACTCCTTTTTTCTTTATGGAAAGGTTCCCCAAGTGACAGGCCTCCAATCCTGGGTGAGCTTAATTAAAGTCAATAGAGAAAACTAAAGCATTCAAAATTGCTGCCTTTGGGGCTCCCCCACTCTTCCTTTTCTTCATTTGCTGACACTTTTAAGGGGAAGGTGCATTTTAAATTCCTTATTTGGGGCTTGGGGCTCAGTTCATCACATTCCCCTTCTGTTCTGTATCCCACATTAAATCTCTCTGACACTTCAAAGTGTTGTTTCCTATGATTTATGGCTAACTAATGCAGGTGCACTGGGCCTCCTGTGAGGTGCTGAATGCCCTCTTTGACATCAGTATTAATGAATGAAGTTTTGGCATACAAAGCCAGGTAAGGGACATTAGCTAAGGTTACATATGGGTAAACTGAGGCACCCAGTAAGGCAGCAAGTCAAAAGATGGTCTTAAACTTACCTGGCTCCTAGAGCTTTGTAGTGTTTACTGCACCTCTTATAGGATGAGATCTACCGAGAGTGTGTATATTCCTTCTTGGTTTTTGGGGTGTTTGTTCTTTTTTCTCCCTCAAATCTGCTTAAGCAGACCTTGTGTCCTATTTCCTCCCTCATTCTTTCTTCTCTTCTGACACAGACTCCTGTCACAGGCCAAGACATGCAGATGTAGTGGAGCTGGGAGCATATATGGATGAATCAAAAAAAATGCCTTTGTGTAACAGGATCTTGACCATCTGCTGCACCTGCCATTTCAATTCCTTGTCTGTTTTGAGTCATACACTTTTGAACGTCACAGTCACCACCAGGCCTGAAGCTTGGATTAGATCTTGAGCTTGTAATGCTTGCTTTGCTTTTGAAATGAATGACACAAAGCCTACTGACTTCAGTATGAGACAAGCTCATCTACTGATAGCCACAGTCACCTTCATTTAGACCTCACTTTTCCTGGCAGAACTCATTGGAAGTAGTGTCAGTAACTACAGTGGGACTGGGACTGGAACACTTATAACAAGTACCTTCAAGGTTTGCTTTTTGGAATAAAATCCTCATTTACCAGCCTCTGGTAATGTGGTGGCCACATGACCTAAGAGTGAAGGCATTTCTGTTAGTGTCCAATGCTGGATATTCTAAATGAAGACTGTGGATTAGGAAAGTACTTTAAATATTCAAGTGATCTAAATCCCTTATGATAGGGATGGGTGTCAGAAACTCAGTTTCGAATGTTTATCCTACAGCACTTATCTTATTCACTACATGCCAATACAGGCTGTTTGTACTATAGGCTGTTTGTACATTGTGGAGAGATGTATGGGGGGATGGTAGTAATTACATATTGTTTCCCCACAGCATTCAGAAACACAAGATATATGCTATGTCAAGAACAAGAAGAAGTCAAAGACTCATTAAGTATAGCTCACTGTGGTTATAAACAGAGCTGCTGGACTTGCACATGGAGCTAGAAGGGACTGAGATGAGGAGATAAGCTCAGCTTTATAGTAATAAGGGCTATGTACAAAACATTATTTGGGGATCTCAGCTCTGCAAACTATCCTTCCTGTTCTGGGCTTGTGGGATATCTACATCTGGTATATCTGGTTCCAATTCCTTTCTGTTTTAAACCGTGGCAGGCCAAGTATCTCCTCCTTTCCCTGTTCCTCTTTACCATTCTCCCTTGGCAAACAGCTCACTGCTTCTCTTCCCTTCTGGAGGAAGGATATCAAAGCTGAAAAGGTTAAGTGTGCTGCCTTATGAGTTGGGATGTTGTGAAATTTACACTCATTAGCTTCTCTGGGTGGCCATCAAGAATTTAATTAATATCCTTGACATGGTTTGTTACAAGTGATATCATGGCTTCCAGATGCCCATTGCTGAGAGAGACTGAGATTGCACTTGTGAGGAGTGACAGCTTTCAGGAGTATGCAGAGGCTTTGTACTCTGTCTTGCAAGAAGAAAGACAGCTCTGGTTGCCACCTTCTTCCTGTGGGAAAAAAGGAAGAAAAAAAAAGGGCAGCCTTTTTTGCAGGTAGCCTCACTCATGACAGTAACATCACGTCTGTTTCTGCCCTTGTCAACACATCTCACTGTCCACAATCACTCATCATCTCCAGACAGACACCACTGGAAGAGATCATCAATTGCCAATGCAATTCAGCAGATACACTTCATAAATTTTAATTCCATTCCCACTGAAAATGAATGGTCAGAAAATATAAAACATCTGCCATCCAGATCATTTACATTTTTCGTACAATAAATCATCAGCAACATCCAAAACAATGGATTAAATCATGTGGAGTGCAATAGGTCAAGAAAGAAGGAACAGCACCCATTGTGTGATTACTGTTTGGACCAAAGCCATTACACCGTGTACAGTATCAAGGAAAATAAAAACATTAAAAAATAGTAACCATTTGGACCTGTCTTCATAAATAAAAGATCCCTGGTCTCTGATAGACCCTGCTAATGGATCTATTACAGTGTCTATGAAAAAATGAGAGCTTGTTTAAGTAAAAGAATATTTAGTTAATTAAGATGAAGGAAAATGAGCATTTATCAATTGAGTGGCTGGGCTATTTAGCTTGTAAATAGAATAAAGGAGTGATGTCAGTGGAAAATAATCTGTTAATCAGGTTTGACCAACATTGTGACTATTAAAATACCTCAATCTACTTTGTCTTTAGCAGAGGGGTGTGAAATCTCAGTGTGTGATCACCACAAGATGTGCCCAAATCACATATTTTATTTGTCAAAGCATCAGGCTATAGGCTTGGAGAGGCAAGCATGGGATCCAGAGGGGATCTATTAGATCCTTCCAACACCTTGTTTGGCAAGGGAGCCAGCCCTAACAGTAACAGGTACAATGATGCTCTATGAACCCTGCCCTGGGAGCTACTGAACTTCTTGAGAAACAGGCCAAGGCAGCAGAGAATCATGTTTCCTTCTACAGAAGGTTCAGTGCAGTCACAACCAAGGTTGAAAAAATGACATTCTGATCAAGTTACCACTGATTTCCTCAGATATGGTGAGAATTTGTGGCCTCAAACTCTGACAGTTCTGAACCATTTTAGACTTCGTATTTTAGTTGGTCAATACTATGACCACTGATAACATTTTTATGTCACTTGGTGCTGCATTTTTCCCTAAATGTCACTTCCTTTAGCAGTCCTTCTTGCTCACGGAAGTTCCTGAGACACCATCCTCTCTGCCTTGAGCCATGCTCATTTTCTAAGAACTAAAAGTCATTCTTTCTGAATCCACCTTAAGAGTTGTTTGTTTGTATGTCTTTTAAGTAGTAGCACTGCAAAGACACAGAAGTCTGGGGAAACGGCAAGCTGTGAACACACATCACAAGTTGGTGGAACTGGCACATCCTCATCCCTAGAGCAGATGAGAGATTAGTGTGTTTGTTAACCTCAGTATCTTTTCTGTTGAATGAAATGGGTGGAAATCAGGTATACACTGAGCAAATGTTTATTTTGACTGGAAGCCCTGTCACTTTGTGTATTTATGTGAAATAGAGTGATGTATGCTTAGCCTGAGGAGGTATCTGCACTCTTCAAAAAAAGGCCATTGATGAATGGCTGTAAAAGCTATATTTTTATCTGTTTTATGTTCTTCTAATGCTGCTAAATTGTTGTGTATTAGGTTAAAAATAGTTCATTCTGATGTTACATTGTGAGCATGTCTTGTAATGGTATGTGCAATATAAGCCTCTTTCATTTGACGATTTACTGTTGTTAAAAGGAAATAAAAATCCTCATATGAGAGAACAATGTAGCTGGGAGATTTTTCAAGGTGTGCAGCTTGAGATTTTAGATTTGAACTAGGCATAGCTTTTTTTTTTTACTCGATGTATCTGCATATTTTTAATTCAATTACACAAATATCAGAGGGAAAGAGGTAGCAATTTTTTCCCTCATAGAGATGTTTTACTTCATACTAAACTCCTTTACAACAACAGTAATTATTGAAAAATATCACAGAAGTGCTGCAGAGCATGTTATTATTATTAGTTACTATTTATATGGTGACACATATTGCTCTACAGACAAATAAAAACAATGTGGCTTTCCCTCTCGCACAATGATAGTTTATGGGCTTTTTACTACCAGTTTGGCCAACTGGTTTGGAAATGACAAGCAATTCTCCCCAAATTCATTCCTCTCCTTCAAGCCCTGCACCAAATGAGGATTTTTTTTTAAAATCACAAGGTGTTTGTGGCATTCAGTGTTCCTGTCTCATTTTTCCACTTTGTGCCATGTCACCCTCACTCCCACCTCTCCCCACACTTCTCCAATCTCTCACCCTCTGCTCATTTTTTTAGTCCCAGTATTACAATTTTCTCAGTCCAGTTCTGGAAGTGAAAGCCCCAAGCCACAGTATGAAATACATGTTATCTCTGCCCAGCCTGAAAGAAAAGGTCTCAGCAAACCAGTTTTCACACCATTCCCAATTTTCGACCTCAGTGGTGCTCATCCATTTATGGGAGGACATGGGATAGTCCATCAGACTAATAGCTCCTCTATGGCTTTGCCCTCCACCAAAATGCAGTCCCCACCTCATCTACTGCCCATTGCTTCCTCTTAGACATTCACAAGAGGGCCTAGGGAAGCTAAACCAAGCTGTCAAAGCATTGACTGACCCAGTATGTTGAAGAGGAAATATGCTATGTAAATCTTACATAGTTATACTCGTGCTGTTCAGGTAGTGCTAGGGGTTGCTAAGGGCAAGACTGTTAAGCTTTCCTCACACCTCAGACTTACAGATTTCAGATCACAGAATTATCTGGGTTGGAAGGGATGCTTCAGATTATGGAGTCCAACTATCACCTTATCACTTCCAAAACCATCACTATACTATGTCCCTAAGCATCATGTCCACCTGTCTTTTAAATACATTCAGGGATGACATTTCCACCACTTCCCTGGGTAGCATGTTTCAATGTTTGATAACCCTTTTCAGTATAGGTGTTTTTCCTAATATGCAACCTAAACTTACCCGGCACAACTTGAGACCATTTCCTCTTGTCCTATCACCCATTTCTTCTTGTAATATTGCTTGTTACTTGGGACAAATTCCCAAAGAGCTCTTTCAAACAGACAAGAAGCATTAGGAAGATTGTACAGTCCTTTAAGTGCTTTCAGCATTTCTTTCTTCAGTGTATCTTCAGAATTAAACATCTCCTGCAAAACTGTAGAGGTTGAGGGGGAAATTTAGAAAGCGTGTGAGCACCTGTAGTGCCACTTGGGCAGAAAGCAGTTGCCTAAATTGAGGTCAGCCACTTGTTTCTTGCACTCTCACAGATCAGTTCAGCTAAGATTCGTGACAGTTCCTCATACATCTTCAGCAGTGGTGACTTGGTTTGGACCAAGTGAAGGATGTTGATGTATGCCTCTGGATCACCCCCATGGCTGATCTTTGGTTTGCATCTCAAGGACAATGTCAGAACTCACCAGATAGGTTCCAATTTGGTAAAATCTAGCTGGATAAAGCCATCTGAGAGCCAGTTGAACCTGCTTAAGCCTCAAAATGGATGGCTCAGTCTGTGGGACTAGGATACATCTGATCCAGTGAGTGCTGTGGATGAGGGATGCTCACTCCCAACTCTTTTACAGCACATATCTGCTCCTATTGGTCTGCATGACTAATGCAGGCACAGCCACCACAGCAGTGCAGTTCATCCCAGAGTTGACTGCATGGGCACATATATGCATGTGTGTATGTCACCTAGATGCATGTGTGTGTGTGTGCACATGTGTGTGCACACGTAATTTATCATTTCTCTAGTGTGTGATATGCCAAAAATAATGTATGAGCTCCCTCTGCTGCTTTATACAAAGAAATTAATCACAAAAAATGCTTGCAAAACTGAGAGCATTTTATTCATATCTTGCTGATAAGGCTGTATGCCCGAGTAGTACTAAAAATATGATGCTTGCAAAGCACTGTCCAAACATTAAATAATTAAATCAACAAAAGAATCTGTGTTGGCTGCATTGCTGCATAAAATATCCCAAATACATTTACTGTTATTGAACAGTGCATGTCAATGGTTTGGGCATAAGACTGTTTCCTGAGTTCCAAGAAGCCATCATGGAAAAAAAAAATTGGGAAAACCATTGAGAGGTAAGATATATAAAATACAGCTAGGTCTTTTCCTCTTAAAAGGAGTAAATAATTTTCAAATATTTAGTGGTGATACATTATTCTGTGTCAATAATTTTTGGATCTCTTTTGCATTTTGTTAAACAAGCTTTATATAGTTAAACAACCCAATAAGGTACTTATTGATGTTTATCTGAACTTGTATGATTCACAGAAGAAAAATCAGATTGATTTAGTGATGAAAACAGAGAACTACAGAAGAATGTGGTTCTAAAAAATGAAAGTCTGTGTTGCCATTTCTTTCTCCAATTCCTACTTCTGCTGTTTTTAAAAATGGTGCAAGAAAGGTATCTGAAATAGTTAGTTATCTTCTGATTGGAAAGTGTAATTTTAATAAATTGACAAATGGGCTATTTCCTGAAGGAGCAAAATCTAAAGCGTGAATGAATGTTTCAGAGAAAACTTCAGTTAGGGCTGGATTAAAATTTGCAGTCAATTTTTCATCATGAAATATATAGATTTAGTTAAACAGGAAAAAATTATATATTTCTATCAATTTACTAGATTGCTTTGAATGACTTTTGAAAGATTTTTTGACATTCTGAATTACAGAATAATAGACTGAAGGTACCCCTGGAGTCATCTGATCCCTGCCCAAATTAAAGTGTCTCAATACTCCTTAAGTGGATGCTTTTCTCCAAAAATGTATTTCATTAAAAAAAAGGATATGCAGACAAAACTGCCAAAGAAGATGAACACTTTGAATCATACTAGACTCTGAATTTGACACAAAGCGAAGCTTGCCTTTCAGCTTGCTGAAAATTCAAAAATATTTAGCCAAGAAAAAACCAAACACAAAACAAAGTTATTGTCAGAACTGTCCATGAATAATCAGATATGCGTGAAGGACTACTCAAAGTCTTGACCTGAACCTAGAATTAGAGGCAGAATTTAATAGGACAGAGCTCTCGCTGGCACTGCAGCAATCAAATAGGCTGATCCAAAGAACTCTAAAAGAAGATAAACTTCAGCACTTTCACGTTTTCAGAAAATACTCAGTATTGTCACTACTTCTGCATTTTGACTTATAGGTCTGAGCATTTCCTTGGCTTTTGGACCACTGTCTATTTACGTTTCCATTGGACTTTAACCTCGGCAAGAAAGAAACACATGTCTCACTCCAGCTGCCTCCCCCCTCCTCCCCGTGTAAGTGGGCAGAGTCACAAAGGGAAAAGAAAACGGAACACTCATGGATTGAGACAAAGGCAAAAAAGCAAAGCTTAACAGAACACCACTGGCAACAAGAACAACCGTAACATCAGTGGGGGAATGTACAGATGAAAAGCAACACCACCCATGGCCGCTGACCCTCCCAGACCAACCCCCACGTTCTGCACCAAGCCCCTTTGTGCCCTCTCCTCCCACTCCTCCCACTTCCTGCCTGCCCTTCTCTGCCAGCCGTGGCTACTGGTGGGCATGGTTAAGATGGTAAGGGCATATCTGTATCTGCCACAGCTCACGCTATCCTCATCAGAATCAGGACAGTTTCTCACAGTTCATGTGTCTAATTATTTGCTGCACTGTCCCTGTGTGGGCCAAGTGGGACTATCACCTTTAACTTTCACTCCTTCAGCTGTCCCACAACAGACCCATAGCCAAAGGTAATTTATCTGAGCCACTTCTAGTGTTGGGCTGTTGTCTTGTTTGTCATGATTTTTAAGCATCTGTAACGTTTTTCTCTGTGTGCATGCAAAATCATTAACATGCATAGATAATTGATACCAGAACAGACTAGAATAACCATCTAGCTATCTGTATTTTCTCCACCATTAATGACTTATCAAGACTACGTGGCATTTGAGATCTTCCTTTCTCTGTCAAGTCTTGCCCCAAAAACTGCTGGAAAACAATATCTCTCTCTGAATAAGTGTCTATAAAGAGTTTTGAGCTTTGCTAAATAACTAGTGTAACACAGTCCTATGTCTTAATTGAGGGGTAATATTACTGCACCATGTTGCAGAGTAGATATTGGGTGCCCGCTCTACAAAAATCTAGATTTTAGTAGAACATCCTTATTTGTATGCATTTGCTAGGCCTTTGTATAATGGAAATCCCTCTGTGAATGCTTCTCATATTGTTAGCCTCTGTTCTACTTCCATTACTGCACCAAATTTGGGTCTAATAAACACACTATTCACTGATGGAGCTATAATTATCCAATCTACAGGCTTTGCACATATAGGAGTTGATGAATTCAATATTCTAACATAGACCCTGATGTCTCTTCTGGCAACTTCACCACCACAGTAGTTTGTGTTTTTCAGTTTTAAATTGGTAACATTAAATGTCTTTAATAGCTTATTACTGGAATCCTTTACACAACAGAGATGTGGTGAATACAAATAGAGTACTTGAAAAATCAGAGACTGTGATGGTTGGCAGATCCCACTGGCAATTTAGTGATGTGCTCAGGATCACAGACATTAGAGTTGGAAAAGACATACTAGGTGAAATCCTTGCTTGATTGAAGTAAATGGCAGAACTTCTGTTGAGTTCAACAAGGCCAGATGCATTAACAGTGTTGTATTGTGCCACCTTCCAGTACTGATCAGAGCCATCCAGTTTGTGTGCAGCTCTACAGGGAGCTCCCTGCATCTGGGCACTGAAGCTTTCTAGGAGAGTACATAAGCTATAAGCTTCACTGATTGCTGTATTCATTTAGCACTGGCCAAACTCCCAAGGCCCCACCTCTGGACTTATTCAAATTTAAAGAGAAGTTTCTTCCTGTTGTATAATCCTGGTCATCAGTCCAAGGGGATATCCCATGGACATTACATGGCATAGCTTGAAGGAATTCAAAACACTTTCAAGATCCAGAATGGCTTCTGCTGAGTTTTGCAGACACTTCCAGCAAGGACATGGTTGTATGCTGGAGCTGCAGGCTGCTTCTTATGGTTTGGTTCTGAATATTTTCCACTGTCCTCAGAAATATAAAAAGAGGCACTGGAGTACAACTACTGAAACAAGATTCCTTCAGGAGGTTTCCAAGGAACAGAGTCTGCTGGTGCTGAGAGTTGGGATGAGAAGAGCAGTGCAGGGCACCCCAAGAAGTCCATGGCAGAAGGCATCATTTAGAGTGTCCTAAAGCTCCTTCACCCTCAGGTTGTCCTAAATACTCCTCAAGGCCATTCTGGGAGCTGAAGTGGAAATATGTCTTGGATGCACTTTTTACTCATGGTTGTGATAAACTAAGAACCGAATCCCAGGTATGGTGGCATGTAGTCTCATTGCCATTACTCAAAGCTTTACATTTCTCTCCTCCTGAATGGGAACTAGAGACCAGCCTCCAGACATGAGCCTCTGAGCATAAAAGCTACCAAAAGCTGAAAAACTTTACCTTGTATGTAACCTGTGCACTAATGCATTCTGCTGATATAATCCCATGGCCATATATAATTTCAGATCTTTATACTGTCTTTCAGGCAGTAACTGAAAAACAAAAATGCAAAGTGATCACTGCCTCAATAAAAACCTTTCAAATCCAAGTGTAAATGAATGCTGTGAAATTCACATTTTTTTTCCCCTGTGTGTCTCACAGATCTGAACTCTGAGGATCAATCAGTTGCACACAGGAGTCATGACCTTGCTCTGACTGCTCTCAGGAACTGTTGTCTCACTGCATGCTATGACCCTTGGTGTGAACCTGGTAATTTTAATACTTGTGGGTCTATCAACAACAAGCCCTCTGTGGTCCCAATGTGCTTAAGAAAACTTAATTTCTCTTGTTCCAAATGTAGGGATTTCTTTTGTGCCAATTACCCTTTGACACTGCAATTCAGGCTTACTTTTCCAAACACTTGTCCCATAAACACTGCTCCCTTCATGGAGAGAGAGGCAGGCAATAGCAAAGAACTATTGCAAAACCTTTTTTTTTTTCTATGAGTGTGGATGGCTGCTTAAATGAATGCCACTGCCTTTTAGAAAGCTTTACATAGCAGCTGGGTAGCTGACTTTCTCATGACTTAAACTAAAATTGTCTTGTAGGCTTAGCAGACAGGTGGTAAATGCTTTATTGTCCCCATGGTAGTGTTAGATCTTCCTGTGAATCTATGGGTGAAATCAGATTCCTAGAAATCCCCAATTCATAGGCACCTCAGCATTGACTGCTTTGTGGTCAGTTACAGTTTCACAGAAACCTTCTGTGTGGCTCCACTTGGAAGTATGTATTTCAGTTATTTCTTCAAAGGTCTGGAGCAACTGCCCTATGAAGACAGGCTGAAGGAGTTGGGGTTGTTCAGCCTGAAGAAGAGAAGGCTCAGAGGGGACCTTATAGTAACTTATCAGTACCTGAGGGGGTCCTACAGAAAGGCAGGGGAAGGAATTTTTAATATGATATCGGATGGGAGGACTAGAAACAATGGATGTAAATTGGAAGGGGGTAGATTTAGACTCTTAGATTCTGTAAAGAATTTAGAAAGAAATTCTTTACAGTGAGGGTGGTGAAACACTGGAACAGGTTGCCCAGGGAGTTTGTGGATGCCCCCTCTCTGGAGGTGTTCAAGACCAGGCTGGACAAGGCACTGAGCAGCCTGATGTAGTGGGAGTTGTCCCTGCCTATGGCAGGGGGGTTGGAACTCAATCTTTAAGGTCCCTTCCAACCCAAACCATTCTATGATTCTATGATTCTACATTTGTGAACTGAAACAAGGAGGTGAGTCCTGGCCAAGACAGTTTTTAGGTGCTGCAGCAGCAGTGTAGTTGACATCTACAGTTGCTCTGCTCACTGATTCTGTAGAAGGAGATCAGGGTCGTGCATGCAGATCTGTTAGCAACCATTTACATGCCAGCTTTCGATTGGGGGCTAGGAAGTCAGAACCTGATAGACAGCACTTCAGAACACAGGGGGATACTTGGCCTTCTCTACTCTGTTTCTGTTTAGACAATCCATCTGCTTTGCTTAGGAAATAAATAGTATATTGCTTTCTGTTGAAAGCCCTGCTGTCTTTTCCAACTTAATGGCAGGCTGCCCCACCAGCGGGCAGTTGGGTGGCAAGTAGTTTAGACTGTTCAGTTGCTGGCTGGTGGCCCTGGGATGCGGGAGAATTGCGAGGGAGCTGAAGCAGGGGAAGAAGTATGATTGATAGCAGCTGATAGCCTGATGTCCTGGAGGCCTTTCATAGGCTCATCTGAGGCACAAATGCCACTTCTGGTTCTTGAGAAGGCAGAACAAGCTGAAAAAGGATGAAGGCTGACATTGTATGAGGGGTTGCTGGAGGAAACTGGGCTATCTTTCAGGCCACCAATATGCTCTGAGGCTATCAGGAATGCATTACCTCTTGCTTAGCTGGGAGTGCACCTCATTGATTCTCAGCAGGGCTGCTTTGCTGGCCCTCAGTCCTGCTCCCATAGCAGCACCCTGGATGCTTCTCAACTCAGAGGTAAAGGAGCATGGGGACCTCCTATATGTCCACAAGGAGCCCACAGCCAGACTTCAGCTACAACTGAAACTGGAGCAAGTTGGGGCTTTGTCTCATATTAGGGGATGTGATTTGGAGCAGCCACAAGTAATTCTAGTCACCTCACCTCTTTGGTGGTTCAAATGGCAATAAAGTTTGGTTTTGAACACTTTTGAGCTCTTTTGCTGGAAGATGTCAAGGATAGCACATGACCCAGTTCAGCTGGCCTAAAGCTTTCTGCTCTGGAAAAATAAATAGGTTCACTGTCTACTTTTCTTTTTCCTCTGGTCATTCTGTGAGAATTAATGTTTTTCTTGTTGTTGCTGTTGGCATTTTTAACTGAAAATTAGCAGCTTGAGTACTGGTGGCCTGCCAAAAGAAGTTACCACATTCTGCAAAGTGAGGGTTGCCTGTGACGGCTATGGGCAGGACAGGCTGGAAAAGGGAAGAACAAGTGAAAATTGTGGGCTTTCATGTTCACAGGGATTGTGGGCTTATGTTCACTTTTCATGGTAATCTGACTGCCTTTCCCCAAGATGTTCCAGTTTTGTTGTGGAGGTGCTCAAATAAACAGAAGTCAATTTCCTTCTGTTAACATGTGGCACAGGTGAAACTATGCTCCCATTGCTGGCTAATTCAGCCAAGAAGCTACTGTCCTGTTCTTAGGATGCTGTCAAGTCCTGATGTGGCCACTCAGCAAAAAGGGAATTTATTAATAGGCATTTTTTAAGAATTGGATGTGGAAGTATTTTTTGCTCAGGAAACTTTATGCCAGAGCTGAAACAAAGAACAGCAAATGCTCAGACCCGAATAAGAGAGCTTTGCAAAGCTAAATAAGCAGCCTATCCACTGAATTCATATGAACTGGATTTTTCCTGACATGCTTACTAATGACACTGAAGCTTGAGTGACCTTTGATCTTTGATACTTATTATAGCAATTTCAATTTAGGATGACTGACTTGGGTGGTCATTACTGTTGTTGTTGTTATTGTTATTATTGGTTTAGTGTTTCTGTTTGATCAGGTGAGTGAATTTTAGGTGGAAAAGGCCTTATTCTCCTGGGGTTAACACTTTGGGTAGTCAATTCCTGAAGAGCTTCTGTGACTGCTTCTTTGGGGCACTTATTTCTAGTGAGTTAAGGTTAGCTTTTGGGTCAGAGCTTAGAGAGCTGTGAGTCATGAGAGAATCAGGGATGATATATTCCTCACCTTTTACTATCTCTGTACTGCTTTATTTCTGGAAAATCAAATATAACAGTTTAATCAAAAAGGAAGTGGGAAACAATATAAAAAATACTGCCTAGCTTTTGCACAAATAAAGAATAAATGAAATAGAAGCATATTCATCAAAATCCAAGTTGATACAGAAATAAAGTTGGCCCCTGTTGGTATATGCAGCATAAAGGGAAAAAAAAAAGTGGGGAGTAAAGCATTTAGAAAAAAAAATCAGTGAAATAGCTGTATTTCAGAATATAATAGCAGTAATGCACTCTATGCATAAATGTTATGGGGGGGGAGAAACTTGGGGTTTAAATTAGATATTTTTCTTTCTCTGTAAAGAGAATAGGAGAATAGAAGACAATAGCTGAGGATATGGCTTCAGACTGGGAATTAAGACTGGAATAATTTGAGGTGTTGGGGATGGTTGTGTGGGGGAGCGTGAATTACAAATAGCAAACGTGATTGATGGCAACAGGGCAGATGAGCACTTTAAAGTCCTGGCAAGGCAGGAGGCCACTCTCATAATATTGTGATGTACAGGAACCGGGAATCTACCCAGGGAACTGGGAATTCTCCCAGGGGCTCCCAGCCAACAGCCTTAAATAAAGTGCTGGTGGAGAAGAAGCACTGGAAATGAAAGAAGGAAAGAAAGAGAGGAAGAGAGAGAGAAAGGAAGAGAGAAAAGAAGGAAGAGAGAAAGGAAGAGAGGAAGGAAAGAGGAGAGAGAAGGAAGGAAGGAAGGAAGGAAGGAAGGAAGGAAGGAAGGAAGGAAGGAAGGAAGGAAGGAAGGAAGGAAGGATGGAAGGAAGGAAGGAAGGAAGGAAGGATACATTTTATCAAGAAGTAGTACACAGCTGATTTCTGCCTCTAAACAATTAATCTAAATGACCGAAACCTGTTCAGAGCAGAAGNAGGAAGGAAGGAAGGGAGGAAGGAAGGGAGGGAGGGAGGGAGGGTCAGTCTGGAGGAAACCACTGCTTGTTTTTTGTTCGTTATTCTTTCTTTTAGTTTAGGTTTGGGAAAGAGCCACTTAGGAGTTTTACCTGGCACAGCTACAGTTCTTGGCCCTGTAACCTGGTAGAAAATGAGTCACAGCTGCACACACCAGCTAAGTGGTGGTCCCTAAGAGGCAACACGATTCTCACTCAGATCAGCAAGAATTCCTTTTGCACACCTTTACCACCCTCCTCTGAATCTCAAATATCTCGATTCAACACCATGGCAGGTGGCATCCACTGGGCTTAGAAAGAGCTTGATCTCTTCATGTGGAAGTACCTATTCAACACAGAATCTAAGAGGGGACAGTGATGGTTTGCCATGGCATCACTCAAAACTGTTGTTAAATGATGACCTGCTGTGTCAGATGATGTCTGTATACATGTTTTTCACTCAGGCTTTTCCATGGAAAAAACTTTCACTCAGACTTTCCATGGAAAGTGCTGTCAAAAAGGGCATTATTAAATTTTATTGCTTATAATTTGTTCTGGTCTTGCTCTTTAGGTTTAGGAGAAGCTTCTGGAATAGGGACTACATTTTGTTGAATATAAAGTTGGGTCCATTGATATCTATATAATTCTGCCGTGGCTTTATCAATGTCATTGTTTGATGCCAAAGGAATGATTCCTGGACTATGTAAGAATAAGGCTGTATAGGTCAACTTCCTTTGTGTATTGTCCAATAAATATAATCCTAAGGAAAATACTACCTCAGTGAAAAACAGGAAAGAGCAGAAGCTCATCAAACTTTTTCCTTCCTTCTCCACTGATATCTTTATGATGACCAGAATACATAAGAAACAAAGATCTGGAAAAAATCTGGGATCTAGCTTCCTCTTGTTCTTGAGGGGAGACCTGAGGAAATCCATAGAGCATTTCACTGAAATGCTTAACAAAACTATCTTTGAGTCCTTTATGTTAATCAGAGATACAGAAACTCCAGTTAACTGCAATTGGGAGATGGCCAAAAATGGATGACATTGCCAAGTAGTTGTGGCAATGGTAAAGTTTCTGTCAAGAGGTTTCACTTCAAGCACGCTTCACACCTGATGAAAACCTTGCTTTTTAAATCTGGTTTTAAAATGTGGCCCCTCATTGGATGCTGTCTAGCTTCTCTTGCCAAAGATATGAGGTCTATTTAGTACAGGATGCAGAACTACCTTTCTTCATGCTGACCTTTTTATGTAGAAAAAGAGAGAGAGACTCAGCACCTTCTTCTTAGCCTGTTAGTCAGGTAAAAATGTGGAAAGAGATTCCCAAGGATAGCAGAATTAAACACCAATGCCATGATGTTACATAGTATAAAACTTCATCTCGTTCACCCCTTTCCTATACAACAGAGGTTGTGCTGCACCTAGTGCCTGTGCTGGCTCGCTTTGAATGTGTTTTGGCAGGCCTGCATTTCCTGGCTGATTTTTTCACCTTGGGTATGGGAAAGGCAGATGTGTGGTTTGCTTCTGCAGAAAGCTGTTAGCTGGGAGAGGTAACTGGATAAACTGAAGTGTTGTGACTGGTGGTTTTAGAATTGGCACCTTCTCTTTTCAGCTTATAGAACTATTTTGATATTTATGCAGAGTAATAAAATATAGCAGGAATGTTTTAATATATTTACTTTCTAGGACAGAGACATATATCCTCAAAGTAAAGCTGTTATTTTTTGTTTTCTTTACTCATTCTCCAGTAATATGTAAATTATTTATTACATCCACTCAGACTTAGTAAATCATGTATTCACATGTACCTTTTTAATGACTGAAACAGTGATTTTTGAAAGAGTCTATGGGTAATAACTTTAATTGGCATACAGTGCTGAAGAAACCTGCCAAACAAATATTCTTCCATGATGCTATCACAGTTGCTTTTGAGGTGAAATTACCATCCTATTGTGCAAGAAAAGAGGGGCAATGTCATCTGGATAGGAGAGTTCAAGTGACAAAGACACTGATTTTGAAGATGAGATTCTACTGTTATTGCTGCTACTTTCACTTTCCTAGGGATTCTAAGATGCACCTGACTGCAGAAATGGAAACAGAATCTGGCTTGTAAAGAAGTTAAGGGTGTTCCTCACTTATCTAGCAAAAAAAAAGAGGGAGAAGGAAGGATCCTCTGAGACTGTAATGTATTTGATAAGAGTTAGGGAGAATAGAAAGTTTTGATGAAGTTGGAAGGAAGTTCCATTCAGGGTGGGAAGTGTGGTCTTCAACATCACCACCACTTTGGCTCCAAGTCAAATTAAATAATGGATGTTTTCCTTGACCTTGTGCTACTTTCACAGTGTGTTATATGATATGTTCAAAAATTAAGCTGGCCCTTAATAAGACTCCCTGTTTTGGTGTTATTATTGGAGTACTACATACAGCCTAATTCTCCAGGCTGCACTTGGATAAAACTGCCAGTGTTTTCAGAGCAGGTTTCACCAAACTGTCCAAAGAAAGCTTGTGAATACAGACTCATTTTGGAAGAGTACTACACATTCCCAGCACTTACTGAAATGGTAGCAGAAATGGGTTGGAAATAAAGCAGCAGTGATGTTTGGAGCTATGTTAGCATTGCTTGTTTTCATCAGTCTGGAAATACTGTGACACTGGCTGGCAGCTTAAGAGAGGTGTGTGGCTGTTTGATGGCAAATAATGGACTTCAGATTAAGGTAGAAGATGGACGGATTCCTCTTGGAATCAACTCATTCACCTCTGGCCCCTAGAAAACATGCAGTAATGGGCCAATGCTATCAAGGACCCATAACTGGGAGCTCAGAACTCTTTTAGATCAGCATAAACAAGATCTGTCTGTGCTTATAGAGATGCCTACTCTGCATTTTTATAGGTGCATAAATAACTTGGCAAACTAAATTAATGCAAAATCCAGGTTAAGACCTTTCTAAAAGGAAAAGATTGTAGCATTATTGGCATTAATGTGATTGAAAGGGTGAGTGCAGAGGTATAATGACTTAGGGTGGCAAGAAAAGCCTCTGGCAAGCTTTCTGCTTCTCCAGGTGCTGGAAAATAGGGTGGCAGCTTGGGCAACCAGAATGAGAGTGAGTAGTCAACCATCCTTGAGGATCTTCCTTGGGTTTCCTTTGCATATTTGCTAGTGAAAGAATGGGGGACTTAGCCATCCTTGTCTATGGGAGAGTCTTCAATGCCTATATGCTTTTCCCTAGGACAGGAGAAGGATTGCTGTCATGCACCGTGCAGTACTTTTCCTTTATTTGTACCTTGCCTGATGCCTCCAAATGTGCTTGCCATCTTAATCCCAAAACAGATCTCTCATTCAGGAAAATGCTGCCAGAAGTGAAGAATTTTGATAAGCTGGAGAATATACACTTGGATGTGACAAAGTATTCAGGTTACAAACGGGTAATGTTCAGAGTGTGCACAGAGCATTAGAGAGAAGGACAGTGACTGAAGAGGAGGGAAGAAGAGCTCAGTGTTGTCAGAAAGATGCAAGACCTTTGAATTATTACACTGAAAATTGAAACTGCTCTATCAAAATTGATGGAAGTGCCATGTAAGGTTGTTCTCCCCTGTACCTTATTTTCAAAGTTTGCGCTTTGAAATGTGTTTATCTGTAATATAAACCTAGGGGTCTGACTCTGAGTGACCTCAAGTTATTTTTTTAAGTAGTGTCTATTTATGTGACTCTATGCACGATGACCCTGTTGGGTACAAAAAGACATGCTGATGTGCTTTGAAATCAAAATGAGTATACTTCTCCCTTCTCTCCCTGTGTGGTAGTTCCTGGACCTTTGTTTTTTCTCTAAGTCTAAGAAAAGATAAGAGAAAACCTGGCATGTTTTTGTTAGGAAAATACATGAAACTAATGGCATACTAGAGTATTATGTACATAATTAAAAAACACATATGGATCTGTACAGTCCAACATAGTATGTCATGTGAGAGCAATTCAGCAAAATTATTACATTTCTTCAAATATTGTGTCCCCCCATCACTACTTGAAGCTGAAATTTTTCAATACTGATGCTGCAAAGTGGATAATATGTTGATTTATGCTAATTGGCTCTATAGATACTGTCATATTATATTGTTAAGTTATGACATTGGTTAAATACTGTTGCTTCCACTGTTAACAGCCCACCAGTGCTGCTGTGACAACAGTAAGGGAGTCATTCACCTCTTCAGTCTCCATGGTCTAGTAGATGAAACTAGAAGCTGGGGACTTGTCAGGCTCTTCCTTTTGTTAGGGATTTACTGTCCCAACCTGCTATGTAAGAGTCACAAAAGTGTTAAAAATAAGTCATTTCTCTAAGGCCTCCCAGTTTCTTACTGCTTTTTTGCAGTGGTGGACTTGAGCCTTTCCTTGAATACCCACCCAAAGTCTGTTTGTGCACCACATCACAGAGTAAGGAAATTGTATGAGGCAGCAATCTCTGTGCTTTATAAGCAAGAGCTTATCCATGTCCATAAGCAAGGTTATGGATGATGATCAAGGCCTCCCTATAGTCCACAGTAGTGAGGCTACTTGGAATGACTGAAGAGAAAGGAGTGATGATTGGGAAAGCCAGTCATCTGCTCTTCCTCTGGAAGGCAGACACATTAACTCTCTGCCTTTCCTCTCCACGGCAGTGCAAGTTTGTGTCCTAGCAAGTACCTAATTTCTTTCCAGAGGAAAAGTCATGGCTTAAGGGGATAAGGAAGAATACGAACCTTAAAGTGGCTGAAGAGGTCTGCTGTTTATTTGCTTCATTTATTTTGTGCATGCTTCTAATTATTGATAATAGCATTTTGCTGTAAGCTGAAATGAAATGAATTGGCATTCAAATGTAGGTACAGCCAAGGGCTATTACTCTGTTTCAGCTAAAAGGTAAGGAAGGATTGACGTTGTCATTTGACTCTGATGAGGTGTTTCAATGAAATGGAACTAAGTCAAGTTATTTTCCATTCACATTTTGTGTGGTTTTGTGTTTGCCACATTCTGTTTGCAGGTGCATGCATGACCTCAATATTATGAATGCAGTCTTGGGCACGTGACTTTCACTGTCTGGAGTGGAGTATGGGGAAGTTTCCTTTGTATTTTAACTAGCAGAACATGGAGGGCATTTTTGCTTCTGGTGAATGCGTGACAGATCTGGTGTTCAACAATGTAGTAATAAAACATTGCACTTTTTTAAAAAGACCACAGAGGTCATGCTGTATTGTGGATAAAATAACAAGACCTTCACCTACCTACCTGTTGTGAAATTTCATCTAAAAGGATGCATTCTGGCTGTGTAATTTCTCTTCTGAGCAGGGCTAGATTTATTAGCTAAGCCCAGTCTGAACTCAGTTCTCTGCTTCTGATCACTATATTAATTTAACTGAAGAGCCTCTAAAACAAAAGGAACATTGATAGAATGGAAGCACAGGATATAGAGAACACAGCAATACAAGCCCTGGTTGCAAAAGAAAGTTGCCCTGAAGAGGTAGCAATAGATCAAACACTCTTCATCTCCAGGCATGTCTATGGTAATAGAAGTTAACATTAGTCCATTCTTCTTATTGACACATCATTTGTTTAAAAAGTAAATTCGTTTTGACTCATAGGCCATAACGATCAGCCCATAGCATATGGTTACTGGCTGGCTTCTGAGGTTTTTTAGCAGACTACCAGTACAAGGGGATGGGGTAGGAAGGGAGTTAGAACACAGAAGGGGAAATACTGAGCTGCACTTGGAATACTGTAAGAGGCAAGTTTCTTATGTTCCCCACTGCTTAGTTGCTGAAACTGGTGTGCAGTAAGAAGCTCAGAGAACCATCAGGGATCCTTACATGGTTCTGCCTGCTGAAGACCAAACTGGAGTCTATGGTTTAGTGATATGGGGCAATTGAGCCCCAAATCAGTCAGCATTCCTGTGTAGCTTTTCAGGCAGATCACAGATCACCACATTCCTAAATGTAGAGCAGAGGCAGACACACCCTCATGCAGAACCATGGGGCTACTGCTGTCTCCCCTCTGCAGACCCATTTCTCCTCTGGACCCTGATTACTTTGGTCCTTAGATTTCAGGACTTCCTCAGAGCTTGATGGTCTTCTGTTTTGCCATTAATTGCTGCATTTCTCCATCAGAATTATCTCTGATACATCGAGACAGTAAATAATATTACAATTATCCTTAGCTATCCCATGGGGAATGCCTCCATTCCTGGGGCATCTGATACCTCAGCCCGTGCATGTGTGCTTGTTTGAATTTCTGTGTGCCTCTGTGTATATATGTATGAAGGAGTATCCAAGGTTGCTGTGTACATTTTGTGGCACAAAAGAGGCTTAACAATTTGCCTTGCCATCACTAAAAGGAGCAGTGACAGTGCTCAGCTAAGAAAGAGAATACCTCCCTCAGCCGTGAAATAGCATGTGAGTGCTGATTGCCGTTATTGAAGTGGTGTATTAAGGATACAAGAAAGTCCAATACAACAAGTGTAGAGGTAATGAAAAGTTTTAAAGGCCAAGACAACAGCTTTCCTGTGAACCTTCTCATTATAGAATCATTTGGGCTGGTCACTGTTTCAGAGAGAATGATATTTTTGTTGGAAAAAAAAAAAGGAGGAAAAAAAAAAGGAATTTACAAAAGCCAAAGTGTTCTATCTTATTCTCCTCCTTTCCTCCAGCTCAACTTTCTGATAATCTCTGGTATTCACTGAATCAAATGGTGACTGCTGATTGTTTTGATGATAAATTGCCTGCAGTGCATGTGGGACTAATTATGAGATGGCACATTTCATTCTGCCACCTGTATAAACTAAATTTTAGACAGGCACAATAAGGGAAGTATTCACAACAACACAACATTTGGAAAAGCTGTAGACTTTCTCCCCGTTCCCTCCCCCTCTGTCACAAATAGAAAGCTTAGTAATAGAGACTTGGGTCTTGACTCTAAAACAGGAAAACCTGAGGGAACAGGAGAATGTGGAGAGGGGAGAAATCAACCTGGAGGATCGACAGTAAAGAAGAAATGGGGATCTGGGAGAAAAAGAGAAGGGCAATATGTCCACAGAGAAAGAGAGATCAAAGGGAGGAAAAGACCTGAAAGCAATAAGATTGTTGTGGCACATGAGAGGAAGATGATGAGGCTCAGAAAGTTGGCCTGGGGAGTCGATGCTCAATGGGTACAGAAAAAGAGCTAAGAAGAAAGGGAGGAAATCTGGGTCAGACCCTCTTCAGTGACTGTGGGCTGCTTGATATAACTTGGTAAAATGAAACAGAGAATTGTAACCTTTTCTGGCATGGCTAGGACACAAGCAGGACAGCTTGCAATGCACATGAGGCAAAAAGGGAAATCACAGGCACTTTTTTGCCTAAGCTTTCTCTTCTTTTTGGGGGTGAGGTGGTATACAATCTCTATCAGAAGGTTGACTCCAGATCATTATATATGATATTATATCCTCTGCTTGATTTTTTTATCACTAAATGGTGATAAACCAAGGGGTCAGAGCATTTAACTCCAACTTTCTGTTTAAGGAGCAAAATGTCCTTATTGCCAGCAGCCTTCTACACCCACTTATCCTTCCCATTCCTTCTGCTCTCCACAGGTCTCATGAAAGTGCAAGTGTGTATGCATAGAATTATTATTTCATCCTGTGTTCTACACACTTGTGTTGTCATGGACCCTTACAATAATGAACATGCAGTCTTCCTCCCATCTTCTCTGCTCCGATACTGGTGGTTGCATCTTCCATCTGATCCAAGGGTCCCAATGCGATAGCTGACACCTAATAGTACATCATTGCTGCTCATCCATGCATGCATATGTATTTACACATTATCATCACATTGACTGCCTGGAACCACCTTTTGGTCACATAGTATTCAAACATTTTAATTCCCTTGTTGCCACTGTGTTTTGTACATCATATTCCCACTGGAATATCTTGGGTTATCAGCAGTTTCACTTTCTGATATGCTTTTAATCTCTCAGAATGAGCATTAGTAAGCTCACCTTTGTTTATCGCTCTTTTACTCCCTCATTACCATCCCAACAAAGACATTATTTCAAAGAGAATTACATTCATGTGTGTTTGCTTTTCCTCTTGAAGAAACTGGTAAAAGTCATAGTACAAGAGAAAGCCAATTTAGTGAAGCAAATTCCAGTTCCTTCCCTGGTTTTCCAAAAGAAAAGAGACCAGATCATTGCGAATGGATTGATTTTTTATCAATCAGACCTTCCCTAGAAACTCAGAATACATGGTCCCACTATGCATCTCCAATCAAATTGTGACAGAGTTTAGGCATATCAGGTTCCCGTGGAGGTTATGCATGTATGTCCTGGAGAGAAAAAGTCACAAGTTAGTGTTCCCTCCAAAGGCTGCTTGAAGGGTGAATGATTGAAGAGCACCATTAGGCTCCAAAGAAAAGAAGGGGAAAAGAGTGGGAAAAAGAAACATTGATAGGAACGCAGAATGATGAAATGTCCTTCTATGGTTGAGCTTCTATCATGACTTGCGCCTTAGCATATGCAGGTATATGTGGACCTGAGGCTCAAAGGCACAGAAACAGAATCTATGTAAACCTTACTGGCAATGAAACTAAGCAGAATTTTTCTTCTGCCATCCATCCATCCGTCCATCCAGCTAACCAGCCAGACACATGGTTATACTTTGGAAAATCATAGCCATTTTGCAGGGATTTTTTTATAATGTAACACACTGTAATTCTGCCTTTAACGTTCCTTTTGTGTTACATTGGTTTATGGACTACCTTTACAGATGAACTATTAGGACTGCCAGGAAAAAAAACCAAAATTGCTGAAGCAGCAAGTTGATAGGCAGATATCACTATGAACACCTGACAATGCACTATTATTTTACTGTAATACTGTAATCTTTGATTTGAAGGAATTTTTTTACCTTCAGATGTGAGTGTATGCCAGACACATTCAAGCAGAAAATGTGTGTGTTTTCTGGCAGAGGCCTATGCAGACATAAATGTTGCCTCTTATTGAGAGTTGAGTTTGGTGTTGTGGAGCAGTGCTGCTCCTAAGGCATGTGGAAAGGAGGGACAGGGAACTGTGGACCTCTAAGCAGGAAAGAGAGAGAAAAATTAATACTATGGAATTAATGCTGTTAATGTCCTAGATCCCTCAGGAATTGGAATCTTTTTGAAACCCACATCAAACCTCCTCTCCAGTTTCTGCATTTCTGTCCTATGTCTATATCAAAAGAAAATAGAAAAACATGATGACACTGATGTTAAATAAGCCATGTTTTTACTACTAGGAATAATAAATCTGTTTAAAGATGCATTACTACTTTTCTTGAGGAATAATTTAGACTATGTATCAAAAGGAAAATCAATAGTTTTTTCAGTTACAAATAATTGCCTGTTTGACTCCATTCAGTTTTTATTTTTTATTTATTTTGTCTTTTAAAATATTTCTACTGAGAATGTTTTCTGCCTCAAGTCTAACCCAGTAACTCTTTCAACACAGTGGCAGAAAAAGCATCTCTGGAAGCTTTATCAGGAAACTGCTCACAGAAGGTAGCCAGAGATTCCGGAGATGGCATGAGCTCACATTCACTGCACTAGAGTACATTTAGGGTGAAACATATGTGCTGTAAAACTGAACATAAGCACTGTTAGGACACTAAGAAGACATAGCCAGCTTCCCAGTTGTTGTCAGGATGTCAGAGATATGTAGCCATCTTCCCAGCACTAGCTCCTTGCTTGCTGGAAAACTTTCATGTGGGTTAAGTAATAATGTTTTGATGAGATGTTATTTTGTTTTCTACATATTTTCCTAAGCAAAAAACTCTAGGCCTCCTGAAGCAACTATAAAACTACAGTTAGAAAAATAAAAGACAATTTGAGTAATACCATGTGTTCAAATCTTCAACAGAAAGAAGACTTTGCTTATTAATAATTTTTAATTTGTTAAAATTTGTGCTCCCTTTCCATTTTTCCTCATGAAAAAATAGCAAATCCTGTAGTTTTGGCAAGGAACAGTAACCAAAAAAACAAGTGTTATGTTTTAAAGAAAAATTGCACTAAGTCAAAGTTGGAAGTAGCCAAAATCCTGAGGGACCCTGTGTGGTGCCAAGTCTTTCCTAGTCTCTTGCATTTTTGTGAATTTTATCCTTCTTTATTTAGCTTTGGACTATCAGTAGCTCTCTATCTTTTTTTAGATTTTATGGCTGACGTAACTTAAAGTGGTTTATTATCTGATTCAAATCCATTGTTGTATTTGGGGTAATTATATCCAAGACAGCTTCTTTCAGTTCACAGAGATACTGACAGGAGCATAGCTTGTGCTCAGCTTTGACTATGCCAGAGTATTTAGCCAGGATTCTGGGCAAGCTGAGGCCATCTCTATCAGGCTGCATAGCTACCATGACTGGGCCAGATATCTCAACAGGAATTGCAATCACATGTTCAGATAACAGAATAAACATATTCTAAGGTTGGTAAATAAAATCCTTAAGTTATTTGCACCATAATCATTGTCAAAATGGTTAAAGGTGCCCCAGACTGTTTGGAACTGGTTTAACATACTCACTTTGCAGTTCACTGAGGCTTGAAGACAAAGCTTGGCATTGAAAGATACATGTTTGTGCCTCTGAAGCTGCAGGATTTCTGTCACAGACATAGCAAGTGAGGAATGTGACCAGCCCCACTTCCTAGGAGAAGGTTTTTCTTTGTGTGCTTCATTTGGGGTAGAAACAGGAACTTCTGGAACCTTGAAAGACTAATGGGCGCTTTCTATAGCTTCTGTCTGCCAGTGATTTCCTAGACAGATAACGGCATTCACCTTGTGTGATAAAGGCTTAGTTTTCTAAAGGAAAAAAAAAAAAAAAAGGCCAATTTTTAAGCCTTAGCATCTTGCATATCCTTTAAGCTTATACTTAGTTTTAACGAAGGATAAGTAGTTGCCAGAGCCATGTTTCTCTCACTTTCATGGGGAAAGGAGTGTAGGAGTGGAGAGCTAAGGAAACCTTAATGAAAAAGTATACAGTTTGAGAAGACATTTCTTTGAGCATTCTTGTTCCTCCTTCGCTCCCTGAAAAGTATCTGAAGTGGTATCAGGGAAACCGCTAATAGTGGATGGTGAACAGGAGGCAGAAGTTACATGCTAAAAAGGCATTCTACAGTGGAGAACTACTGAAGTCCCCAGACTCTCTTGAATAAGTCCCAAACTAAAACTATCAAAAAAGGATTGAAAAAGCTCATATTAAGATGGGGTTAAATTCTGCTCTTCAAAAATAGATCAAAGTACATATAAACTTCCTTTTGAACAAAATGAAGATGAACTTGCCCATTCAAAGCTAGACCTATTTTTATCATAAAGCAACAGTAACTTCAAGTTTTCTTTTTTTTCATAAAAATAAAATGTAACTAACAGCAGAGGTTGTTATAGTGCCAGTTCTGCAAAGCATTTAAGAATGTACTGAAGTGCTTCTCTATGCAAGAAAGCATGTAGCACATGCTTTATCTTAAACATGTGCTCAACTCCCATTGAAAGCATCAATGTTTAAACACGTGTCTAAATGCTTTGCTGTACCAGAGCTCTGGGCACAATTTGTTGTCCTTTGAAGCCAATGGGAATCTTTCCAGTCCCTTCAATAAGTAATCCATAAAGCAGTAGATCTCAAACTTTAAACAATCAAAATGGAGAGTAAAAAAAAAAAATCTGTAAAAGGTAGTCACTGACTGTATTCAAATAACAAATATTAAAAAAAGCAGTACGTGGTCACAGCTATTCAAAAAAAAAGACAAAAAAAGACAAGTTTCACATTTTGCATGCACATTCTGCTAAGCTATAAACCCGTATTTACATAAATGCTTGATATTTTGGTTTTCTGTAGTCCTGATTCAGCAAACAGGTGCTTCACCTTCTACATCTTTATGTCAAAGGTTCAGAGTAGATCTACACATATTTGGGGCCTACTAATAAACTGGATCCTACTAGAAGATGGCTACACTGCGTGTCACTGCATGCTTCTTCTTCTGAAAAGGAGCTACTACCCAAAGAAAGAGCCAATGTATACTAATTTTATAGCCTGTATCTTCTCACATTCTGACATTACAATAAATGCTTTGCACAAGGGAAAAGTGCTCAAGAACAAATGATAACCAAGCAAATAAACCAGATTATAATAATTTGGCTACAGTTTGATTTTTTTTTTGGTTGAAAGCAGTTCAAGACATGCTAACAAAGCTAGTTCATTCACTGTAAGCTTTGTCTGCTTCCTTGAAATGACAAAAGCCATACTGCCAAAGGCAACAGTCCAGTTAGAGGACCAAACTCGTGTTCTGAATAGCAGCAAATACAATACAAAAGGTCAGATTGAGGGGAATTTTGCAAACTGGATGAAGCCAGAGCTCAAGGTTTGCAGATTTGATACACACTTCTCAACTGTGATAGGCTTTTTTATTCTAATATAGAAAGTGCTAATATGGCAGAAAAAACCTGTATCTTTGCATTATAGTAATGCCTTTCTTGTCATATTACTTAACATCTACATCACATGAGAAACCTACACTTTACCTTTATAATACAAATTGACACATTACATTAGCCTTCAATATGACAATGTTATGTTCTTGACAGAGAAGGCATGACAATGACAACCTACTTAACTACTGTAATGCAGAAACAAAGAGGGGTATGCTGATGCCTATTTTGTGAAGCTCTGGTCCTCAGTATTGCATCACCACTAGCACTTGAGCTGGGCAACCATAGCCCTTCTGCTGACAACTCTCTTTCTGCAATCTTCCTGTAAAAGAAGGGACACAATTTGTCCAAGTGTCCAGACCATGATGGCAAAACAGCCCTCCCAGTGCACACATTGGAATAAAAAAGGTGAAACTGGCTCAGGACACCAGGACATATCCAGGCTTCCCCTGGCCACTCAAAGATTAACTAGTGCTCCCAATTTACACAGGATATTGATGGCACTAACAAAGTTTAAATCTGAAGGGAAATCATTCATCTTGTATCAGAAGAATTTCCTACTTTCTAAGCCTGCTGTAAAGCTAGAGCAAATGAATCTGTAAACTCCCTTCCATCTCTGAGCCTAGAACATTTCTCTGTGACACACTCCAGCTCTAGGATTTATTGATTGTACCCAGGGCACAAATGGCCTTGCATGATGGGGTGAAGCTTTAAGAAACTCACAGAAATTCTTGTGTTTGTGGTGCTATTGTGATGAGGTTGGCCAAGCTAGTGCCTTGCTTTGGTGTTGGACAATGCTCCAGCTTCTTTTGTGTGTAGTATGGGGACAGAGACATATAATACACGAAGAGCTGATGATGCATGAAGCACTACAAAAATCAAGTGCAACATAAAGGCCAAGTCACTTTATAATTGTTTTCCAACTAAAACTGAATTAGAGTTGCAGTGACAGAGCATTGAAGGATACTTTCACATAGATTATAATGTGGCAGGCTAACATAGTCCAATGTTGGTAAAAGCAAACTGATATTCCTAATCATTCAACTTTATTAACCTCATATAAGAGAGCACAGCGAGTGGATATTGCCTTTCCTTTATATTTTGTTAGCAACCTGCTATTGCCGTCATAATGTATTATGAGTAAGACTGCACTGCAGATAAAACATCTGTTTTGATTAAGCAGGTGTATGATAATTTCAGAACCAAACCCCAAATCCTAATTAAAAGGGTGCAATTCCCATTTAACAGAAAAGTGTTACTGAAAGTTAACCACATTACAACAGTAGCATATGGATGCACACATTTCCCTGATTATCAGGAATCACCTAATAAACAAGTGCATCCAGAGCTTGCACAAGTCCTCTATTGGTTTTGCTCTTCTGATCATCACCCTTCTCCCGCCATGCTCCAACTGGTCCTGGCTCAGCACTGCCCACAGTGCCTTGAGCTAAAACACAAAGCTAAAACACAACTCTCCTGCTTTCCTGCTAGACATCCATCTGACCTCAGGCAAACCCCACAGAGCATTAAGGCAAGAAATGGAAACACGAGGCCATCACCCTCCCTACCACCCCTTTGCAAACAAGGCAGGGGGCCAATAGGCCCCCTGGCCTTTTTCCTCCCACCACAGCCCCTTGGAAAATGCAACTCACCAGTGATGTCCTACAGCGGAGACACCAGGAAGAGCATCCCTCAGGCCCCACAGTGCAGCAAATGGTGGCTGCTGTTCTTCCCCACTGGTGTCAAATAGGAGACTGGGTGGAAAGGGCAGATTTAGAACAGCTGGGGAGGGGAGAAGTCTCCAGTGGAGCCCAGGTGTGTGGGATTTGTAGGAAAAAAGGCTGGAAAAGGGTTGGTGTGGGGCAGAAGCAGGAGATGGGGGATGAGAGAGGTATGTGGAACCTGTCTAGAGGCAAACAGGGGAGAAACGTGGAAGGACTTGAGTGTTCACCATGAGGGTGATGAGACATTGGATCAGGTTGCCCAGGGAGCTGGTAGAGGCCCCATCCCTGGAGACATCCAGGGCTGGGCTTGCTGAGGCTCTGAGCAACCTGCTCTAGTGCAGGGTGGCCCTGTCTATGGCAATAGATGAGTCCCTTCCAACATAAATAATTCTATGATTCTATGATTTTAACATGGTAAAAACCACCACATTTTAAAAATTGGAAAAAAAAGAGTGCTGGACACTACTATTTGCAAGCCAAGGGCTGACTACTTCATTACCACTAGAAGCATTTCCTTTTTACACCATGTTAACTCTTTGTTGAGTTAATGAATCTGTTGATCCTAGCTTTATTAACAGCTGTTCTAAGATCAATGGAGGATTCTGCTACTTCTACTGCTAGAAACCTTTTGATTTCTCTTGTCCAGCTTGATAGGTGGAGAGTGTTCTGCTCTGTTTGGACCTCTTAGTAATTAAATCTATTTGAGAAGTGTTACTGTCTGTTTTAGAAATGTTTCACTTTCATTACCCTGTATAGCAGCTATTCTGTCATGAGCAAAAATACATGAATGTGTATACATATGAAATAAATACATATGTTAGTAATATATACACCTTTTAGTTAAAAATCATCCCAGCAGAAGAATCTACAAACTTTAGTGAGTCACATGACCTCCAGAAAATTTACTGTTTTCTAATTGGTATAAAGCAGTCAATACTGCAAATTTGAGGGGATGCAAAAGTGAGTTCAGCTGTTGACAGCCATCAAAAAGAAATTAGCTAAATTTTTCAGACTGAATTTTCAGTCATACTGATTTTTGTCCTACAGTCAACTTCTATTTCTAAAAATCTCAACTCTGCTGAAGATGCTATTGTTATAATACACAAACAGTATGGGTTATTTTAATGGACATATTGCCTTAAACTGAATTTTCACCATCTGTTCTGCCCCTAATTTTGAATGCAAAAAGAACATATTTCACAATTACATCTGTAAGTAATGATATAAGTAATTTAAATGCATGTATATGTTCACACAATGCAGCAGACATCTGGGATAATTTTTTTTCTTTCAGGCACAAATCAAAGAAAGAAATCTTACTCCTCAAATAGCACTTCTCCCCTTCCCTTCATGTTTCCCCATCCAGTGAAGCCATTTCATTGCAGGAATAGTCTTTCCAATTAGCTAATTTTGCCATACCTAGGAGTTCAAAGATTTGCTCAGTGAACTAACACGCAAACTTGTTTTCAAAACGCTTCCCCGGTCTTCATCCAAATCCCCTCTGGCTTGAAAGACAGTTTGGCAGATGCAAGGCATTAAATCAATCAGTTTTAATAGAGGTTCAGGAGGAGACAGGTCAGGCTGTGTGGGCCAGTCTGTCTTTGCTTCTAGCTCTGCTTTCACATCTTCCCTGTAGCAGAAGTACCCTTCTGAAGGTGAGAGTCAGACTGACTGGCATGCCAGCTACCTGGCCGGAGAATGGGCCTCACTACAACAGAAGGGGAATGCAAACTCCTTTTAATATGGTAACCATAGCCATGTACAAATCTGCCATGAAACAGTATGTTGGGGAGATGGGTAGTGAAACACTGGAACAGGTTGCCCAGAGAGGTTGTGGATGCCCCCTCTCTGGAGGTATTTAAGGCCAGGCTGGATAAGGCACTGAGCAGCCTGATCTAGTGGGAGGTGTCCCTGCCAATGGCAGGAGGGTTGGAACTCGACGATCTTTGCGGTCCCTTCCAACCCAAACTATTCTATGATTCTATTTGCGAAAGCCCGTTTTCAGAGAAAGACCTTTAGCTGAAGTGTCCTCCTTCTGCCGGTGCTTGTGGGGTATGACATGTGAATTTCCTTAGTTAAGCCATGCTGTTCACTATGGCTAAATATTGACCTAATTCCTGACACTTGGCAAAGAGATCTATTAAATGAGAATTTTAAAAGTTTAGAAAAATTACTTCTTGATGGTGCTTTTCAGATAAAAGCTGACTTTGCAGATTTTGTTCAAAGGAGATCACAAAGACTGCAAAAGTTGAATTGGCTTCCCAGCATATGGATGTCCTTCCTATGTGTCATATTAATTTAATATACCTGTATATGTATCTTCTGATGCCTGCTTGTCACCTCCACTAGCAAAATTAATTGAGATACCAAAAGAAATCACAGTAGCATAAAAAAAGAAGAGGAGGTTATTTTAAATTCCTGGAACAAAATTTTAACAGGGAGTTTGTTCCTATTGTTTAGTGCAAATTGCTAATAGGGATTAGAGAGGCTTTTATTTTCTGTATTATCACTGCCTTTTATACTCATGCATATTTACTGCTGCTGCCTTTTTGCAACCTATGAAATAGATAACAGTAGTGTATTTGCATGGGCCTTATACTGTAGTTTGATAGTATTCGCTGTAATTGTGCTCTTCAGACCATACTGCATTTTTTACTTTTTAACCAATAACATCCTTTGAAAAGCTTACATAGTTGAGAATGATGGAGGAGAATTATCAGTGAATATTTAGAAAAGGTGAGTGGAGTCATGCATTAGGAAAATTGGAACTATGTTGGAGATATTAGACATTCAGATTTTCTTTCAGTATCTTTTGAAATGCATTTCATTTTATCAACTGATTCTTTACTCTATGGGGGCTGGGTGGTTATGCATGTAGCCACATATAAAATGTAGTCAGTCAATAACTGCCTGGTTATTGATATGCTAAGGAAGAAAGAAATGCTTGAGCTGGTCTCTGATATAGGTTGCGTTTGATACTCTCATCCAGTTAGTCCAAAGGTAATGGAAGGAATGTACCTGCACCATGCTCTCTGTCCCTCCCTCAGTTTCACAGGACTAAAATATGCCTCTAGATTAATATTTGACTACAGTATTGAGGCATGCACAATCCACAGAGAATGGGAAGTTCCCCTGAACTGAAGAGAAGGCCATAAGTTGCTCCAGAAAACAGTTTTTTAAAAGATTTTACAGAAGAACTTGCTTGGAAAGAAACTTCAGACTGTACATGTATCAGTCACAGTGTAGAGAAATTTTTGTAACAAATAATGCAAAGGGAAAAGAAGAAACTGCACTTTTAAGATCCTGAAAGCAGGATCTTAAACACCTGAAACCTATAAAATTATTAAGTCTAGAATGAAAAACATGACTGAAGTCATGAGTACCAAAGGGTTGCCTCCTGCTTGTAGCACTAGATGGTATTTCTGTGCAGGGCACTTACATTAACAAACAAAATCCATAGCTCTTCATTTCTAAACAATGAAGACAGTCTGTTTCAAAGAGCTGATGAGTTAGTTTTCCTGGGGGAGGAGAGCAGCTGTACTCCTCACAGAACACCTTTCTGGCTGATTTCTTGCTACTTTTCAGATGGTTATATGTGAAAGGATTTTCAAAGCAAATCTTTTCACAATGAAGTAGTAAAACAAGGCCTTTCTTTGTCCAGGAGAGGGAGTGAAGAAATAGAAGCCAAATGAATGAACAAGACAATAAAATAGAAAAACCCAATAGGAAGAAAAAAAGGAATGGAAAAATAAGAACAGTAGAAAACTGGCAAATAAAGAGGGTGAGGTGCCATACGCAGCTTTACTGCTGATTTAGGACTTAGAACCATGGCTCTAAGAATCATACACTATTGCACTAGTTTGCTAATTGAACAGCCACCAGTAAGAAAAAGTCCAAAAACCAAGCAAGACAATGTGGGGAGGACAATCTCTTAAAATAGAAGGATATTGTAATAGGAATTGTCTCTCTGAACATTCATATCTCGTGCAGAGAGGGGGAGACTCCAGACTTAGAACATTAAGCAACCAAACTGTGTCCTGAGTCCATTCACTGAAAAGGACCTTGGAAAAAACTGGAATTCAAATATTTGTGATATTCTGACGTGGAAATACAACTTTGATCTCAAAATGTGTTCAGACTCTTGTTCAGCAAAAACATTCCCTAGCTTTATAAAAGACTTTGATGCCTTTAATATTCTTAAGTACATAACCTCTAAACAGTGAGATATGTTGGAGGAGAAGGAGATTTTGTTTAAAAAATAGAGAACTGGGAATATAAAAGATACCAATTTTTTTTTAGTATTAATTATCTATAGAACAAAACCTCCGTGGCAGATGTGCCAGCCAACTCTCTCATCATCATTTTCAAGACTTCAATCAGTGTATGACTCATACTGAAAGAAAAATTGTTCCAGCTACACAAGGAGAGCATAAATATTATGTTTCACTTGGTATCATAATTAACTGCATGCTTCAGATATTTCTTTCATGTCTGCTTTCACAATAGGTAATATAATTTACTGTTAATAGGATTAAAATTTCTTTAAAAAAGTAAATATTTCATTGGTTTAAGAATGTTTTCTGTTTGTTTTGTGCAGATACATGTTTGGCTACAGGCACAGTGTTTATATCTCAGTGTAGAAAATAAAGAAAAAAAAAAGGATAAGGAGTACAGTCCAGAAGCAAATGCAATTTTCTCACTTACTCAGCATAATAATAAGACCTTTTTTTTCTCTGAATTCCCAAAAATGAATCCTGAAATCACAGATCATGTATATTTCTTTAGCCATTTCATGCTTAGGAAAAAAATCAAGAACATTGCAAGGTCAAGACACAAATGTTTGTAGTGGAGTCTTAATACTAGTAATGCTGAAAATCACAAATTCAGAGGGGTCCCTTTATATAGTTTTCTATAGCCCCACCTTCAAGGGAAAGGAGTTCTATCATATGGAGTATCAGCTCCTTCCCATTCTAAAATCTAATCATACAAATATCTGGAAAACTGAACTGGAGAAAAGCAAGCAGGTAAACAAAGGGAAGGGGTGGAAGGGTGAAAACAGTATTAAAACAATAATTATCAGCATAAGCTTTGGATTTCCAAGCCTAGCTACTAAGGCATGTAAATGTTCATCACTGAATTATTGTTGAATTCTTGTTAAATGTATTTTTAGTATATTTCTGTTTTGATTTATCCTCTCATATTGCCAGATTCTTCCCTAGTTTTTATGTCAATATTTTTCAAGTGGAATTTCTCTAACAACAGTTAAGCAAATGGAAAATTTTCTCTTAAATACTAGTATCCTATATCATGTACTTTAAAGCTCAAGGGAATTTTCATGACATAGGTGGCATCATTACATCTGTTGGTTAGTATAAATATCCACTTGGAAGAGATCTGGTCTCCCTGTTCACTGCAGCAAACAGAATTTGGCATAAACATTTGGATGTACTCACTTAACTGCTGATCCATCTATTGAAGTTTCATTAGGGAGCCATGTGCATTTGCAAAGGATGAATGGTTTCATTAGCACTGAGACTAATAAACTTATAAAAGTTAATAATGTGAATATGTTTGATTTGGAATTATGCACATAGACATTAAGAATCACAAAAAGGCAGGCTTAATAATGTCCAGTTTTTTTCAGTCTTACACAGCTGAGGTATTTTTCACTTTCCTAAGGCCTTTTAACAAAAACTACACATTGATTTCTTTCACATGTAGTCCTATGATATTATCAACAGGTTCTAATATTATGCCAAGACTTTGATCTTAAAGCATAAATTTTATCCCCTCCAAATATTATTTCCCACGTGATTTTATGGAGGTTTTTGGATTCCTAATTATGACCATTTTTGCAATTAATAGATCAAGGTAAGTACATTTAAATTGTTTTGCAATTAAAGGACATTCACTTTGAAGTGTCTTTAAAGGCTTGAAAGTCATTGATAGTCTTTACATAGTCCTTTCCTTGGAGACTCACAGGAAACTTCCTACAGTAAGGTAAACTCTGTGTTCAAACCCCACAACTTAGCACAGTGTGGCTCTTGCATCAGTCCCTGGACAAGGTACGTTGTCAGCCTCTAAGTCACATAGCACAATTTGATGCTATTTTTTAATTCATCATCATCATCGTAATAAAAAGGAAATGTGTTTAGTTTTTCTCTCTCCTTGGGTTGCTTCTCTGCTGCCAGTATTACCTGATCAACTCTCCCCACTCCACTGTGTTCTGATTTCCATCTCTGAATATTCATGATGAGGTTTGAGTAATCAGCTCTCACTCTAGGAGCCTGACTAGGCAGCTGATCCCTAATGGTTATCTCCCAGCCTTCTAGACATATACCTTTCTGATTCTTTTAAAAGTGGAAAATTAATTCATGGTTATTGAAGTCTGTCAATTACAGGGAAAAAGTAATGAAATATGGTGCAGAAAGCTCTGTGTTATTGCTATGGCTGATTGGCTGATGGTGGTACAATGGTTTCAGCACAGGATGATGCTAAGATAGCTACAGGGTTTCTAGGACCTCAGTTCAAGTTCACTGCTGAATTTAGTTAATGGGTCCCTGTGCCATCCCTGAGTGTAATATGAAGAACCAAAATCTTTTATCCACCACCAAAACGTTCCAGCAGAGACAAACACAATGGTAAAGACCTGATCTAAAACACTGTGACTGCGTAAGTCAGGCTCACTGCCTACACATCTTCCCTCTCCTTGGAGAGGCTATCAGTAATTGTACTATGTCTTAGAGCAATATCCGTTCCCTCTTATTGAGACCTGTAGTAAGACCACATCAAGTTGTACCACAGAAGGCACTGAACAGTTTGGAGAGGGACAACAGGCACAGGCATCCGGTGGGCTCTGAATTGAAGATATTCAGTTAAAGACTTTCTGTATTGCCAGTAATGTGAGTCCCCATCTATTTCCTTTCATCATTTTTTTCTATTAGAAAAAGAACTCATCTATGACAAATCTATCATTGATTCCATTCTTAGACTTAACTAATAGCAGGACTGCAGCTGCAGGAATTATAAATACATCTGGTTTTGTGCTTCCTGGTAAAACACTGTATCTATTATGATGATCTGACATATATCCTAACATCTCCTTCAGGTGCCAGCACATCATTTACAATAATATCAGGTAACTGATGTTGTGACACCTCTCCTGCATGTGTGCTGGGTTCCTGTTAAATGACCATAAAGTGAGCTACTAAAGGGAAACATCATCGGTAAAGACCCAGACCAAATTCAAACCTTCTTTAAGTGGGTGCAACTCCACAGACATGACATATTGCAGCTTGCAGGACAAGACAGGGATTTGATCTGCAGTGGCATGTGTTCTTTTCATATAATTTTTCACAGCTAGAGGAAAACCAATACTCCCACCTTGTTGCAATTAATAGAAAACATGCTGGGTTGAACGGCTGCTTGCCTGAATTATCCTCTTGGATCTGCATTAGTTGCCACCAAGAAGCAGTTGTGACACAGGGCACTGTGTGAATCATGGTATACAGTGAAATTTTGGGGTCCCTTCAGAAATTAAGCCAAAAATTAATGAACTAAAGTTTAAAGTTGGACAGAACAGAATGTGACGAAATTCCCTAAAATTAAAAGTAGGGAAGTAATTTTGTTATATTAATTCACTGACTTGACCCATAGCTAAAATCTTTACTTCAGCTATGAAATACTCAATCTAGCCTCAACTGGCAGGCAAATTGGGGTGGTTTCCTTTTTTTTGATACGGCTTGAAAGTTGAAAATATATGAAAAGTTCTGGGGACCTGCAGAGCCAAGATAAATTCCCTCCTCTGTCTGAGGACAATGCCCCAGTTCCAGCCTCCACTAGGGTACACACACTCCCACACTGACCTTGTGACACTGTCCCCATGACACTGTCTCACTTAATACAAATAAATAGACCAGCAAGTCTAATTTCAAAGGTAAACAATTTTGTTGGCAGGAGAGCTAATTCTTCAAGACCTGAAGAAGGTATTTCTTGTCTGAAAGGAAAGCTCTGGGATTTTTTCCAACCTGACACCTGTGGGATATCCTCTGTTTTGGCAGCAGAGGGATGAGGGAGATCCCTGTGTCTCCCACAGCAGAGGAGTGCTCTGGCTGGTGGGGCTTCTGGGTAAAGAACATGGGACTAGCTCTTAATTCAACACTTGTATTACAGCTGTAAATCAATCCTCTCCTCCCTCTGGGAAAGGACCTCTAGATCTATGTTCTTGGGCAGTTAAAGTGAAACTTACCACATTGCACTGGCATAAATGAATTACTGCTTTTTGAGAATTTGCTGAGTATTATTATTAGTAGAAGTTGTATTAATATTAATCATCATCACATATGTCTAACTAAAACCTCTGTGGTTTGCCTTGCAGTGAAGTTCATGTTCACAGAACCTGATCAAGTTACTTCAGTATGAATGATACATACTAAGAGAACAGTTAGAAACTCAAATCTGCTTCTGAAAGCTTCCCCAGCCCCCATCTTCCTCTAGGAAGTGTACTTGTGAAGTTTTTGGGGAAAAGGCACAAGCACAGGGTGACAGATGGTGCTGGAGACAAGGTTGTTGAGTAAAGGCAATGGCAGGGGCCAAGGAAAGGCACTATCTGCCCAGCTGCAAATGAGTGGCATGGGTTCTCCTAAGGGATGTGTAGCAATGTTTCAAGAATAGCTTGGTGCGGGAAGCTTCTAACCATGGCTCTGGAAATTGGTTGTTTTTGTAGTAACCAGAACATCAAATCTGGCTCTGAAAAAGTCCCACTTGAAAATTGCAGACATTCTTTTTCTCGATGAACCTGCTATTTTTTTCAGAGCTTGTGACTTGGTGAAATTAAAGGAGAACTTCATCGTGGATGGTTACAAAAACCCCATCCTGAACTAAAAGCAGCTTCTCTGTCAAATGGCAAATCCCTTGAACAGAGTCAAACAGTCAGCTCTCCATGAAGCAGCTGTAAAGTTATTTGTAATTTGATAAACTGTAGTTTACCTTGTTGTTCTCAGAGACTGGTGAAAAAGAATTAGATGACATATTAGAAAGCCAGCTTCTCAGAAGCCTTCCAACAAAGTTCCCTCCTTGAAAGGCATTTCTGCACAGCTAAAACCAGGGCAAAATTCTAAGAAAAAAAGCTGGAGCTTCATAATGAGAAGTACTGCTCAAGGTTTGCTGTAGGCATCCCTTTCAGATCTATCAATAGCACAGTTAAATACAGCCTGACAGATGAAACTTTTGAGGATGGCCTTATTAACAAGTGAATCAGACAAAGATATATCATACTTAAAAGTCTTCCTTCCACATGTTTTTCACATCAGCTGTATTTTTGTTTCCCATCCTCCAAATTCAGCATATTGACACTTCTGTCTACCTCAGAAAGTCTCAGACAGATTTATACCATATCACACGTGAACTGTGAGGAAAGGTGCTACTGGTGATTAGGGGCAAAATCCTGCCCAGAAGTGTGCATGACTCCTGTTGGATTTAGCAGAGTTTTATATACATCACTAGAGCAGGATCTAGTCCTTAATCTGATAACAATTTTTCTTTACAGCACAGCAGGTTAATAATAAAATGGCATCTTTTCATTTCTGCATGTGGTTTCNTTTTTTTTTTTTTTGAGAGAGATAGCTGCTATGTCTTTGTATCAGGTGTTAATTATTCCCAGTAAGGTTTGGTGGGTAACTAGTGATGCAGCTATCAAACCACCCACTCTCTTTGTAGATGAAGGGAAAGTATCAGGAGGATTTCTGCTGAAGTATTCATCACATCTCAAGTCTCAAATTGTCCAAACCATTCAATTATAACACTTCACTCAATGCATGTCAGCATGTCTGGCACTGTGTTTCAGGAATGAGTTGAGCAGGATTTCTCAAAGAGGCAGATGCTGGCTTGTCCCCTTGAGGGACAACAGAAATAGAGCCTATTGGCTCAAAGTTTCGACCTGTTCCTAGATCAGTACATGGGAACTATTACAGTTTTCTAACTTTGTAGCCTCCAGACTTAGTTCATACATACAAATGTAAAAGGCTGAGATTTCCTGTGGTAACAGCACTGGGTTACTCTTTGCCACAGAATAAATAGGTAAAACACTGAACTGGTGATAACAAGAACTAACCCTATTCTCACCATCATCTCTATAATGGTAAATAGAAGAAATGCCTGAAAGAGGAGAGGAAATCCTTTGAGTCCTTTGAGGGCTATATAAGATTTTGTTGTTAGCTGCTGCAATACAATGCATCACTGTCAGGAAGCAGTAACCCTGAATTATGGTCACTGATGATAAAAAACGCTTTCAGAGGGAGCTGATGGACACTGTGCCTATTATGTGAAGAAGGAAAAAAGGATGTCCGAAGAACTTTTAAACAAATGGGGACATCATGTGAGCAGATGCTCTTTGTGTTTGCTTTCTGTGCTGGCATGGGCTGTACATGTTCCCAGAGCAATGAAAAGGAGGCTCACAGGGTTTTTAGTGTTAATGTTCAATTTGATGTATCAATATAGTTTTGCTTGCACAGGCTATAATGAGCTCAAGATCATAAAGCTCAAATCAGCAGTCCTGTTTAACTTTAAATGTAGCTTAGATGATTCAGGCTTCTCTTAACTCTCGCTTTGGTCTGTTTTGACCTGAAGCTGTGGAATGACAATGGTGAAAATTAGCAAGGTCAGTAAATGTCATTCAGAAGAATATTTCTGAAACACTCAGCAGAATTCAGACTGTATCAGAGCTCCTTGTGAGCTCCATTGGTGATATGGTCATGTTTCTGTATCATCTTTCCTAATTACATTAGGAATCTGAGTAGCAGAAGTATTTTGGCTATTGAAAATCAAAGACAAAAAAATTTTAAAAGATTTTTTTCAGAAAGCCTTCAGTCAGGACGCAAATAAGATAGTGTGCAGGAAGAGAATGGTGACATAGAGCTTTTTCCTTAGGCACCCACTCACCACAGCCCATAAAAGGGGAGTCTGGGCTTTTCAAGAAATTATCTATCCTTCACAGGAACACAAGGATGTACGAGTGTGGCTTCCCAAACAATGACTGGCTTCTTGGGTGAGCAAGGAAGTTCAGATCTAACTGGAGAGATGAGTCCTGAGTGTTTTAGGAGCACATGCCCCATTATGATAAATTCCCACCCAATCTGTGCTTTTGCATTAATATCTATTCACAGGCTGCATGGAACTGGTTGGCAGCTTGACCTAGTTGTCAGGTGACGTGCAAAATAGTGCTAAGGCTGTGTTTTTTATGACACATTTGTGCTAATGGGGTATTCAGTGTACTTGATTAACAAGCCTGACCTGCTAAAATGGTATGATTTTAATTAGGAGAAAAAATAACAGAACAAGAGATATCCAAGGTCGGTTTTGGTGAGATCAAAATTAATGATGAAAAGCTTTCACTTTTTGAAACTGATCAATAGCCAGGTGTTTTCTAGTATAGTTCTTTAGTGCATTTCACTGCAGTGTGCCAGGATTACTTAGCACTATCACAGTTACTTCAAGTAAAAAGCTGTAACACAGAGAGAGTTGCCATAAGGAGCAAAATGTGCCAGCCTGCATATAGGGATTCTTGGGAAATATTTGCCTTTCAAAAATCCTGCAGCTTTTATACAAATTCTTCTCACAAGTTCGCTACCCTAAAATTCACAGGTAATTACAATGGGATGAATAATCCACATTAATCAGTTAAGCAGGTATTTGAGATACAGCACATCTTCTACCAGACAATACACATGAAAATTCAGTAATTGGAGCTGTGTAGAGAATTCCCCATTGACAATGTCTACATACATCCACTATAAAGAATAATTCTATGATTATGTAAAATTTCAGTGAGTCTTTTTATCTTTAAAAGAATGCTGCACCCTACTTTGCTTAGTCCACCACAGAGTAAGATGGGAATTGTCACAGGTTCCAATTCTACAGGATTCACACTGAGCCAAAGCCATTGCTGGTGCCTACTCTTTAATCCAGCTGTTACCTTCCTAGAGAAAATTCCTCTTAATGAATGCAAGCACATCTATACTTTACTTCACCATCTCCTAAAGCCCTCTTTCTCCTCCCCCACTCCACACCTCAGTGTTTCTTAAAGTAGTTTATCTTTTCCTCTATATCTTTATTGTAGCAGCTTTCACTCTATATTTCATTTATTTTTATAAGGCAAATTTCTCACATTTAACCAACAGAACTCTCATATGTACTTAGATGGTGTGGAGGAGTCAGCTTGTTGCTGTCTTATTCTGCCTTGGCTCTAAGAGAATACCCTTAACATAGGAAGATGCCAGCAGGGAATTAGGTAGGGTTTAGTTCTCTCCCTCCCATGAAATGGGACTACAAAACCAAGCAGATGAGTTAGGAGCTTTCTAAGCTCCTAGCATCAGAAATACCACAGAAGGACTTACATCCTGATCAGGAGGACACTTATTGTGAGGATGTAATTGTTGAAGAGACACAGTAGCACTTAAGATAGCAAGCACTTTTTGTGGATAAGGCTTTTCCTCAGTCTGGAAGCAAGAAGTGTGCCACACAGGAGCAAGGGCAGTAGGGTCTAGCTTAAGCTGCAGTGATTGGAGTAATTGTGAAGCCAGTTTAAAAAGTGTATTTCCCTTTCTGGCCTCCAGCATGCTGAAGCTAAGATCAGGTGAGTTGTATCATTAAGACCACACAACTATCTTGCCAGTGCTATTACAAGTTCTGGCAAAGGAGGAGGCAGGGAGAAGCAGGGCCATACTTCTCTCTCAGCATGAGTTTTCCAAAGTCAACTGTAGCAAGAGGACCACACTGATTCATCTCTGAGGCTGAGACAAATACATTAAATATAAAGCTATTAAATCACAATTTAGTCAAAAGGAATATGAGCAATTCCCAGAGAGATGCTCACTCATCATCCCAAATTTGCCATTTTAATCTATGACCTTGCTGTAACAGTACATATCTGTTAGTATCACATGAACTTGAATGGGTGATCATCTTGTGTACTCAGCCTTTACTGTATGTGCATGAAGTGTGGAACTAGGATAAAGCTTAAAAACAGAATACTCTTGTGTTTCTTGAAATATTCTAGCAATGTTCTGCTAGCAACATGTGCAAATTAAAATGATAAGTGATGAAGGGCCAAAAAATCACCTCTCTCCTTTACATGTTTTTAACATTAGTGATCTTGTCTACAAATTGTGATAATAATGGATAACAAGAGAGACAAACTGTGATGCTGTGATGGTAGCTTCAGTATCCTTGGTAAATGGGGGGAACTGGCTTAGATATACTTCGGTAGGCATTGAGACGGATACCTCATGAGATAGTATGCTCGTGCAGAAGACGAAAAAAAAAGGACACAAGAGAAAATACTGGGGTAGATAAATTACTCTCAGAATAATATCTGTGCATTACTCTCAGAATAATATCTGTGCATTTGTGAGTTAGCACAAAGCAGCAAAATCTGGCCAGAGACAGGGAATCTGGAATCAGTGAGTTTATTCATGTATTTAAGGGACAGTTCCATGCAGAATCAGAGCCCAGATTTTCACACTGATATTCTGTTTGTTTCAGCTCATTGCTATTTGGAGTACTTTAGCAAAAAAAAACAACCCAAAAAACCAAACCAAAACAAAAATTCCATAAAAACATAGCCCTGAAAAATGCTGAGGGTGTAACAGAACTCTCACCTACCTTACATGAGAGACTGGCTGTTCTAAAATAGCAGCAGCTTTGGTGACGTCTCCAGTTTCACATCTTTGAATTAAGTATACATAGTGACGTATCACTGCAGCAAGGCTTGAATGATACTAGGAATGAGATAACCCACTGCCCAATGCCTATCCAGGCAATGCAGAGTGTGCTGCATGCTTGCTGCAATGTTATCCATGTGCTCTCAGAAACAATAATCAAGTCTGCTACAGCTGGAAAAGTCTTCCAAGGCTGGCAGCAAGAAAATCACGGCTACACAAAATAGATTTAGCATATTTTAATCCTATTTTTGAAAAATTTGCTTTTTTCCTTTTTTTTTTTTTTCTTTTTCACTTTCCCCTTCCTCACTCATCTGCAGCTTATGACTCTTCATCTTCCAGCCAGCTACAGAAATCCTCTGGGAGAGGGAATACTTCCACACATACAACACCTTCTTCCCTCTCCCCTGCAACAAATACCGTTCAGCCCTTTAATTTACTTCAGAATCACTGAGTACCATTTAAACTTTAACCTGGTTGTAGTATTTTTAAAGGGGTTCTTAGGTAAAGTTTTGTGTGTGTGTGTGCAGGCATGCATACTCGTGTGCATGCAAATATCTCTGCCTGCTGCCTCAGACAAAGCAATCTCCCTGTCATTTGGTGAGCATTTTCCTCAAAATTACTGTAATGCCCCTGAAGTGTTTAGGCATCATAAAATCCCCATATCACAGATGGACTGATTTCTGAGGCAAGAGGAGATCTTTGGTTGTACAAAAGTCTTTCTAAGCCTAGTACAGAAGGCTACTCAAAACAACTATGCTTATCGATAATATCTGACTGTTAAAAATTGTTTAGCCTCTATAATGATAGTCAGGTATCCCCCTCTATTGCTTCCTCTTATCAGATGTTGCTGACTTAAAGTGTTCCTAGTTTTGTCTCTTGTTTTCTGGTCTGCTTTTTAACACTAATTCCCATTTATCATTCCCTGGCCTTGTCTCTAGATTCTTCTGCAGTCTTTTTCTTGGGGAGGAGGGGGAGAGGGGAGTGGCACACTCATCCATGAGGCTACTTGCATCTTTACTGGTTTTGAATTTCAGCTTTTCCTTTTACCCTACTCTATTTCCATATGTCATTTTCCTTTTCTGCCTGTCTGGGAGTTGCTGTACCTAACTCTATAAAGCATTATCTCTCCATCTCTCTAAAGTGTTTTGTGGTACTTTGTGTGAAGAATGGCATATAAAAATAAATTGTATTGCACTGTATTTTTGGACTGGCATCTAATCTTTACTGACCTCATTCAGCCTATTTCTGAAAAACATTGGATCTTAAAGACTCTTCTGATCCAATGAATCTTGATGACTTTTCTGATCCTAGAAAAAGACTCCCTAATTTTCAAGTCATCTCTTGACACTAACACAGAGTTAGGAGTCAGGAAAGTAGCTTGAAAATTAAGGCTTGGCAGAAAAATATTCTTGGAGCTCCACCTTGTCTATTGTGTATCTTAACCTCACCTCTGCCCTCAACAAATACTTTTACTTGCATGTAACCACCGGTATGAGTTCTGGGCTGGGTGGGGGAGGTAGGACCAGGAAGCAGGCTGATGACATACTGTACTAGTAGTGAAACAATCCAACAGCTTGCTTATACATCTATTTGGCTTAGGATGGAAAATTAGAACAGCTTTAATCTGCTAGCAGCATCAAGCAGGCAAGCACTCCCTGGAGTGAGAGCATTAGGAGTATTGCAGCAAGGGCTGATGAGAGACAGCCTGCTGCCATGTCACAGCAGTGCAGTTGCACTCAGTGAACAAAAAAGGATGGGGTGCTAAGGAAGGCCCAGTTGATCTGGCTGTGAATTGTAAGGAGAGAAAAAAAATAAGCCAATTAGCCTTTGTCTTGGGCTCTTCTGTAATAGAAAACTGCTTTTAAAGATAGGCTCCCACATAATTTTCTTTGCTTGCCCTTCCTCACTTTTTACACCCTGCTACACTAAAAATCTGATCCCCACCTTATCAACCACAAATGTGTATGCACCCTCCTACCCTGATGTGAGCATTCATTCAATTCAGAGAGTTTCTGCATAGGTACAGCCATGACTACATGTGAAGTGGTCCTCTAAATGGAAGATTAGTGAGCAGCATCCATACCTTTGCATTTTTTTATGCAAAGCGCAGATATGTTTACTATCTACTAAATTACACTATTCATAATAATGAAAGTGCAAGTCCTAAGCCACTAAGGAAAAATTTATGGTGTAGAGATCTTCCTTTCTTGCACTTGATGAACTTTGCAGGAGTGTTCAAATGCCTGGACATTTGTCAGAAATATTTAGCTTGCGGTTTTCTGCAAAAGCAGCAGGTTTGAGGGCTCTGATGGCCTACATGATCTGAGTGTTGCATTTGTTCTTTAGTGCACACAGAACCATTGTGTCTGCTGTCTGCTGGCCCTGGAAAATAACTCTACCCTTACTTGCAGATGTGCTTATTTTTACCACAGAGAGTAACTTGCATTCTGTGGGTGCACATGTGAATGTACAAGTAGAAGCAGCACATATGTTTACAAGGTGACAGCTAACACTTAAGAAGTTAACAAGATACATTAAGATCTTCTCACAGAAACAAGGAATCCTAAAGTTCACATTGTGAGAAATGCACTGGCTGAACACTCAGAGCTAAGACCCAATGGCAAGAAGTGTCTATTTATGGGTGTATGGGAGGGTCATAAATATATTATTTTCTCACGTATTTGGCTGGACAAACAAACACATTTACAGTAGTGAAGCTTAGGAGTCAACATTGAATTCTTGTCCAAAGTTGATTATTAACCACCTGTTTCTGTAGCCAGAATATATGATTTCCTCTTCCTTGTGATTATAGATGGTCTCTTCCAGCTTACTTAAAGCTTCTGTTCCTCTTGGGAATACTAGGAATTCCCCTTGGGAATATGGTCTGAGTCTTATCAGTTGGCATTGCTTTGTGGAGACATGTAAAGCAGCTAGGACTTCAATCCTAAGCATAAATGGTTCCTAATCATTTTATGTTCCTGTGAACATCAGACCTGGAAACTAGTTTACACAGAGCAAAGCAGCTCCTGATTACCTATTTCAGTCATACAAAGGACTTATATGCCCTGCTTCATCTTGGAATTTTTCCAAGATTATGCTTGTGTTTCTCCATTTCTTTTCTCCTCACTTTAGAGCTGTTGACAGCTGTTTCCTCCTCAGCTAGTTATTTGAAACTGAATCTGAAAGTGCAGAGACTACCTACTTCCTTTCTCTACAAAATACACCCACAAGGACTTTGATGACAAATAGTGGTTCATCATTCATGTGAATCTCAGAGGGGAAGCTGAAAGATTGGAGTTGGCTGTCCATAGGCTGGAAGCATGAAGTGCTTTCTGATACATGTATGTGCCAGCTAACACCAAACCAGTATGCAGTGAAGAGTGTGCTTCTGCATGGATAAGTGGATAAGGTAGGTTACCCCCTTCATCAAAAAGTCCTGAGGTCTAATTGCTTGAAATGGTTAGACAAAGATGCTGGGTTGAAATAGCCATGGAGACTTCTTGCTTCTCAGCAGAGACAAGAAGGATTGTCTAGGCTTGATATAAACCTGTGCAAAGTTATTTTTGTATGCTGTACTGCCAAACTGTCAATAATAGTAGAAACTGTCAATAATTCTATTAAACGGACTTAGTTCAGGATACACTATGTATTGTTGAGGTAGCACACTTGGAAATGGTCACTTGCATTCAAGAGTTGAAAGGCTTCTCTATAAAGTCATGACTGCTGGTATACAAAGCATAGTGGAGCAGTTGTAGCCCAAATAAAAACGCAGGGAGTTCTCCTTCTGTAGTCTGTACAGATTAGTTCTAAATTACTCCAAAAATATCTGCTTCTAATCACTGGGTAGGTGACACAAAGAGAAACTATGACAAGGGTAGCATCCCGTAGTGTCATGCTGGTTCCAAGTGTTCACAATTGCATTCAGAGATGATATTTAGCATCTTTCAGACACTGTTATCATGCTTTTAGTGAAACCTCTGCAAGTCCATTACAGTCATCAAAGTAATATCACTTAGTAAAGATGTATTTCTAAATATTTTAACAACTCATGTGCAGTTTTTCTAAAGACTAATGACAGAAAACCCAGTTCATCCTCCTCCCCTTCTCTGGAGTGAGTAAATAATGCTCTTCACCAACGCACAATGTAAAATCATTTAGAAATGCAGGACATTATGACTGCTTCATGTAAGGATTATCTGACTAGTTTTAGTTCTGTGAGGTAAGCATAAAATTGGAGAGTTCTTGTTTTGATTATTTTCCAGTTTACAAAAATCAGTAGGAAGTATTTTTCACCTCATTTCCAAGAGCTTGGATGTGCTTTCACTGGAGTTCTTCATCATAATATTAGAACTGTAGAATGCATTGAGTTTGAAGAGAACTTCAAAGGTCATCTAATCTAACCCCCCCCCCACCTCAGTGAGCAGGGACATCCTGCACTAGCTCAGGTTACTCAGTCTCATCAAGCCTGGCTTTCAATGTCTCCAGGGATGGGGCCTCCACCACTCCTCTGGGCAACCTGTTCCAGTGCTTCACCACCCCATTGTGAAGAACTTCTTCCTAACATCTACTCTAAACCTGCTCTTCTCTAGATTAAGACCATTACTCCTTGTCCTATTGCTACATGCCCTGGCAAACTGTTCCTCCCCAGCTTTTCTTTAGGCACCCTTCTGGTACTGGTAGGCTTAACATCTACTCTAAACCTGCTCTTCTCTAGATTAAGACCATTACTCCTTGTCCTATTGCTACATGCCCTGGCAAACTGTTCCTCCCCAGCTTTTCTTTAGGCACCCTTCTGGTACTGGTAGGCTTCTATGAGTTCTCCCTGGAGCCTTCTCCAGGCTGATCAACCCCAGCTCTCTCAGTCTGTCTTTATAAGAGAGATAAAACAGCCCTCTGATCATCCTTGTGGTGCTCCTCTGGACTTTCTCCAACAGTTCCATGTCCTTCTTATTAAACTAACATACATCAGAAAAGACTGGTATTTTTTGAGTTTTCACTGATATGATGACCTTATCCAGTAAGAAATATTACAGCAATAGTAAAACTGTGCTTTGGCCACATTTAATACACCCTTCCTCCTCCCATCAATTAATTTTACCAGTCTAAATTCCAAGGAGACCTAACCCTGACCTTGCATCCATATACAATCTTCTATACTCTTTTCCTAAAAGTTCCTGTATTCCTGAATGGTCTAAACAAAGTAATAGAGATCACAATTTATGTGTTTATAATGACTATGAACTATTTTTCTCCTTTTGTTTGCAGCATCTTATCAATCTTATGAATCTTTTATGCTAACTTTTATCAGACTTGCATTTACATTCTTGTAAGTTTCAGATTTTAAGATCGTAAAAAGGCAGTAAAAAGCCTCCACCAATTAATATATCAAAAAGCTGTTTGTAAAAATGAAACCTTGTGAAAAAACAGTTAGACTCATCTCTTCAAATATATTCATAAAATCACAGTATAGTTTGGGTTGGAAGGGACCTTTAAGGTCATCTAGTTCCAACCCCCCTGCCATAGACAGGGAAACCTCCCACTAAATCAGGTTGCTCAGTGCCTTGTCCAGCCTGGCCTTAAAAACCTCCAGAGAGGGGGCATCCACAAGCTCTCTGGACAACATGTTCCAGTGTTTCACTACTCTCACCATAAAGAATTCCTTTCTTATATCTAGCCTGAATCTACCCTCTCCCAATTTACATCCATTATTTCTAGTCCTTCCATCACATATCCTTCAGAATTCATTCCTAATGCTCTGCAGTCTCCCACTGATGCCAGTGAGCTATGGTTCTGACTGCCATTGCTGGATAGTAATAAATCCACCTGAGCAGATGTGCCTGAATTAGGAAACCAAATTTCTATAAGGACCTCTCCATCTGGTTCTCTATAGTAGATATAACCTCATCTTATCTCTTTTGCACAAGGAACGTCAGTGGTATCCATGGTTGTCACACTGTACTTTGTTTTACAGTCCCTTTGTAAAGTGGCTCATATGCTGAATCCAGGCTGGAACTAAACACGTGTTTGCTTCCATCCAGCCTCCACTCAGCAATGTGAGAGTGAATCCTCAATCAGGCATCACCTTCAAAATGGCTATTGAGTAATTCATCTATAATTTATAGTGCAACTGGCAAGCAAATAGGTTTAACGAATTTGCAGCTACATGTCCAGAAAACAGTGAATGATGTATTATCTTACTCATAGCTGAATGTAAATAATTTTGGACCTGAAAATAAGTTACATAGTTGGAATAGGAGATGCTTTTCAAGCCTTCTTATAATTTTGAGAGCCCAAACTTACATCAGAAAATAATTAAATACCAGATACTGCAGCCAGTTTGGTTGAGGATGGACTGGTGCTGTATGATTTATTAGTGGCTAGAGTACTATTATCTCTTGCAGCATTGTAATTATTATTATTGACTTGTGCTTCGAAAAAAGTAAAACTTCAGCTCCAGAAGTTCAGAGTGGAAGCTGGCCATCTGAACACTACTTGAAACAGGTCACATTAAATGGTTTTCCAAGTTTCTGGATGTAGCTCTGATCTCTGTGAGTCTTTCTGCTGTCTCAGAGCCTGGCTCTATGTCACAGAGAGCAAGATCTGCCTTTAGTATTAAATGAACAGAAAAGGGCTGTATGTATAATCACCATCTGAGAGGATCGTGTTCAGGATCATGTATGTTAACAGCTGACAACAAAGTGCTTCTCCTGGTTAAGCTATTCCTTTGAATTTATGGAGTGTCTGTGGAACTAAAGTTAATGACAATATTACATGGGAAATGTAATAGTGCACAAATAAAGCATACATTCTTTTATTTTTCAACAGAAGATTCCTTGTAGTTTTTTGCCTCCTGGCCTCAGAACCAAAAGTGCTGGTTGAGATGCAACATGTGAGCCAGATATAGTCCTGACAAAACTACTCCCACAGTCCACATCCTTAAAAAAGGAAATCTCTATGGTTTGTGTGCATCTGCACACAGCTTGGGGTACTTAATTGGGTTTTTACACAAAACAATTACACTGGGTGTCACTGAAATATGAGACAAAGAGGTTGATGATCCAATCCCAGCTATCTGTAGAAAACCGAGTTATCTGGATCACAGTTAATCACCACCTGAGGTGGTAATCATTCCCTGCACTTACTTTAGCTCTCATACTGCTATATTGATCAACCTTAGGCTTTGCATTCCTAGCCCTTAAATTTGTGGAATTACTACATTTTATCCCACTTCATATGTCTAGTTGGATGCTACACTACTGCTTGTTTTTATAAGATTGTCTAATTTCAGCACATACTACATACCAAACAGGACAGTGGTAAATCTTCCAGTCCTCTGCATCAGACATTTAAGATCACTGTGGTTTCCATGTTTGTTTGACACCAACACAGAAGAAGATGTCATGAAAGTAGAGCTAACTTGCAGACAAAATATGTTCTCTAGTGATCAACCAAATGAATGTTCAAAGCAGATCTGCTGGATCTGAGATACTCTGAAAGGAGGAAGCACAGAAGCAAATAAGATTATATTTCTGACTCTGTTTTGTACCAAGTAAGGTTTTAATTCACAGAAACTGTTGACCTCCATAAAGGACCCTCAGTCAATATCTTTGATGTAAATGCCTTTACAGCTCAAAGTTCAGGAACCTTTTTCAGCCTATTTGTGTGACTTGTAATGTTGTAGAGAAGCAACAGGAATTTGGCTATCATCTGGATTTCATTTCACAATCTGTATATCCCAGCATGAATTGTTGCAACCAAGAAATCCATTAGGAATTCATGGCCTGTAGAGTTTGACTGCTCAACTGACAACATTTATCATGAGCTTTTTACAAAATCATATGAGATTTCATAACAGGTGTCCACTTCGCACAGGTCATCACCACTGTGGCCTGTGTCAAAATCCATTACACAGGACCTGAAAGCTGTACATGTAAGTTGCCAGTTACCTCCTTTTGCACATAAGTGGTGGAATGTGGTGAGAGATAAGCAGGAGACACAAAATTGCGATCTGAACCTTCCTCTGCTTCTGAATACCTCCCCTCAAAGTTAAAAATCAGATTGCAACTCTGAGTGCAGAATTCTCTTTTCACTCAAGATTCTGCTGTGATACAAAGATGGGAAAAAATACCATAAGCATAGGGTTTAAATAAAAATCCAACACATTATGTTATTGTTTTGTGGGCACTTTTAAACAAAATATAACCATATAAAATTCCACTCTTTCTTCCCAAATTTTGTTCCAGTCTTGTCAGGCTGAGCTGTTTTGATGTGTAATGAGTCTCTTATCTGACATTTCCTATTGTCCCTAGTGGCTGTAAAATCATTACTCCTGAGAAAACAAAGTTTACATGTTGATAAGTGTTGAAGGGAAGAATAGGGCTGTGATGAGAAACTGCAGCTACTCTTCTCACTTCTCTCTCATGCTCTGACTCAAACAGGAATAATTCACATTCTTGTAATTTAGAGAAAAGTTTCTAAGTTCTCGATTTAGGAACATATTTCAGTTTCTCCTGGGAGCTGAAAGCAGTTTGCTGTGCAATGCTTCAGACTCTCACAGTGACTGATTTTCTGCTTCCCTCTCTTGGGGTAGAATCAATGACAGTGGGGTAAGTTCCAAAAAATTTATTGGAACGGGAAAAAAAAGACAAAAATTTTTGAACTCATTTAATAGCTGTGATATCATTTTACTGGCTTCCCCTCTCTGCAGGGCATATGTCAGTGGCTGATTTTGTGCTTGGAGCCCCAAAGGAAGGGTCTGTAGAGTCTTTTTCCATCCCAGTATCAAAAAGAGCACCCCAGAGACAGCTGTCCCTGATGTGATTAACCACCGAAATGGTACTTGCAAACAGGATGATGAAAACCTCTGAAGTCTGCTGTAAAGTGACAAGGTTCAAAGTCACCTTCAGACAGGGAAAAAAAAATCCTAGAATTGGTAAAAAATACATGAATTGTATACATGAAATGTAATCCAATAATAGCTTAAAATTAATATTGGAAAACATCCTTATTGCACTGAGCAACCTCTTAAAAACTGGATGGTTTAAAATGGTTTAGCTTAAAATGAGCATATAAATGGTGTTTAGGGTCTGAAGAAAGGAACATTAATTCATTTATTTCAGGTTCTTAATGCACACATGTATTTACTTTGATTTGCCTATGCAAGGCAACTGAGTTAGCAAACAATGGTTTTCACACCTTAACTTGCAGTGATACTCTCCCAATTGGACCTGCATAATCACAGAAGTCAAGGAAATATGTTTTGTAGTGTACCATGGCAATCAAAAGACTTTCTCAGGCAAATAGCATTCCCAAGTAAAATTCTTCTCACACCAAGTTCTGATCTTTGAGAGGTTCACATGAACCTAATTATTATGGTATTGCATAAAAGAAGAGACACTTAGCAAAATTCAGAGATATAACAAAACACCTCTTAATGAATGATGAAGGTTGAAGAAATTTTTGAGATCTGTGCGTAAGTCTCTGAGTACCTATCTGTATCTATCCATACATACCTAAATGTATCTATCCATTTTTTTCCTGATATGAGGGGCAATGAGCATTTCCTGTTATTCTTCCTTGGGGGTCTTGAAAAGCAAAAGCTTTTTTTCTTCAAAACATACCTTGGTTTGAATTCTTTACTGTTAACAAATACTACCAGATAGCTTAATGTATCTTCTGTCAGTGAACTTGCATTTACCACCAAATTTTTGTAAATTCACGCTAAACATCTCACAAACAAATGAAATTAAATCCTCAGGAAAAAAGCACTGTATTACAGAAATGAAGCCTGTCTGCTTCTCTCCATTCTTGTGACTCCATATGGTCATAGAGCTAGAAAGTATCTAGGTTTCCTGCTGTATTGCCATGTAAAGTGGACCTGGCCTGAAGAATTTGGGTGGGAACACACTGACCATTTTCACCTTTACATTGTGCAAGTCCTTCTACCTCAGAAAGAAAAAAAATAGAGTTTTACGTAGGTCATGCAGGCAGAGGTAGTCAGTTTGAATAGCTGTAGTTCCTTAGTATAGGAGAGCAAGAAAAGGAAGAGAAGAACCAAAAATAGCAACTTCTCTGAGAGTGTCTGATTCTTCTGTAGCGGGCTGCATCAGCCCTGCTCCACAAAATGGCAGCTGGCTGGCAGGCAGCAGCTTTCCAAGACGGATGAAGCAGTACTCTGTGGAAAATTAAATAAATGGGATGAGGCTACAAAACCTGAAGCACTGGCTTCCAAAACATTGGCTTGGGGTGTGGTAAAGTGAGGTGTGTTGTCATACCAAGCCTGAGGTACATTTGCAAGGGAGAGGAGGGAGATGTTGAGCTGGGACAGAATCACGTAGTTCTGGAATTGATGTGTTGCTGTCTGATGCTTTTAGAGTAATATCATTAGTTAAGTACTTAATGCTTCAAGAATCTTCCAACCATACAGGTATATATTTTACTCAATAGTAAAGCAATCAATAACTGTTTAACTTTTACCCACTGTTTGGGAAAATGAAAAGTGCGAAGGGCAGAGGAAGAGAAGAACAGGGTTTTCATTTTGCTCGTGTTTTAATTAAATGCAATGAGTCTATTTCTAAGATTTACACCAACTTCTGGTTCAAAGTAGAAAATACTGCAAATTTCACAAATTCAATCCTAAAATGAGCCTGAAATTAATATGCCTGTGGTTTTGATGAAGTGTTAAAGACTTACTAGGCAGAATCTGAAATGCCTTTGTATCAGGTTCATGTGTCCTCATACCTGTGTAGGGTTCAGCTCTCAACATTAAACCCTGTACTCATAAATATAGCTAAAAATTATGACAGCAGGTTTTACATTTCAGGGCAAAAAAGAAGCAGTGAAACATACCACAGCCATATGAAAGACAGAGTCATCTTGTCTTTGGTTGAGAAATCCCAATGAAAGATGAAATTGCATTTGGCTTAAAAAAAAGAAAAAGTGGAGCAGAATTTGGCCTGGTTCTTGGAAAATCTGCCCTAAATTTAGCCAAGAATAAGGATGTCTCTTTTCTTAATAAATGGGGTATGGCACATTTGCTAGTGTGAGAAGCAGCTTGTATAACATTTTAGCTACTGGGCGATATATTCTCTGTTAAAAAAAAACCACCTTACTGTGCCTTCTTAAGTGCAAACAGAGGTAGCCAGAGGACAGTGTACAACATGTGTAACTCTGGGCACCAAGAACTTTGCGAGTCTGCCAAAAACTCATCTCATTAGTGTGCTTTGCAGCTGTAGAACAACCGTTTGGCTGAAATGATGTAGACTGAATATAAAACCATGTCCTGGAGGTGAAAGGCCCAGTTGAGGGAGTATGCTGGAACAACCATGCACCAGAATGATGTTCTAGGAATTCCCTGGTCAGGGTAAGAAAATTTATCTGCACATCTTGATACCCAGCTTTGACAGGAAAAGGTATATTCTCTGCAGTGAGATCTTTCTTTGCAGCTAGCTCAATCCTGGAGCTGTGAGGCTGGAGCAGTACATCTTTTATACATAACACTCACAGACCTGATATACTTGCGTCAGGAAGGAAAATTAAGACAGCTGCCTGTCCCATAGGAGCACAAATTAAATGCTGAAGCCCAATACATTTATGCAATGTTTTATACACCTCCAAAACACAAAAGCTGTCAAGTCACAATTTTGGTGGTTTTTGAGTTGTTTCTTATACACTGTCAGGGTTTCATGCACAGCTCTTTACACTTAAAGAAAGAAACACAGACTGATTTCTGACATGCACCCTCCTATCACATCTATCAGTGCAGTACAGTGAGTGTTAAATGTATGTCACCACAGAGCCTCTCTCTCTCTCTCTCAAGTTTTAAATTTCCCTTGCTAGTGTAAAACTTAATGAAAGCCCTGGAGTATACAATAGCATTTTGAAAACAGGAATTTGTGACTGCTGTGAATCATCACTCACAGCAGGGACCCAGAAATGTGAATTGTGGGAGGAACAGGCTCAGTCCCCCTCTCTTTTTTACTGGGAATTTATTACAGGCGTGTCATTATTTACAATGCACCATTCACATCCTCTAAAGAGCCAATAAACTGGCTGCTGAATATGCATTTTGCTCTGTGGTGAACACAGATGTTTCCAGCTAATATCCATTTCATTTAATTTCTTTTCTTTACAAAAAAAAAAAAATCTATCTTGCTATCTATTTCTGTAGCAGCTGGGTAACTATTTGCCAGTCTTCGGTTTGGGAATCACTCCTCATATTTATTATAGTTGGTGCCATTTGTGTTGCTAAAAGTGAAGGTCTGTCCACATTACCATTTTCTTTCTGTGTTTGTAAAGGTACCAAATGCAGTTGCTAAAATTCTCTCACCGTTTAAAGAAAAACTGCTTGAGGATTCAGCACAGGTTTGAATTTCACTAATGATATGTGGCAAAAATAATGTCAGATGTTTTTCTGTTACAAGAGCATGTCAGAAACCACTGGTGTCTGAGGAGGATTTGTTTTGGTTTTGCATTCCTATGAGTAAAATATACTGTTGATTCACAACTGACAGGTTGGTGGTCATTAATTTACAATCCCTTCATGTATTAGTAAGAGAAGACATAGGGAATGCTGGAGAACAGCAAAAGGTTTGGAAGTTCAACTCAGATAATCATTCCCAACTTTAGATACTTATCTCTACTAGCACTATCCCCTGAGAATGCAAAACTGGTCTGCCATTTCTGTGAAAAAAGACTCTCTGGAGATTTTAGTTTCCTGCATCTTGTCTGGCTGGAATCTGAGAGTTCAAAGGTAACTAATAAATACATTTCTGATTATCATCATCATTATTATTCATAGTCTGATGGCAATTTTTTTAAACTCTCGTAAGAGCTGTGGTTTCACACAGTTTGAATATGGATAATGGCCAAGGAGGTGGCGAAGAGGGGCTCACATTTTATCCAAATCAGATTGTTCAAAATAGATTGCTGTTCTATAAATTCCTCCCCTCCTTGTGGTGTGGAAGGCAGTGTTATTGGGAATCACCAGATGGCTGGTTACAGATGGTGTTATACATTCTATCTTCAATTAGCTCTTGAAGAAGTGCTTATTGTTAGCTGTAGTGCAGTTCTTCCTCCACACAAAAATACTACCACTAAGACCTCCCTGAACCTCTCCGATGGGCAATGAGCTTTTAGATGTGAGGGTGGGAGAAAGACTTCACAAAAGGGCTCTCATGACAGAGCACTGAAATCCCAGTGAGAGCAGATGACATATGAGAGAGCAGCTCCCTGAATTTTTACTTGCTACCTGCAGGTTATATCCAATCAAAGAAAGAAAATGTTATTTGGGTCTAAACCACAGGAGGTGGGGCAGAGCCATACAAATGCAGAGGGAAAAGAATACAGCAAGTCTTAAGATATGACAAAGTGTATCATCGGGTTTTGCTCTCCCACCCGTCTTCCCCCTCTGTTTGCACAATCACTGCTGACCTCTTACAAAAGGCTTTGTGTCCTTGCTGTGGGATTTTGGAAAAGGAAGGAGAACTGGAGACATCAAGCAGAATGCTCACACATCTGATTCACAGGAAGGACATTCGAACGAGTTAAGATGAGACAATCCTGCTCAGAACAGAAAGCTTGAAGACACTGTCGGCATGTCAAAGAGTGGAACCTGCAGACCACATTATAGCAATACAAAGATCTGGTTGGAGTACAAATGGCAGATTTCTCCCTGTAAAGACCCAGAGCCAGATTTTTTTCATGGGACATTTGCTCACCTTTTTCAGACACTCTTTCTGCTTCCAGTAATCCAAACTGAAGTCACCTGATGTTTCCATGTAGGCTCATGTACGAGAGATTGGTGTGGAATGGACCTGAGTTAGCTGTTCTATTGGACTAAGTTCTTACCTCCTCTATGCCTGGTAAAATCATCAGCTCCTGTGGTGGCAGAATTGTTGCAAGCTGAAGGTCAGTGAAGGATTAGGTCTTCTGCATCTGGAAAAATAAATTGCAATGCATATTAAATTTGCATGCAAAATTGCATGCAATGACAGAAAACAAAAGTACCTGTTTTCAACCAGAGTGCAAAATAATCAAAGAAATATTGAGGGCTGTGAAAAGATTCAAGAAGGGACAGCTCTCTCCTGAAATAAAAGGTAGGAATCCCCCATTGTTGCTGAGAATTGGGTCACACACCAACATCAATTTTCCCACATCTGAGAGCAGGAGAAATGTGGATGCAAGGTTCAGTCTCACACCACAGTACAGGCTGCATGAGCAGACCTATAAGCCTATGGGGGATCCTGGCCTATCTGGGACTGGGCTTCCTCTCACACACTGGGATAAAAAATTGTACCTGGTCCTTCAGAGATGTTAATATACATGGGATCTTTAAAAATGGCTTTTCAAGGTGCTTAATTATAGACTTTAATAACAATAAATAACCAAGTGTGGAAATTATACTGCCCACACAGAACAACCCCTAAACATGCATTTAAATTACAATGAAAGCTTTACAAGTCCCCCTGAAGCTTGTATAGCCTGGTTCAACAGCTCCCACTACTCTAGAGGCTCATCAGTGGCTTTTCATTAGCTTGCCCAGGGCAGAGGGCTGGAAGGGGCAGGGCCACCACTTGCTGCCCAGAAGGCACCAACTTGGTTGGTGCAGGTCTGAGGGTCCACTGCTCAGCCCTTTGAGGTCTGTGCTTTGAGGACGGAGCTCCAAGATATCCTCCATGTAAGGCTGCTGCAGTAATCTGGTGAAAGCTACAATGCATATAGTAAGCAGACATCAAAGTTGCTGCAGAAAGAAGTAATGGTATGCACTCTCTGCACCTCTCTCTTATCCTGTGAGGAGAGGAATGAGGAGAGGACCACTGAATGAAAAGCTGGACTTTAAATTCCATTCCTTCATAAATTAAGGCATACTGCTTTTCCATCTCTGTTTCTTTATTCTCAAATTTCAGTCTGCTTTCTTAGACATCAGAGTATTCTTCTCAACCTTTGCTGGAGTCCAGGTCTCTAAGGTTGTTTCTGTCAGGTTTTAATTCTACCAGAATTTATCCCTAGCCTCATAGTTAAAAAAACTGTGTTCAGAAAGAAACTGTGATTTGGGGAATTCTGGGGTACTGCAAACAAACATTTCCAAGCTTTTCCTTCGATCATACCTCACTATCTCATACCTTTTTCCCTTCTAGTCTTTTTCACTCAGCATAACTCCCCAAATGTCCCATTTTCTGCTTTCCTCTCCATGCTGCTTCTAAAAGAGGAACTCACAGGGACACAGGCAAAGAGGAGATTACTGAAAAGAGAAGGATTTGAGGTTCAACAAAAATCAGACAAGTTACAATGGATACTATGTAAAAGAGGACAAGGGTGTCAAATCTTTCTTTACAGCCAAGCCAGAGAAAGCCATGTAGGCTACATTATATAGCCACTTCATACTCAATTCTGTTATTGGTGGCAAGCATCTTACCTGTTTCTATCCTCATTTTGTTGTTCTGTTGTACTTTTCTATACAGGACTGCCCTGCACAGAACCCATGTCTCTCTGTTTCTCATAGTAAACGTTTACTGAGGAAAGAGACAAAATTTACACAAGGGAAGAAAGTTGTGGCAATACAAGTTACTGTATTTGTTCCTATTTTTCAAGGCTTTCATACCTCATTCTTTCTCCAATCATTAATCTACGTAGAAATTATAAATATGAAGTTTGTAAAACTGTTCCTTTTAGACAGCTGCCTGAAGGTCTTATCCAAGCCCATGAAATCAATGGAAATATTTCCATTAACTTCAGGGGCTTAGGAAAAGTTTCTAAATATGTATTCATATAAAAGACAATTGCTCCTTGAGATAGCTAATACACATTTCACAATCCTCCTTGAGGGCTTTTCAAACCAAAACAATGACAGGGAGTAAAAAAGTTTAAATAAGATTAAGGTTAGATGCACTGCACTTTCAGCATCACTCTGCAATTCAAAGATAGCATGCTATCTATGCTCTGGGCACAGTATGGGGCATTTCCTTTCCTTTGTGTGATGGGAGAGAGGAATGAAGGACTGATATAGCACCAGATTTAACTCTGTATTTCTTGTTCTGTTTGCCCACAAACATTACCTTGTTTACTGTTACATGCTTATACAGGACACACACTTGTATGTGTATGTTCATTTGGTATGTAGAATATGGTGGAAGATCTACTGTGCTTTTCTGCTCTCAACCTGTCAGTAAATGAAATTAAAATTAAAATACATTGATATCCTCTTCAAAGAAAGAGGCTGTTTTACTCCATAGATTTTCATTACGTCACGTTGGATTATATTGTTCTTTACAATTAGACAGTGACAACAGCACTTCCTATGAATGAGTCCTGGCTCCTTTCATTCCCTGGGGCGTGCAATGTTTAATAAGTCCAAAGCACACTATTTAACCAGTATCTTCCAGACTGTGCACTGTAGTATTGCCAACAAGGGGAGAGCAGAATATATGTGTGGGGTGTGCACGCGTGTTGTGTATGCCCCAGCAGGAGCATGTTCCATATAGACAGAGGTCGTTGAGCGCAATACACTGGGGCTGCACTTAACTCAGCATCTCTCTGAAGCATAACCAGGCTCCAACCCTAATTAAACCCAGGATGTGAATCCCTGGAGGGCAGTCATAGAAGGGTCTGTGTACTAATCCAGCCCATGCTGACTAACAGCAGCGCTGCACAATCACTTCTGTATGAATATATTCTTCTGGCAGCTGCATGCAAACGACAGTCTTTGCGATTCTGATGACTTTTCATTTTTATGACACTGTGTTTTAGCTTCAGGTGTGAGTGTGAGACTCCCAGTTAAGTGGCTGTTCTGATTATTTTAAGTAGTCACTAATCAAAGTGCTGAGCAGAGGGGGCTGGGGGAGAAGGGGGAAACGGATAGAGGTAAGACACGTAAAGGAATGTGTGAGGGTTAAAAGGCGAGGGAGGAGGGCTTTGCATCTGATTTTCCTAAGCAGAGCAATTTCTTTAGTGGGGAAGGTGAGCCTGTCACTACTTGGCCCCTGTCTGCTGCGAGTACTTTAACTTCTCAGCAACCCAAATAATGGCTATAAGGAGGAGAAATGACTGAAAGGTTTCTAGCGGCACCAGCAGAAGCAACAGCAGAGGAATACATTGTGAAAAATCAGTTTTAATAAAGCCCCAGCACTGACCTTGGAAACATAAGTATTTATATTATTGACTTCTGTGTGAGGTTATTTGTTAAAAAAAAGGGGAAGAAAGAAAGAAAGAGGGAAAAGAAAGTCTTTCTGTTCTTGTTTTGAGACCTGAGGAAAAAATAACTAAAATTAGAGAAACTGGAGATATAAATGCAGTGAGTAGAATAAAGCAAAATACCTCTGGGGTGTTCATCTGCCATAGTAGTCATTTCATATCTCATCTATTATATGAATGTGATAGCTCCTTCCCTTTCTGATAGGATCATTATGTAGACTCCACAGATTCAATTTCATTTACAAGTCAATGGTGTGAGATTTTATGACAATTCTTTTTACTGGTTTGAATCTGGATGATCTTCTTCTACCAAAAAAAAGGATAAGGAAAAGGAGAAGAAGGAGATGTTGTCAGCTTGGTGCACACACAAGAGTGTTCTGGATGCAATGGACATTTTAGTGACTGATCTAATGCTGCTGTCCCACCATGAATATGCCCAGGCATTAATGCTGCCAACATTTAAAGGGGTATATACTGAAAGAAGATCCATCACTGTTACTGCTCCATGGAAGAATACATTACTCTGGTAATAAAGGATAGTTTGTTTCAACTGAACTTGTGAACATTTAGGTCATACAATCACACAGATGACTTGTTACTAGGTTCTCAGACATGCTCAGGGTGCCTTATTGCCTTGCCTCAGCTCTCCATTCTGGAACTCCATAGAGCTCATGGAGTAGTGGTGGCCATAACTTTGAGCATCACAGAAGAAGGAGTGCTCTTCCGTGAGTTTCTGCTGTGACTACAAAAGCTGGTCTTGGTCCCTGTGTAGGACAGCAAATATCTGCATGAAAAACCTAAGTTCTATATAGAAGGTGCATCTGTGGTGTCCATATGCACACATTCCATTGGATAGGAATTTTTTTCCCTTTTCTAACTGCAAAGAGAAGTTTCTTAACGGATGTGGGTTATATTGCTTTGGGATAAAATGAAGATCCACGCTTTGTGCTGTCTAAGTAAAGAAGGATTGTAAAAGCTAACATCAGCAAACATTGTCAATATAGACACATGCTCGCAGTGACATCCCCTCTGCTTAGGATGCCATTTCTCTGTCTTTGTTGTCAAGCTCCATTTTGTCACAAGCTGGATCCAGGGGAGTAATCCCCTTTCATTGCCAAGAGCAGCACTGGAAGGCAAGTACCAATGTCCCAATCACAGGAGGAACTCAAAAAGAGAGCGTTCTCTCTCATGGGGCAGTGACAAGTCAAAAAAACCCCCACTTGATGTCCTTTCTGGGTGCACAGATACCCTGCAGAAAGTTTTTACAGTTTTGATGCATGTTCTGAGTGTGCCTAATGTATTTAGCCCTATGAAGAGTTCCCCTCTGCTGTGGGGTCAAATCTGCCTCCTATCCCCTCCCTGCACAGGAGAACTGACTGGGGATGGGCTGTTATTCACCACTGAAAGAGGGTGAAAGGGCACTGAATAAACAAAGCAGGGGGGAAAACCCGACATTATAAATGATTCTGTAGCCCTTGGTTAAAGCATTGGGCCAGATAAAGGGAGACCTGGAGACTTGTCCTCATGCTAATTAATCCTTACAGAGTAACCAGATAAACCATTTCCTACTCATTCCTGGCTCAGCATGTCAGCTTGTGACAAGCTGCTCTCAGGCAGCAGGGTTTTCTGATTTTGAAGGGGAGCCTAGATGCATAATTTAGGGTTTCGGATTCTGCCTTGCTCACAAGATGCATGAAGGTGAGGCTGCACAATGCTCATCATTAGTCGATGGTGGATTTAACCCTAGGCACCTACACCTCAGAAACAAACATTTATTAGGTTGCTGAAGTTAGGAGACCCCAGTAACAGCCCTCAGACATTTGACACATTTAAAATGGCCTGAGATCCTTTACAATGTTGCCCCCAAACTATACTTCTTGTTGTGGATCCTGCTGGATCCATTGCACACCAAAACACCTCATGCCCCAATGACATCTAATAGCATAAAAGTGAATCTAGCAGTTGCTACTGATTAAGCCAAATCATTACTTCCATGCATATTACCATGTGGATTCTTTTAGACATTTGTGCCACATATAATGTTGATCCTCCTGGGTTTTGCACAGGACACACTTTTTACTTGAGCTTCTTCCCAGCTCCAAATCTCAGCAGACCTCCAGTCAGGCAGATTTCACACACACAGGTATCCTTCAGGTTACAGACAAAGAGGAGGATGACAGTGATCAGCTCCCTCTTCCTCTGACACACTTCTGGACTATTTGAACTTTGTCTTCCATGGCAAAAATCAGAAAGGATGAACTAGTCTGTCATTTGTAGTGCTCTTTAGTGAAGCAATGTTGCTTCATAAAACTAAGATACAGTCATGATAGATGAATTATTTACTAATAGGAAGCCCTCTCCCCTTCCAAATTAAAGTACACCAGAAAACCAGAAAGTGCTTGAGAAAGAGAGGGACTACCAGAAACCCACCAGGCCACCGGTACCTTTGGGGACAAATGTGAAACAAATCTTACTGTGCTGCTTCTACATAGAAGGTAAATACTTTGATTTGCTCCGTTATGAGTCATGTGATGTCCCTTTGATGTTCCCTGAAAGGTCCCCCATATTGCTGTAGCCTGTTGATCAGCTGTTTCTATGGGGTTAGGAAAAGTCTGGGTGGTTGGTGACTGATAAACACAGCATCTGTGTGTCTCCTGCATTCTTCTTGAATCTCACTATTCCAGTCATAATAAGTGCAATGAATACTGTGCAACTGGACCAAAGGGGATGTTTCATTTTAGCATAGATTATGTGCTATAACATGACATTTTAAGTCATCAGCACTTTAGCTTAAATAATTTTGTTTTACAGTGAGAGGGTTTTGTTTTACCTCAGTCAATTAATAACATGCCATACTGCAATTTAATAAGTGTAATGAGAAATGCTTGTTTGATTTTTTTTTTTTTTTGAAGTCACGTGCCAGACTAAAAGATGGAGCAGGCTATTCTTTCTGACTGGTGCATGAGGTTAGTGGCAAGCTAATATCACTCAAGGGTGGTGTCTTTCAGATTAGTTTCCAGACTGTATCCTAAATGTCTGAAAATGCAGCAGAAACCCTGGAAATTTTATTCTCAAACAATGTGTTTATCATCAACAGGAACTAAAAGATGTTTAAAATATGTGTGTGAGTGCATGTATCTGTGTCTACAGATTCTATCTTACATACTCTATTTTTCATTAGCTGCTTGCATCAAATTTGGCCTTCTTTTTGCACTTGACATCCTTGGGTGCAATCAGTATCTGCACTTCCCCTGCTCCATGCCAGCAAAAGAAAGGGTTCTCCACTTTAGGAATATACACCTTATTTGTCTCCAAGGCTATGCGGATCTTGGTAGATACTGAACCAAACAGACCAAATGTTTCTGTGTCTCCAACTTGCCTGCACATAGGAAAAAGACGAGGCTGTTATTACATCCCTAGAAGGATCATAGTATATTTTTCTAAAAATCTCTCGCTCAACCCCCTGCACGTTGCAGGGGAGGTTATGGGTTACTGATTTGCTGTCCCCTTCAGTACATTTACAGTGTGTAGCAGCTGCAGTCAGCCCACGCATTGACCAGTCAAAGCCTGGTCCTTTGAGGGGATCAACAGTGACCCTGGGGATCAAATGGTCATGGAATGCATGGTCAATCGCAAATGCTTACATGTGGCTGAGAGAGGAGTGCAGAGGAGCAGTGAGAGCAGCCCTGTTTTCTTAAATTGGATTCAAAATTAATTCATAAAATGGTTGGAGGTGTAATCCCTCAATGTGGGAAACCACTTCAGTGCTTGCTCCTGTCTATCCATATTTAGGAAAGCAGTTTAAAAACTCCTAGTTAGGCAAGTGCTTACATTCCTTTTTCCTCAATAGGATGACTTTCCTGAATTAAAGTTTCTAAGCTGGAGTGGTATGCTCACAGCATGTGCAGTTCTGCCTGCTTTTGTGAATGTTAGCTCAGTATCTTTGCACAAAATAAGAAGTCTGCTTTCCAATGTGGCTTTCAGTTCTTTACTCATATAAGCCACAGAAAATCTTACAGCATATTCTGTGCATACTTATAGCATACTCTGTGCAGATTTAATATTAAAAAACTGATTTTAGATTGCATGTAGGAAAACACTTAGGTGGATAATTTGTAAGAAACAATCTTTTTAATGCATTTTGCTCCCTTTTCTGCACTTGAAGTCCCATAGTGCAATTCACAATTCCCTCAAAATGGACTTGCTATTCGAAACTATTGGCTAAATAATTTCTGCAAGTAACAATTGGTCTGTAACTCATGCATGGGTGACTTGCATTAACAAGCAGAGCTGTTTTGGTTTGTCACTTCTCCCATAGGGTATTTGTTCCCTCTTGCTACAAGAACATATCTGTTAGATTTAGGTTCACATTGCAGTCCTCTTTGTTTACGTACTGCACACTTAGCTTTCCACAAATATTTTAGTGATGTCTGGTTCAAATTCACTTGCTGGAGGAAGAAAAAAGCCGTATTACCCAGATTTTAAAGTGAATATATTTGGTCTATATAGCACTCCAGTTTTACCCACTAAGCACTTTGTAATCTATGCCTATGCACTATGTGCCAATTTGTCCAGTCTCCTGCAATGAGCAGAGTTCTTGAATGCACTGAAGAGTTATTAGTGTGCTTTTTTTATACAATTACAGTGCAGCTATATGTCTGTTCCTCTGAGCCAAGCATTTTATGTACTTGAGGTTGGCATGTGTTGGAATGATACAAAAAATAAAAAATACAGAAGAGTACTGTAGTTGGAAGATGTGGATCTTGATGTTAAGGTGGACTTGCAATGAGGCACAGGTCTTTGAAGCTAGGTGTGACTGCGGTTGCTATCCTACTGTTTTGGAGGGGAAAGATGGTGTTCAGATAGAGAGGAGGAGAGGTTGGAAACACAATTTAGAAAGATAATTAAGGCTTTGCTTAATGTGCAGAATAAGAATTTCATGATGAAGCATCAACTTGGGACAGCTGGGATGCAACCAAGTCAGAATTTGAATCCTTTTGCAAATTCAGTTTTATGTCCAATCTGTCTCTTGAAGTACAGGAGAGAGAAAGAAAATGGCAGCAGTCAGATAAAGGAAAAATAATGGTATAAAATCACAACTTGGTGCACACACAGAGTATGCTTTGGTCCATGCGTATCCCCAGGATTCTTTTTGTCTCTCAGTAATATTTCTGTGGGCTTAGGAGAGAATGTTTAAGGTTTTAACCTAACCAACAGCTACCTATGAGTCCAGGCAGCAAGGTACTGCAGACAAGACATTTTGACTCAAGTCATCTATGTCACTGACACTGCTGTGTCTTTTTTATGCTTGAGAAGGAGTTGATTTTGGGGTTGCACCACCTGAAAATGTTGGTTGGAAAGAAGCTTGCAGAACCCTTCAATCAACAGCATTTCTCTGAGGCACGCTTTTTACTCAGGGCTCTTTGCCAGCTTCTCTTGTTGCAAAGAACAGTTGAACACGTCTCTCTGCCTGCCCACTATTTCATTTCTTTTGCTAATTTCAAATGGACAAATAGGTATTTAAAATTTTTTCTCTTCCTGGAAAATGGCTTAACTCTCTTTTCCACTTGAGCTGTAGAGGAAAAAAAAAATCTGTTGTGGCATATATACATATACACATACACACATATATTTTTAAAAATATATACAGTACAAATATATATATATATATATATATATGCATATATATCTGGAAAACCGCCCAAAAACTAATTGATTTTCAGCATTCCTAAATCTTAACTTCTACATATATATTTAAAAATTCTTACAACTACTACATTAACAGAAAAAGAGTGAATCTATCTGCTGAAATCTGAACTGTAATGATGGGTTCAGTATAAGAATGTGGACAGGAAGGTAGAGGATCATGGCAGCAAGGTAGGTTGCTGTTGGAATAGAGCTCTCCTTGCTCAAGAGAATCAGTGAGTGAATTATTTTCTCCCTTTCTTCGTAACATTTTTGGTAGCAAGATGGATTTAGTCACAAAAATCCTTGAAAAATATATAAGGGTCATGATGTGGGAAAGAGATTTTTTTAAATTTCATTTGGGAATAGCCGAACTCGGAGGCAGTCTATCTGCCTCCCTGTCTGATGGTCCGTATTCTTCACAGCACTCCTGAGGCTACACTCTCACCGCATATCATTCCTCCCCAGTCCAGTCCTGCATGCAGCATGTGGACTGCTCTCTGAGGGGAAGGGGATCTGACTTGGCTGGCAGTCAGAGCAGCAGGAGCAATTGCAGATGCTGCTATTTACACTATTTTCACATTCTGAAGAACAAAGAGCAGGAGCCTGCCAACAAATCTTAGAGGCTAAGCCTTTGCCCTCCGTGTGAGGCACAGCCAATGAGTGCCGGCAGGAACATGCAGTGCACCACTTTGTGAGATATTGCATCTCCAGTTTGGTGGAAGTGCAGTAAAGATCACTCACTGAGAAAGCAAAGAAAAAGGAGCTTCATTGCTCAGGAGTGTCAGACTTCTAGGGGTGCGAGGCTGAGTGAAATATTTCTATCTCATGTGAATGAGCCATTCTAGGTCTCTGGGATGACTAACCCTTAAAATTCATGGTTGTAGTGGTAACTAGGATAGATGTATATCCACAGCTTTTTAATCTAAGCTAAATGTGAGCCCAAATACAGTTCTTTCTATGAGGAAACAATTGCTGTGCAAAAGCATTCTACAGATGTATTTTTGTGGCTGTCACCAGACAGATTTTGCCCCTGTCCACAGGCTTCTTGGATGACCTCAGACAAGTCCATCAATGAGGTGAAAGATTTAAGTTCTCATTCTCACTTCAGAATTCAGTGATACTTAAGGCTTCTCTGAAGAAAAGGTCCTCTGAAAATTTCAAGATTGATCCTGTTGTGTGCCTCACTTTTTTCCTTTTTTTTTCTTTTAAATATTTTTTAGTCTTTTTTCCCTTTTTTAATTTTTCCTCTTTTTTTTAATAATTTTTTTTTGTCCTGACCATATTTGTTTGCCATTTTTCCCTAGCTATGAGGCAAAAGATGAAATACGTCTGATTACATGCAGGATGAGTAGAACTCATGTCTCTTTCAGAGCCCGTAGGTATAAGATATTAATAATATCAATACTTGCTTTTAATTATGATAGGCATCTGTGCATCTGTAATACCTACACCTTGCATTTTTCATCACTAGAGCATCAGAAAAAACAGATGATACCTTAAACTTAAGTTTAATAATAAGAGGCTATTCCAGTGCTTTTTCATTACTATTTTTAGCCATTCAAGGATACACTTGTACATGGACAGATTTCCTTTATCCTCTTTAAATCTAGATTTGGATTCAAAACAAGGTGTAAATATTTGAATACAGAGGAGTTTTGTTGGCTGGATTTTGATTTCCTTCAATTTAGAGGACCTTTGCAAAGAAGCAAGCTACAGAAGCAACAAGGGATTCAGCATCATCTTCCTGCAAAGGCTAGGATGTGCAGATTTGGAAAAATTTCAAAGCTAGCCTTAATAACTATTCATCTTCTCCTCTGCTTCCCTTAGTATAAATGAAACTGTGACAGTTAAAGAAACTCAAAAAACCAGTTTTGGAGAACTGGCAATTTGGAAGATCTCCCATCTTCAGTGTTTCTTTTTATTATGTGGGAGAAGTTAGCAGTGAATAGTTTCAGTGCTGGATCCTTCTGACACGAGGGAAAATTCATGGCAACATGAATGAAAGGCAGTCTCAGGGGAACAATTTATCTTAGAACACAAGCATGATGGAATTTTAAAATCTGAGGGTACACAAATATGCATTTCAGAGGCACCTAATTCAGATGAATAAACAGACTGAACGTGTCTTCTCCATTACAGTACCTGCCTGACACGAGCTCAGACTTCACTAGCGAACACTTTCCCCAGGAACAGCCACAGGCTAATCCTGGATTTGTGTGCCCACAAGGAGTGAATATTGGCTATGCCTCTAGGGGACCCCTTTGGGTTTACTTTAATAAAAGGAAGAAATCTCAAGATTTGATGCAAAGAGCATATCCCAAATGGGCAGAAACATAGGCCTTTGGGCCTTGCACCTTGTGGCATCTCTTTGCTCTGTGCAAAATGAGCCTAAAGTAGTAGCAGAGCTGCATGGTGCCAGTTTACACCAGCTTCTTGCAGGTGTCACTGACAAGGTGCAAGGTATGAGATGACAGAGAACAGAGACCCTTTTGCTGTTGCTCAGACTCCACTGCTGTTCAACTAGTTTTTGGACAATTATTTTCCAGGAAAAAAAAAAGTAAAAAGGAAAGAGGAGAAAAAAGAATCAAAATACCACAAAGAAATGACAAATTCCTACAAGTATAGTTTATTTTCAAGCAGCACACATGCCTGAGAATACCTCTAAATACTTTTAAAATGTGAATTAAGTAAAGTGCCACAAGAACTGAGAAGTGAGTACTTTCAAGACATTAAAAAAAGAAAAAATGCAGCACAAAGAATGTAAGTGGTTCAGTTCTGATGTCCAATCATCCAGTGCAGATGATAAACAAGGCTTTCTCAGGACTAACATGTAGCCTAAGTTATGCTGTTTTGAGTAAATACTGGAGAAACAAGAGAGTTACTGTAGACTTGCACACACACACACTGGAACAGGTTGCCCAGAGAGGGATGCCCCCTCCCTGGAGGTGTTTCAGGCCAGGCTGGATAAGCAACTTGGTCTCCTGGCAGGTATTCCTTCCCATGGCAGGGAGGCTGGAACTAGATGATCTTTGAGGTCCCTTCCAACCCTAACTATTCTATGATTCCATGATTCAATGTTTCTATGATTCTATGATCATTCCCAAGGGATGATCTGAGGTGAGGAGGAGATGTTAGAGATCTCTATTTCCAGATGGCCACATAGTAGTTTTATAAACAAATGGGCAGATATCCTGGTTGTTCTTGGCTAAGACAGTGTTCTGAAGAAGAAACATAAATTGAACAGGAGGGTTAAAAAAGGAAAATTTGGAAGAATTTTGTTTCACAAGCCAACTCCACCTGAAGAAAGATTCCCTCTTCCAAAGATTACTGGTCTGCCTGGAAACAAACTGCCTACAGGTCACATCACCAGTTGCACAACGTCAATAGCACATATTTTCCCCAAGGACATGAAGGAACCTAAGGCACATAGTAGCAGTAGGGCCAACTCCATCAACCTACCCTATCAACAAAGTGGGAAAATGGTATTGTGAGAATTAAAGGGCAGGCTGTGAGCTGGGGGGGGGGGGGAAAGGAGGTGAGTGGTTTGTATAAATAAGGGTAGTGCAAACATCTCCTATTTGACAGTGCTGTGACAGCACATACACTCTCATCTATATACAGGTGCCTGGTGAAGCAACTACTGTAGCTACGTTGTAAAATATTCAGTGACTCACTGTGAATAACTGTCTCATCTAGAAGAATGATCTGGTGACAATACCAACATTGTTAAGTTGTGTCAACTTGTTAGGAAAAACATACATAAAACAAAAATCCACTAGCATCCAAGGGCTGGAGGCAATGTCAGTAATTTTTTGGAAGTGGGTGGCTGGAAAGTGAGGCTGGGTTCCAGCAGCTTCTCACAAGCTCAGTTTGCAGAGAAGAATGCGGTAAATGAGATCAACCATTTACAAATCAGCATCATGCTGATTTACTGGGGTGAACCCACTGTGGCAGAGATCTCTCCCGTGTCAAAGATGACCAGCTATTTGTCTTCAGCAAGAGATGGTGGGGATGCAGCTCTGCCATTTCTCTATGCTCTCCTCCAGCATTAGTGCATCTGCTAAAGCAAAGAGCTGGCTGTCAACAGGCTGCTTCATGTCTGACATTGTTGCTTGCTCTTCTAAAGCTAGGACACCCACTTTAAGTTTCAGCTGCTTTGTGAAGTCTTTTGCATTATGTGAGAGGAAAGAAAGAAGGGAGTGAGTGCCTCTTCTAGCTCTTCAGCCATCTTACAGGCTGGACACTTGCAGAGAGCAGAACATGGTGGCAGTATGGAGACTTCCAGGCTGGGAAAGTAACTCGACAGCAACACATAACATGATGTAACTGACACAAGATAGTGAAAGAATAGAATAGAATAGAATAGAATAGAATAGAATAGAATAGAATAGAATAGAATAGAATAGGAGTAAGATACAGGGTAAATGCAATGCAATGAAGCATAGTGTGAGTCTCATTCTCTTCCCATTGAGAAATGAGAGTGCCTGCAAGACAGGGTGCGTGTGGAGTGACCAGGCCAATGAGAAGGTGAGGCAGCAAGCTTTGGTCCAACTGGCTGCCACTGCATCTGATTCAACTGCACTAATTGCTTTGGGTGGTTCAGGCCTTGCCCCTGACAGCACTGGGACACATCTCTGCAATCTGCTGCTGCCTGCTACTAGTTCATTTCTCTTTGTGTGGCTGATGCACGGGCTCTTGGCACTATGGCCATATCACACACCTCAGTAATACCTTTGTGATTAACAGGCAGAAGCACAAAAGCTCCTGGCATGCTGGCCAGGCCAGCTTGTACAGCCCACTAGCCTTTGCTCTCCTGTGGCATCCTTCAAAAGCTGCTGAGAAGCACAAGCTGGCTGCCAGGTGAGACATGAAGCAGAGCCAAAATGGCACAAACCATAGGGAAAGTGGGGAGAAGGGAGACAGGCCGGAAGTCAGGGAATTTATTCTCTGAGATAGATTTTAAATACCAGACCGTGAGGTAACGATAAGAAGAAAATCAAGAATACACATTATATTATTAGAAACACAGAATAATTAAGAATCTGTGGAGGTCTTCTAGTCCAGATCTTTACTCAAAGCAATACAACTTTAAAGCAAGGTCTGTCTATTCAGGGCATTATCTTGTTGAGTTCTGAATATCATCATGGATGGAGCTTTCACGGTCCTTGGGCAACCTAGGCCAGTGCTTGATCACTCTCACCATGAAGAATGACTGCATTTCTTTTCTAACCTCCTGGCAGGTTGCTGAAGTAATCCAAAAGATTCACTTCCCCAAGCAATGCCTGTTCTCTCAGCCTCTAATCATGTGACCTGAGCAGTCTGGTCGCTCTCTGCCAGACTTGGTCCATATTGTCTACATCTTCCTTGTACCACAGGGCCCTCAAATTTGACCCTACTCAAATGTGGTCTCATGAGGACTGAACAGTAGAGAATAGACACTTCCCTTGACCTCCTGCTATGGTCTTATCATTGCAGCTGTACTTCACTGGTTCATAATGAACGCATCCACTAGGATTCTCAAATGCCTTTGTTAGACTGACCTGGCTAGTCACCTTCTCTTCTGTACCTTCACAGTTTTTGCATCCTAGATGCAAGGCTTTGCAGTTGCCTTTGTTCAATTTCTTGATGCTTTTGTCAGCCTATTTCTGCAGCCTGTTGAGGTCCCCTCATTGGCAGCCCTGCTCTGAGTATCCCACTCTTCTGCTTTCCCTACCCTATTTTGGCGCCATCCATAAGTTTGATAAAGGTGCATCCCATCCCATCACCCATATTGTCAATGAAGATATTAAACAGTACAGGACTTAGGATCAGTCTGAAGAATGCCATCAGTAAGCATCCTCCACCTGTCTTCAAAACATTGTTTATTACTTTTCCAGTCTAGCAGTCCAGACAGTTTTTTAAGGTAGATGCCAGTCATCTCACTGTAAATGGTAATCAAGCTGCTCAGGCATAATTTCCCTTTGGTAAATACCAACATGTTGTTTCACTGTTCTGTCCATCACATATTTGGCAATGAGTGCTGGGAGATTTTGATCCAGGATCTTCCCAGGGACTGCCATTAGTCTGACTGACTTGTAGTTCCCCACATCTTTCTCCATGTCACTGGCCTCTCAACACTTTAAAAAGGACAGAGAGCACCCCCACAGTAACATTAGCCTGCTCTCTCAGAAAGAAGCAACAGATGTAGTGCAGATGGTCTCTCAGCCTTGTACATATCCAGTCTACAAAAATGGATCATAGCCTTTTCTTCTCCTTCCAAGGGCAATACCTCACTGTACCAGATTCTTACACCAGCCAAAGAGAGGACCTCACTGATGAACTGAGGCTAAAGTGGCATTGAGCAACTGACCCTTCAAAATGTCCTTCATCACTAGCTTGACGATCACCAGTGATTCCATGCTTTTCTTCATTCTTCAGCAGTGATTCCATGCTCTCTTTCATGCATTGGTCTGTTGTGCTGAGGAGCTCAAGGCCAACACGGGAACTGTTTCACTGGCAGCAGTCTGAATGCTGCATACTGCCAAAAAATAGCAGCAACAAGCAGACACTCTCACACATCTGCACTGATCAGGGGGTGAGAAAGCACTCCCAAGGGGTCCCAAGGAAGAAAGCTAAGAATTTCTGCTTCATATGACCAATAGGTTGCAGGAGACACATCCATGCTGGGAATATGGGCAGAAATCTGTGCTCACCTTAGAAGACAATAAATGCCTTCTGGGAAAAGAATCAACCCATTGATCTAGCCAAGACTTAAACAGCCATAATTCAGCAAACTATTAAGACACCTATCTAGTTGTCCACTTAATAGAACTACCTTGGAAACTGAGCATTCACTGAAGTTGAATAAGAATGAGTGCATTATAACTTACATTGCTGCCAGTCGACAGATGGAGCAAGCCAAGATGAAACCCGGACCATTATAATATAGTGATCTTTTTGCAATTTTTTTCTATCTGAAGCCACACATAACTTTTGAAGATGTAAATTTGTAAAATGCCATGCTTTATGTATTACATTTTTGGCATCTACTTTAGTTTTTAAGAATGGATGTTGTCTAATCATGCAGTGCAGCTTTGGATGAGAAAATATACTAAGTGTGCATTAAACAGACAACTTTAAATAATAGCACTTGTGCTAAGAAGTGTATTTTCTGGCAAGCAACTAATTTATAATGGTCATAGATATATGCATTAGTGTATGAAATGCTTGTCTTTATTTATTGATTTGAAGGGGCAGTATTATATTTTTGAATATGTCTTCTTTATTGGATCCTGTTTTAATCTGTAACAGTCCTTGTAATATTTTATGTCTTAGGATATTCAAACCACCTGAACAACAGACAATAAGAATAACTATACAGTAAATAAAACAACAATTAATGCTGTGTGTTGAAAAAGAGATAAACATATAAAATGCCCAAGTTCATCTCTGCCCTTTTCTCCTGACTTTCTGTCATGAGCCTCCGTTTGCTTTTAATGTGCATATCAGAGGTAAAGAGAATGATATTAAATGACCAAATTTACTGCGTTCTTAGTGCATAAACCACTACACTAGATCTTTCTAAGCCAATTTAATTTTTAGCTTTATTCTTGGCTTAATGCAATGTTTTAGTTCATTGCACTTTTTGGATGTGCAGAAGCAAAGATAATGTGTTACACTACATTCATTTAATGTTTCATCAGACTTTTTTGTTGTATCTACCTTTTGGTTATTTTAAAATGTTTCATCCTTATCACTTCAGTCATGAAATGTAGATTCATTAAATTACTGTGCTGGGGTAGCTCACTGCAAAAGCCTTGTTTAAAATACAGCAGGGTTTTGTTCATCAAGACGCTGCTTAAAAAAAGGGAAAAGGCTGCCTTGTCAGTCTCTCCCTACTAACTCATTCCCAGCAATCGGTTTCCAGCAAGAAAAACCATTTAATCTATCATTAAGCATATTTATTAAGATAGTCAATATATTATTCTTTGACAATGTCAAGTAGAATAGAACCACAACAAAAAATATTTAAAACTGGATGCACAGTGAGAAATAACCTTTAGCTCATCACTAGAGCTTGGAAGGACTCAACAGATACAAAGCAGCATTGATGGCACCTCCCTGAAGGGTTAACCTCTGGTGAACCACCAGCCTGTCTCCTCTGAAAGCAAGTGGAGAAACATCAGTGTCAGAGGAAGTGCAGCAGGTTTTCTGACTTCTGTGCTGAGAAAATAAAACATACCTGGTTAAAATATGGTTTAACTGTGGTTAACGGGGTTCAAGGGAGCAGGGAGCCACTGTGTCAGTCCTTTATTTCATGTGACATATTACAAAGTGTAGGATAAGACATTTACAGCACGGGGCAGTTCAGTAGTTCACAATCACTAAAAACAAGTGCACCCAACTGTAAATGACAATTACAGGGTCCCCATTTATCAGATATTAAATTGGCAGCCTTGTAAATCAGGCTCTGTGTTTTGTGCTAGGGCCGGAAGAGGCCTCCAAGAGGAGAACCTTCATGTTTGACTTAATGGAGATGAAAGCTTTGGGAGAGGAAAGGCTTTTGTCAAATGCAAAGCTACCTGGCTGCATCCTGAAGAGCAGGAGCACAGGTGTGCCACCATTTCCACTTTTAAATAACCTGAACACATCCCTTAAAGAATAGTGAAATAAAGGAAAAAGATAAAGAAGGAGGAGGAGGATGACATGAAAAAGTCTCTGACACAAAATGACATCTATCTGCAGTCAGAATTCCTCTGAAAATACTGGGTTTGGCTCTGGTTTGGACTCCATGGAAGGTACTTTGAATCAGTGCTGTTTATGTTAGGTTGAGTTGGGATGTGTGGACCTTAGCTCCCATGCTGTGGCTGTTTCATAAGACCTGGGTCAAGGTTCCTACCCAAAGAGGCGAGAGAGTGGGTTGAATCCATATAGCTCCAAAGTAAATGGGCAGGCACCTGTCACTGGGTCAG
>VZTY01002766.1:6426-36426 GCA_013400935.1 Turnix velox | reverse complement strand
AGGGACCACTTTAGAAATCTGTGAAAGGGCTAAATTTGACATTTGATTCACCCTATTCTAGGATTTTAAACTGTGATGTAAATTAGTCAGAAACCAGTCTTTCTTCCATTTTCTCTTTTCAAAATGTAATACAGTTAAATGACAGAGATTAATTACTAAAGTAATTACTGTTGGAAAGCAAAAGGACAGTTGTATGAGACAGTCTCTCTCATGATGACCAAGTCTTTCTTGACAATTATGCTTAATTCCAGCAATGATTATTCTGTGTGGCAAAATCTATCAGCACAAGGGCACACAAGCATTGATGCATTCTCACTCACTAGGAAATATGAGAATGAGGTAATTATATTTGACTGAGGCTCAGACATTTTCATTCCCAGGGGCATCTCTAGGACCTTTTTTTGGAGGGATACATATAATCTCCTCCTTTCCTTGCACTGAGTACCCCATTTATTCCAGTTCTGCTGGTCCTTTAGTCAGAATTTAATGAAATTAGTCTTTTCTTATGTAGGCTACAGCTCCCCTCTGTCTTCCACTTATGCATGCACCACACAAATGCACACACATACAGAGACATGTGAAAATACCTGTCTCTGTCTCTCAGTGACTGTGGGGGTATGAGACTTGGCTGAATAGTTTCAGGTCCATACAAGAACTTTCAAATCCCTGGAGTTCTTGCTTTGTCCACTAAACAGGCAAAACAGCTCAAACTATTGTTTGGAAAAGAAGGCTAAGAAATTATATCATGGAAACACAGAATGGTTTGGGTTGGAAGGGACCTTAAAGATCACCTAGTTCCAACCCCCCTGCCATGGACAGGGACATCCTGCACCAGATCAGACCACCAAGAGCCTCATCAGCAAGCCCAGCCCTGGATGTCTCCAGGGATGGGGACTCTACCACCTCTCTGGGCAGCCTTCTCCAGTGTCTCACTACCCCCGTGGTGAACACTCAAGTCCTTCCACTTTTCTCTCCAGTTTGCCTCTAGGCAGGTTCCACATACCCCTCTTCTCTCCTGTCTCTGCCCCACACCAACCTTTTTTCAGCCTTTTTTCCCCCAAGTCTCACACACCTGAGCTCCACTGGAGACTTCTCCCCTCCCCAGCTGTTCCAAATCAGTCCATTTCACCCACTCTCCTATTTAACACCAGTGGGGAAGGGCAGCAGCCACCATTTGCCCTCTTGTGGGATGCTCTTCATGGTGTTTCTGCTGCAGGACATGTCTCTGCTNGGGGATGGCCTTGTGTTTCCATTTCTTGCCCTAATGCTCTGTAGGGTTCACCCACATATAAGTAACTGCTGATTGATGTTCGTTTTTTGTGATACCCAAGTACCCAAACTCACTGTAAATGAACTGCAACTACTTATAAGGGCAAGGTATTGTATGACATTCATAGAGCTGATGATATCTCTTTCAAATAGCTTGGCTAAAATTTGCCGAATGGTCTCTTCCCTGTGAAAAATGAACAGCCTCCGTCTCATTAGTCAGTGCTGAAATCCTTTACCCATGATACTAGATGCCACCAATATGTCAACAGAGGATGTTATAGTCTTAAAAAGAACAGTTCATTCTAACTTTTGATAGAAGGAAAATTAATGTACTCTACCATGCTTTCCTTTATTTCTCTGTGCTTCTGCCCTAACTAGGCACAGATGCACTTTAATAGCCTTTGAAGTATTTTGAGAAAAGCTTTTCTACATAAGACTGTGTGTACCTAATAGTGTGTGTGTGCGCATGCATGTGAGAGAGAGAGAGAGAGGGAGAGAAGAGGTTTCAGGCTCTAGTGCTTCCATCCAGGTGTCTTCGTCTGCATGATTTCATCTGTGAACCATAATCAACTTCCTTAATGAAATACGTAATTAACATATTATAATTGTGGTAAAGATGATTTTGACAGAAATCATTTTCCATATCTAATACTATGCTAATTTAATCTGTTCCTCACTCCCCGACATGACCTTTAGTGATTAAGTTTCATGGCAGAATTGAGGGCTTTTTTTTTTTGGTGATGGATTGATTTATCCACAGCAGTTGATACCTCTTTCCCTCCATGGCTGTCATTTTTCTCTGTGCCTCTGCTGCAAAAGGAGAACACAATGATGGGTGCACATATAGGAGGAAAAGGTGATGACCTACTAGAGGGTTTAGCTCTGTGTGGGGTCCAAAAAGCTGGTTACAGAAAGATTCAAGGCAGGAAGTGATTACTTTAGCTACTGACATGACAAACTCCCTCTGGTAGAATATCTATAGCATATCTGAGCAGAGGAAAGGATACAGCTTGGTAGGCAAAAGAGCTGAGAGTTTCATTAGATGGTATTTGTATGTAACTAGAATGTTTACAGCCATTTAAATGTTAGCTCTCTTTGTACCTCAAGGTACATTGAGGTATAATCTCCAGGAATCATTTAATATTAAAAGTATGTCTGTGGCACTGTAGAGAACACTTTGATATCATGTTTTGCTGCCTTTTGTCAGGGAGGCAATTTCCTAATCGGCTCCTGAGGTCTGACACTGAGTGGATGCTGGAGGACTGAGCAAGTTTATCAGGCCAAGGTAGAAAGCTGATTCTAGATGGAGTATTAGACCCCCAGTTTGCTTCCTTACCAAGATGATTTACTTCTGATGACAACAGGCAGAAAATAAAGAGGACCTCAGTTCATTGTGGGCACCTTCCAATTCTTTTTTCTCTAGAAGGGAAATGAGAGCTTTTCAGTGAACTACCTCAATCCTTGTGAAAAATCTGGGATCCATTTGTTCTGAGATATGGAGGCTATTTATTTTTTATGGGAAGGATGCAGACTGTGGATAATAATACAGAAGGTAAAGCTGGTATACATATTTTCATGCAGTTGCAGCATTGTTCCTGAGAACACATTTGGGCCAGTCAGCTTTGTAACTATCACAGGTGATTTGCCTTATGAAATTATGCTGCAAATGAATGTATCCTATTCCCAAGAAGTCTGTACCATCTTAAATTATTATTCTTCTTACAGGTGCTAGTATTGCCTTCATCAGTTAGTAAATGGTAGTCATGCTAACCTCCTTTCCATGGGTATTTACTCATGTTTTAGTAAACCTTTGTTTTTTCTTTACTGTTATATTTATGTAATTGAATTCTCCTCGTGATCCTGGATACCTCTGGTACTGAAATGTACAAAGCTGAACACACAGCTTTAAGCAGTGTTCACATTACTGCATCCAAAGAGGGACTTCTGCCTTTATACATCAGAGGTATAATGTCCCCAGTAGAAGCTGACCAAAATCACCCATACTTTTACTCTGTATGATACCACAGAATTTTGTTAATCATTACCAATGCATATACCTATTGGCATTACTATTTCTCAGTTTTCAAATTTCTTCTTCTACTTGGATATTTATTATATTCTTTAGGTTATCTCCTGTACTCCACCTTGCATTACTTGGGCATGTTTTTCAGATTGATCTTATTTGCCTAATCCTGGAGGCTATTTGTTTTGGTTTTTAATCCAATCCTAACATTTGTCCAGCTACATTATAAATTATAACATGATCTAATTTTATAGACTACATTCATAGGTATAAAACAAAAATGTTTGAAATGTTTGCTGATGCGATTCTATGCACTGGACCTAAAAGTTTTTGTTCTCTATCTTTGCAAATAAAATTGTCACCTTTAATTAACCAAATACCGTGTTTTTGTGATGTATTTCACTGTAAGTTTGTAAAACTGGTAAAATTTCTGCTGAAGAGGAAGGTTTGCATAGAAAATTGCAAAAGAAGCAGAGTCTTTCCTCTTCTCAACCATCTACAAGCTGAGTTATCTATATCCTGTACTTTGTTTATAGATAACATTGTGCTTTTTCAGGTAAACCCATTTTACTTTAATCCCAAAATGCTTTCAGCTGGGAGGATAACTTTCATTTTGCTGCAGGGTACAACAAAGCTAACTCAGAGAAGATACACCCAAAAGGCAGGGGAAAGAGAACCTACTGGTGGCTTGTGAGTATGCACACCTTGTATCATTTCCTGTGCTGGCTTCCCTGGGAAGGTTACTGAATGTGTTTTGATGCTTTCTGCATTTGCACTTCTTCCCACTGTGTGCAATTTTCAACATTCATATATTGCCTCAAACATCTCTGGGTTGCCTGGCAGGTCCTCAAATGTTCATGTGAGCTGGGAGAGTCATGGGCACTTCAGTCAGGATTCTTCATATAGTCTTGAGCTGCAAGGCAGTTTGTACATTTGGCATCCCATGGTGTCCATCCAATAACTCAGCCCTAGCCAAGAAAATTCTAAAATTCTGTGTTGCATAGAGAGCAGCATGTCATGATTTTTCTGCCTTGAAAAGGCACTGTGGTGAGTCACTAGAGGTACATGGTGTCTCTAAGTGGCCTTTATGAAACTAAACTGGTTCTGAGGGAATCATCATTGCCGTAAAATGAATTTGAAAAAGAAAAAAAATAGTGGGAGCTAATAGAATCATAAGATGGTTTAGGTTGAAAGGGACCTTGTAAAGATCATCTAGTTCCAAAACCCCTGCCATGGGCAGGGACAGCTCCCATTAAATGAGATTCCCGCATACGCCTTGGCCTTAAACACCTCCAGGGAGGGGGCATCCACAACTATTTTAGGCAAAAAAACATACTGATTTTTAAAAAGTTAGGTATCTGCCATCTTAGAAATCTGGCTCTGCATGTCTGTGTTATTTCTACATTTGTTGTGAGGTGGAGGGGAGTGAAGGGATAAAGATGTCATCACAGGAACTTTGCCAAGTTGATCTGGGTTTGCAGTGGGCTTCTTCATATTTCTTTCACCTCAGGGATTTTTTTAATATTCAGTTTTTTTAAACTATATTGCACTGCTCTGTTTCTTGCTCTCATCAACTCATGTAATGTACCTCACCATAGCATAACATAATGTAAATCAGTGAAATACTAGAAAATACAAGAATATTTTGTTTTCCTCCCCAATCTTACCCTCAAAAAATAAACAATCAAAAATATTTCACAGCCAAAAGACAGGCAGGCGCTACTAATCTATGGGTAAGTAGATAACTCCCTCATGAAGTTATATAAAATAGTGTTTTTATTATGATTTTACTCAATTAATTAAAATTGACATGCTAATTGCAATAGAGAATTGACTATGATTCCTTTTAAGCCTTTTAGGGAGGGAAAATGGAGTTTGTGTCACAACAGACTCTCCTAAAATTCTTCAGTCTGCCCAGAGGTATGGATTCTGTAGCCATTATGTGTGCTTGACTGTAGGGCAACATTTAAATATCAGTTCCATATGACTAGAGATGTGTCAATAATTCTAAAGATAGGGATGTGTCAAGAAGCAGTTGGCTGAGTCAGCTAACTGCAGTATTTGCTGACTCTCACAGCCATGTACAGTCACCGAGCCATTTCCATTCAACACTTCAATTTTGTTGGTGTACTGATAAATTGACAACACATATGGTACTGCATCTAATTTGGAGATGAATTGTATTCATTTTCATTCTAGCTCAAACTCCATGTAGTATAACAATATCATACTTAAGCAAAGCAGCACGGTAGCACCAAGGAGCAAATACTTCTTTTCAGCATGCTGTTCAATTTGCTGTAGGGTTTTTTTTTCCACCATCAGCTGCACCAATATACAACCTGAAACAACTGCTTTTAAATTAAAAATACTGGAATTAAACTAGATTTAGGTGAGGCTAAAATTTGGACCACTATTTTATATCTGGGGCATTCATACAAATCTTAAAAGAGGTGCTGCCAGGAAAAGAAACACAGCAAACCACAACTTTCCATAGAGTCCAGTTTGGAGATAACCGTACCTTAATTTATTAAGGTCAGAATAGTTTTAAAAGGTGGATGTCCTTTTCCATTGCTATGGAGACATCTTAGATCTTGAACAATGGCCCAGATTCACTGCTCTCTGGTCAGTTTTTCTTGCTGACTTTAATTCATGGTCACTGTGCATTTCAGTGTAGCTTCAAGCAGCATTGGACCAGAAAGATTAAACAAAAGATGCTATATCTAGAACTGCTTGCAAACCATTATTCTCATCCTGCTCTTTGTGTCCAAAAATGCTCTGACTACAAGGCTGGGTGAAGGCTGACCAGGAACCAGAGCACAGGAAGAGCATACAGAATACAGTTTGTTACTTTTGGCATGAGAACTCCCCTTGGATTTCACCAGACCTTCAGATTCTATACTTCTGCAGATTTTTCAGGCTTTACATGGCCAGGGAAAATTTGGCACAAAGGTGAAGTGATTGGTTTGCATCAGTCAGTCCTTCTATGCTTGAAGTTAGGGTATTTCATGAGGAACCTAACACAATTCAGTTTATTCCCATCAGAAAGCCAGTTCCTTGCTTAATCTTCTTAATCTAAATATTACTTCCATTGTTTTTGTGCCTTTGTAACTTTTCCTTTGACTGATCATCTTATACATTTAGGTAATACTAGTCAATGGAGTCATAAGCAGTTTTATCAATATCTCTTTCAACCCAGATGCAAAACATGCAGATGGGATTTATTCTCATGTTAGAGGAGCCAGGCAGGACACTAATGAAATTGTGACACTAGACTGACAGGGATAAACTCCAATCCTCTCTGCTTATATGAATTGTGGAGTCATTCTCCATTTTGAATACAATTTTTTCAACTCTATAGTGAAGACTAGCACAAAAAGCAACTTTTTGCACATTAGACATCCACACAGTTAATAATTCCTCCTTTACTAGGAGTGCTTTCCGGAAAGATTTGTAATCAAAGCCGCAACTCCAATAGTCCCAAATACAAAAGAGAGTTCATTTAACAGTGTTTCAATGAAAATTGAAGAATAATTGTCCCAAGCAACCAAATAATAATAAAGATAAAACTATTTGTTTTCTTAAATCTGAACATTAAAGAATTGTAAAAAATGGAAACCGCCTTCTTAGATTTCCTTTGAAGTAGCCTGTTACAGAGTTGAAGACCTTTGTCTGGTGTTGAAGATATGTACTTTTTAAAACAAAGCCACCATCTACTTACTGACTTCAAGCTACAAAAACACTTTTTGATTTGTTTTATTGTTTATAAAGGCTGTGACTTGCATGGTTACTTGTTCAGCATGCAACAAATTTCACATGTAGACCACCTTAAATACATATTTTTTAGTTCTTTCCTTAAAAAATAGAATCAAATCATAATAACAGGGTCTTTTCTTTCATCATGCTGGATAGTTTATGTATTCTTATCCCCTCCTCCACAAGTCCTTCAGGGATTATTTAATTATGGTCTTGTAGAAAGCTTTGCTGTATGGGATTTGGGTTTATGGGAAGTTCAGTTTTGCCTTTTCTTTTCTTTTATTTCTGCTAAGGGTCTCTTATGCAACATTTTACTGTTTTATTTTTATGATTTAAAGCAATAAATTGTGTTTTAGAGAAAGAAAGGAGACAAAGTCTTTTTTGAATTTGCCTTTGTATTTCCTAGAGTACAGAATGCAAGCAATAATTTCTGACTGTAACTAATATACATATTTTTGAGGGGTTGGAGGAAGGAAATTACTACCTACTTTTTATATACATATATATTTTTTAACAAAGCAATAGGGATTTATATGGATACAATTGTTTAGGATGTCCCAGAAGAATAATTCTGAGATGATGTGAAGTTATACAGATATGCCAGTCTTTCAAAAAATCCACATGGCCTTCAGTCTTCAGGATTTAAAGAGCTTCTGAGTGTTACACACATAAAAAACTGTTTAGAAAAATGACACATTTTTATTACTTTTATCTGATAATCTAATTGAGTCCCAGGCCATGCATATATCAAAAAGCCGTTATCAGCAGTGGCTTTAACGTAAGGGAGGGGCACCTATCTCTTTTGCTTAGCCCCAGGGTTTGACTTCTTCATGTAAAAGGTGTCTAAAGACAGACAGGAATCTTTAACACACTGAATACAGAGCAAAACCAAATCTTTTCCCACCCACCACCACAACAAAAATATTCTCCGCAATTCAGCAGAATGATCTAGAATTATGAATTGCCTTTGACAAACACAGCCCATAAGGGCTTTGTCACATAAATCACATGCTCTGTGACCCTAAGACATTTTTCTATTATTTCATATTTAACAAAGGATTTGCACAATGGTGACACCATGCCAATCCTAAACACTTTTAAATCTTTGACCAGCAAGTTTTTAATCATGGGGTGAGAAGGTGAAATATTCTCTGCTGAGCAACATGTACTTCTCACTAGATAAATATAATTTGACTGTTCGTCTTCTCCATAAGAATTGTTGACCATCTAATTATGGTCTCAGTAGGTAATTTACTTACCAAGAACAGTGAAATTATTACTAGCCAGATAGATTTAATTTTTTTCTACTTCTGAAAATGGAATACAGTTCATATTAATGGTTCAAAGGGAGCACATAAAGTGAGAGCTGACCTGAGCCTCTGAACAGAAACTGAACAGAACTAGACCAAACCTTTTGACATGCAGGCCAGTTGCTCTTATAGCAGGGAAGTTCATTTTTGGGTCACCCATAGCCCTTAAACAACTGGGTTAGTTAAGGTCAGTCAGTTTATGACCACTGACTGATAAAAGTATCCCAATTGATGCAGTCGGCAATGTTTCTAGCACCATACATCATATTTATATGTAAGCAAAACAAGTTGGATGCATCCTCCACTCTTCTTCTAAAAGAAGAAGAAGTCAAAAGTTCTCCTCTTGCTACAGGATACTCTTCTACTATTTATACATCAAATCATATTGAAACTATGACAACCTATGGAAGTGACTTTTTAATTCCTTTTATTTGCCACATCTTAAACAGCATACGAACTGCAGAAAGCTGATAGATCCTGGGGTCAAAAATTTAGTTTAGATTCAGTTTTTCATTTTAATTTTAGATAAATTTGCACAGACTTGATTTTTACTTTTTGGAGTGTTTTATTTCATTCTTAACACAGTAGCGGTTTCATAGTAACAAGGAAATGATTGCTGCATTTGGGAAAAAAAAATTGGTATACTGATTAGGTAAAAAAATATACAGTCAAAATAACTTGCTTAAATATTTAAAATTTTTCAACATATTATTTTTTAATATGTTGACATTTAATAAATTTTGAAATGCAACTTAAATTTGAAGTAGTATTGATGATAATTATTTCTTCAAAACAAAGAATTGTTCCTTTATCAAAATATTAACATCCAATTATTTTTCTTTCTTAAATGTTTTCAATAATTCTTCAATAAGCCAATGAAATTGCTAGAATTTGCAAAGTTTGCATAAATCAAGATGCATGTTTTTCTTGAGATGACTCAAGAAAATATTTCAGAAAATACAGTTGTTCTGTAAGGGCATTATCTTTGAACTTTCTATGGAAGAGTCATAGTTGCCCGTCGATAAGGATGCATTTGGAGAAACTATAAAAGAGAGAGGTTTAGCAGTTAAAAAAATTTTGTGAAAGTGTTAGTGTCAGGCTCTGGATTTTTTGTTGATTTTGTTTTTCAGTTTTGGACAGTGTTGCATATAGTAAGGAGTTATTAGAGGTTTGGATTTGATTCTGGCTGGCTGACTGCATTTGTATCAAGCAACACCTATAACCTGAATTGCTTTGTTATTTTCAGAGGGATCTTTAAGTTACCATAAAGCTGGAGTAATGATGAAAAATCCTTAATAAACAATTTTCTGTAGTTTTAAATAGCTGTTCAATCCTGATCCAGCTGGTTTATGATGATATTAAATAATAAAACAACTAAAAAGCTGGATTAACCTGCTTCTTAAAGATTCTCTGAACACTGAGCTGCCTAAATTGGCATAAAGCCACTTACAAAGATTTCTCTCCTGCCCATTGACAGGGAAGTTGGGAAGGTATCTTATTTCTTTGCTAAAAATCTAAATCCGATATCATTATGCTTGAAACTGAAATATTACTTACAGTTAACCTAATAATCTGAACTGCAGACTGAGGGTAAACTGGATGTGCTATGTGTTATATTATGGACCATGTTAATGGCTTTGGCTGAGAGAACATAGTGTATTGGTCAGTTAGATCTTAATCAAATCCCTTTAGGTTTTATACAACATGGAGTTTTATGGCCAATTAAATCAAAGTCCCTCTAACTTCAACCAGATTAAGATTTTTAAAATCCTGTCTTCTGGATCAAGAAGAAGTAAACATTAGTAATACAGTAAAACTGGCTTTGCAGACAGATAACTGGTCTGTTGTTTTTTGTGTGTTATTGCTTGCTCTTCCAATTTCAACTTTTAAAATGTATTCCATATTTTTTCTTTAAAATTTTTATTATAATTTTATTATAATGATTGAGAAAAAAAGATTTTTTTTTGCCCTATTCTGGCATGATTTTACAACCACATTTTCCACATCTTTGTGTGTTTATTTCAGTTATAAATACTAAATATGCAAGGATGATCATTCTGAAAATACAGACTAATGCCTGTGCCATTCCCAATAATGTAGGTTCATATTGGGAACACTAGTCCCTTGTGCATAAGGCTTATGTAAAAATTCAGTCAGTAAGTGTTTAATACAGATATTGATGAAGTATTATAATGTCTTGATTCATATAGGGCTACCACTAGCAATATTGAACACTCTTCATGATTTGCATTCTAAATCACTTAGCAAATTGATAGTACTCATCCAAGAGGAAAGTTAAAAAGTTAAGTGTTGAGCATTCATTGCTCATGGAAGTAACTGATTAAGTACCAAACCAAACAGAACTATAAAATGGATTTACTGCAACTTGGAACATCTTGTCTAATGGAAAAAAAATATTTATGCCAGACTGTAGGAATGAATCTGTTTATGCTTTTTATTTTTTCAGTGGCATGATTCTTAGGATTCTACCACTATCTTGTAGAATTTTAGGATTTTGTCAATGACGCCTGCAGACACACTGAGAAATATATGTCAATAAGAACTATACCTTAGATAAGTTATCTGTGCTATGTGATTCTTAGAGTGCTTCATGTAATGACTGTAGGATGTAGTCAAACCAACTACCATAGATACCTTTATGTCAGGCATTACCAAGAGTCCTTCTACCAAGAAGGCAGTTCAGATTGCTGAGAATTTGGGATTACTGAGCCATAATAAACATCCAGACAATGGAGAGATGTTGCAGCACTTGCTGTGTCTAATTTAAAGAGTAGGGCTATCCTAATGATGCTCACACACTCAGGAAAGTCTTGAGACTACCTGTATTGACTGTGAATGGCAGAGTTGGTATGTTACAGGGGCAGATGGAACAAACTTAAATGTCACTTTTTGGAAAAAGCCTGGAATGCAGGAGACATTGTAATAAAGATGAACTGCAACTACGTGGACTTAGTTTTGAGGATATGTTTCTGGCCCAGTTCATCAGGTTTGCCCTTAAGAAGTTTTGTCCTAGTCCATGTGCATGCATTTTACCCCAGTGTAGCCTTTATTGCATGGATGTTTCTGAATCATCTGGACTATTTATGAGAGACTATTTCAGAGAAAAGGTGATAGAAGAGTGCCCAAAAAAGTTGTGGGATCTTCAAAACCCTCCTGGATGCCTTCCTGTGTGACCTGATACAGGTGCTCCTGCTCTGGCAGGGAGATTGGGCTAAATCTTTCAAGGTCTCCTTCAACATTCTGTGATTCATGTACACTCTTCTAGAATAGAAAGGATCTCAGTATTAGTTTCAAAAGATGCATGGCCCATGACATTCTTACAAGACACTAGAAGAGATGAGGAACCAGCCAAAATACACTTCCTTAAAAACATGGCAGTAGAACAGTTTGAGACAAACTATTTACCTCTGGTAAATATGGAAGGAATCAAAAGAATAAAAGTAACTTCTATTGTTTACCCCTCAATATACTGCTTATGGAAAAGTTTTTCACATGGTAGACTAACTTATTGCAAAAAGCAGGAGACAGGTGGGACAAAGAATAAAAGAAAACCAGTGCAATCATAATAAATCATGACTGCAAACACATTTAGTGATACTGCTATCGATCTTTGAGATAAGGATGTGAATGCCTGTATGTTTGCATATGCATTAGCAAACTTTAATGCACTTGCTGACTAAAGACTTCTCTCACTGCTGTTCATTCAGTTGGCATGTGTTTTGTATGCAATTTTAAAAGATATGAGTCCATAAATTTGATAGATGGTCTCCTCATAATTGTTTATATGTGAAAAATATACTGTTAGGGTATTTGATCTCTTTGATTCCACAAACTTGTAAGAAGACTACCAGAAATACTCAAGGAACAGAACTTTGCAATCTCTGTACAATTAAAAACATACATAATCTAATAAAACAAACTGAAAATTATGAGCTTAACAAAAATGGCAAGTTTTGGGACCTGGGCTATATTGTGTGACCATTGAACTGCACATTTCAGTTAGCTCTGTCAAACAGACCAGACTAAAAGGTGCATCCATACTCCACCTAAGTTTTTTTTTTGGTTTCTAAGTCCTTGGGTAATAACTCAATTTCTGTATTTCAACTTTTCTACCTGCACAGAGGTGTTAATAATCTTTACTTTTGCACAAATCCTTTCTTTTCCCACAACTATGGTGGGGTTGACAGAGGGATTTATAGCTGAACTGATTCAGAATATTGGTGTCACTTTTGATATTGAGGTTCTTCCATGTTTTTTACACTAAAGTCAAACTGATAAAACAATTGATAAAAACAAAATTTGATAAGATTTGATAAAATCAAGTGTTTAAATCAGGGGCTTTAAATGACAATACCTTCTGTCATGGGCAGTCTTACATCAGCCTGGGGATACTCATATGCACTGGAACAGGCTGCCCAGAGAGGTTGTGAAGTCTCCTTCTCTGGAGACATTCAAAACCCTCCTGGATGCCTTCCTGTGTGACCTGATCTAGGTGTTCATGCTCTGGCAGGGGGATTGGACTAGATGATATCTCTTGAGATCCCTTCTAATCCCTGATATTCCGTGATTCATATATAATTTATATCTATTTACAGTGCTGCCCTGATTATAATAGCAAATTTTGACAGTGCTGTGTTGTAGGTTATAACACCAAAATCACCCTAGGCTTACATTTTTTTTATTGATAAAACAGCACTTTCTTCCTTCTGCAGTAGCTTTTCTGCATAGTTTGTGGACAGGAACTGTCAAATGTTGGTATGCAGCATAATGTTTCAAAATTATTCAGAGAGTCTAGGTGTCACAGCAATCCAGGAATCAAAGTATACCTTTGCACATTTTATTTGTGGTATTTGATTTCTGGTTATTCATATGACAAGTTAAAGTGCAAAGATTACAAATCTTCAGTCCCCCTATCAGTGTTTTGCCATTTAAACCAGTGAGACTTTTTGTATGAGTTAACATTAACCAGTTTGTAATATTGGCTTCTCAGTTTTATTTAGTCTTTCAGACTCTTACTTCAGTATAGCAATATTGAAGCATTTAATTTCAGGATCTTGTATGTGTTGAATCAGCTGACAGCCCTACAAATAGGAAAGACTTCATATATCTTGGACACTGCCCTTCATCTAAACTGACAGAACCTGGAAAGCTCTATCATTTTCAGATCCAAAAGCTTACATGTTCTGATTGAGTGCAGGGGCCAGAGCAGGGGACTACCAGTCTACCCTCATCTTTCTCTCTCCCTTCCTTCCCTACCACATATGCACACTACTTCTCTTTTCTGACAAGAGGGAAACTCAGGAATCCCAGGACAGAAAATATCCAGGACAATCCAGACCATTTGTCCAGCAAGGGTAATTTGGAAGCAGGACCCTTTAGCATGAAACTCTTCTCAGTCTGTTGGGACCATCCTTTCTGTTCTGCAGATATCAGGTGCCCAGAGGTCCCAGCCTTGCTCTCTTTTTAATATAATCACTATAAATTATGTGGGGAAAGTATATTCCACCCTCCTATGCAGTGCTGTGTAAAACAACAAAGGGCAAATTAAGCTGATCCCCAAATTGTTTGAACCAGTGTGATGCACAGTCATGAACCTCAAGGCATTCTAATTCATGTTGTACTTCATTTTCTACAGGAGATTTTTTTTGAGCCCTCCATATTTGAACAATATTTGTTTAGTCTTCAGAAAACCTAGAGCACTTGAAGTCTTAGCCACTTTCTGTCATACTAAACAGAATATTTCCATTTACATTACTAACAGCTGAGCTAACCCGTTAAGTGTAGCTAAATTTTATTAGTCATTATACAGAGAAATTTAACTTTCACCACTTAGAGAATCTTTATATTTATGGCTTCAAGAAAAGAATTACCTGATTTTATCAGTTATTATCCACTTGCATATTCTTCACATTCTATTGCTGGTTATTATATTGACCTCATTTCCACTGTCACTGCAATTTAACTTCTGTATTTATATTTCACAGATATTTTCTATAATTTAAAAAATTACAGCCGCAGTATGAGAGCTGTAACAATCACACAGTAAACTTTGCATTCAGATGATCGTCACTGCTCCCAGTTTAAGGACTCAAGAGGAGCCAACCTGAATAAAATCTGATTAAAGTGATGAAAATGGTCAGACAGAAAAATGAGGGGGAAGAACAGGGTTTGTAATATTAACATCCTTGAAATTGTTTCTACTGAAATATCAAGCATCAGAATTTCTTGAACTGTGATCTACAGAGCTCTTGGAATAGTGTGCAGAAAGGGAACTTGCTAAAAAATTCTCTTATCTTCTACTGTAAAGAAATAAAAGGAAAAAGACAGTTAATTTTTTTTCTGAGATTGTCTTGACCATTCTGGCAATTGCTCTGCAGAGCTAGTAAACTAAGGTAGAGGTAAGACTTATGCATCTACGTGGCTCAGTAAAACAACATTTACAGTAAATACTTGTGTGGAAAGAAAGATGTACAGAAGATACAAACCTACGGCTTCTTGTAATGGTTGGGGCAAGCAGGGAACAGGAAGAAGGATCAAGCATCTCTGCTCATATGTGTAATGTGTATCTCAGTATATCTGTCCTGGTTTGAGGTAGAATGGGGTAAATTTTCTGGTTTGTGTTTGTACTAATACTTTTTACTTGTTATTATTGTGTGTAAGATTGTTTACTGTTGTATAATGTTTAAAGAAAAACGGAGGAATTGGTGGAGGATGGGCACAGGCTAGGGAGTTAACGATGGCCATCAAGCAAGACAAAGACAGCGATCGAGTCCTGAGGCAGACCTCGCCAGGTTGGAGCCCAGCCGCGTGGCAGCCTGGGGGCGGTGCCGACAAGGAACTCGTGGTCGACTGTACCGGAAAGAGGAAGGAGAGAAACCGCAAGAGGAGGGTTCTACATTGATGGATGTAACATGTGACCAATGGGAGTATTCCATCCCATCTGCCCCATGCTCAATATAAAACCTGAGGGATCGAAGGGTCAGCCTCTCTCTTCCCTCCTCGGCTCTTTCCCTCCCCGGCCCTGCGCTCTCGTCTCTCCTCAGGCCTTCTCTCCTCGGCCTGCCCACGAGGAAACATGATCATCATCCCGGGAGCTGGATTCTCCTCGGCCTGTCCACGTGGGGACGTGATCATCATCCCGGGAGCTGGATTCGGTCTTGTAAATATTGTACACCTTTTTGTCTTTTTCCTTTTGATTTTGTCTATTGTTTCTTTATCTATTAAAGTAGTTTGGAATTCTTCTGAACTCATAAATCTCCTCCTTCCTTCCTCTCCTCTCTTCAGAGAGAGGAGGGAGGGCCATCTGTCACTGGGGGGTTCCTTTAGTAGTTTGGAATTCTTCTGAACTAATTTTGGGCCCAAAACCAGGACAATATCAGATCTGAGTATTAAAACCAAGAACAAGTAACAAGGCAGTTGCTTCATATGAAATAAATTCAAGAAATTCAGCAGTTCAGAGCTTGGGAAGATTACATTTATTTTGTGGTAGGAAAGTGTGTATTAGAACATTTCCACAACTTTAACTCACTTGAGTAAAAATTTATTTTTAAATATAACAATAGTGAATTAATTGTGGAGATGGAATCTTGTATTAATAAATTATCAGATCAAATAAAACAGAGGACCAAACTAAGGACTAAATCTAAATGTTCCTGTTTAAAGTCTGAAAACTCTGATTTAGTTTAGTTAAACTAGTACGGTTTGTCAAAAGACCCCACCAAATTGAAATGACAGCTCTCAATTTCTACTACCTTTCATGTCATTTCAGCATTTTCTTTACTAAATTATGTCCATCTGAGTAACTTTGCTTCTCCAGAGAGAGAATATTCCTAAATTCTATTCACTTTGAAATGATACTCTTCAAAAATATTTTTTTTCAAAGTTCCTATCAGCAGCAACATTATCTTGTACCAGCGGCTATTGCTGAAAATTAAATCTGCAATGCTGGAACAGACCAGATGTGTTAGAGACTGTCAGTCTCTTATTTATGCATCTAAATCCCTTTCTCTTCATTTTTCATTTTCACTTGCCTGTTCAATTGCTCTGTTTTGGCAGTAAGATAGTTTATTATATGTTTGTCTTAAAGATATGTGGGGGAAAAACCTGACTGTGTACTTGCTATAAAATTCTTACCACAATTGTTAGTGGTGGCCAGTCAAGTGACACATTGGTATTTAAGTTCATTGGGATGAAGATACAATATTGCTTCAGGAGAGAGAAACAGAAAATCTTCTCTCCCTGTATCCTTTTGCTTCTGGGTTCAAGTCAGGTGCAAAAAATACCTGAGGGATGGAACACTTCTGTGAAGACAGTTTGAGAAAGCTGAGGTAGTTCAGTCTGGAGAAGAGAAGGCTCCATAGAGACTTTATCCCTTTTCAGTACTTTGAGGAGCTTTTAAGAAAGATGGGGACAGACTGCCAAGCAGAGCCTGTTGCAATAGGCCAAGGGATCATGAATTTAAACTAAAAGAGGGCAGAATTAGTACAGAAGAATTTTTTTTGCAGTGAGAGTGGTGAAATTTTAGCACAAGTTGTCCAGAAAGGTGGTAGATGCACCATTCCTGGAAACATCCAAGGTCAGGTTAGAAGGGTTTGTGAACAACCTCATCTGGTTGAAGATGTCCCTGCTCATTGGAAGGAGGCTGGGTTACATGATCCTCCTAACCAAAACTATTCTAATTCTATGACACTATTGACTTTATCTGTTCTGTTTTGCTCTCTCTGATAACAGCTTTTCACACTTTCCTTGAGATCTTTGTGCTCTCCCAGAGTTGGCATGTACCTGGAAATAAGTCTTCTCTCTATATACAGAGATGCCTCCCCTCAATTACATATTCATTTTGGGAATGCACAGTCTTTATCTTAAATGCAGCAGCAAGCTGATATAAGTTCTTAAAAGCCAGCTTGTCCTTAAATAACTCAGATGAAAAGCTTTGAAACCATGATTTAGAATAGATGCTGTTAAGAAAAGAAACAAATGATTGAAGCAAAAAAATCTTTCTAGATTCGATGTGAGAGTCTGGCAGATCTTTATTATTTGCACTATATAAAAACTCCACCAAATGCAGTGCTTGAGCAGTAAAGATATCTCATTGCAGCTGTTGCTGCTGAGGAACGAGTTCAAGCCATACTCTGGTTTTGTACCCTAAGATGCTCTCAGTTTTCCTATCTGAGAATGTCTATAAGCATAGAAAATGTTTTTGCCCATGATACCCAGTGTTTATTTACGGGGCACTGTTGGAGAACCTGTAATGGTGATTCATCTATAACATGGAGATCTGTACATCTACGATGGGCATGATTGTTTAAAATAAGGAGTCTGCTGAGAAAATCATAGAATTATGGAATTGTTAAGTTGGAAAAGGCCTTAAAAGCATTCAGAACAACCTTAACATAGAACTATGAAGTCCACCACTAAGCCACGTCCCTCAGCATCCCTGAAACTGATGAGGAATTAGGTCTCCTACATCTGCAGTGAATGCCCTGATTACTATTACATTTCAGGAATTGGAGGCATGTGGTATCTTTCAATAATGCTTTTTTTTTTTTTTAGCTAGGTGACTGCCAAGACAAGCTTGAAATAAATCTTCTATAGCAGATCCACTGGAGTTTTCAGCATAGTCGGTAGATCTCTGCTTGTCTCAGATATTAAATAAATTCCAGGCCACTTAATTCTGACTTTTGCTAAAAAGATGGTACTTCTATTTATGCATGGACTGTGTACCAATGTAGTCAGCAAAAAGCTTCCATGAACTGGTACAAAATTGGAACAACATTTCACAGGAAGCCCTTTAGAGCATGAGATAGGACCAAGTAATTAATAACATCCTCACAACTGGATTCTTTTTCCTCTATGCAACAAGAGGAAATGTTTGTAGATGATGTTTGAAGAGCCCTTTGCAGTCATGAAGCTGTATGCTTATGCATCACTGAGGGGAGCACAACATAATGCAGCAAATTCTCAACCTCAAATGCAGGTATTAGCCCAAACAGAGGATTTAACTAATCAGAGAATAGTTAGGTCTTCAAAATTCTCTTTATTTTTCCATGCTAAAACAAGTTAAATGGTATGAAAGTTTTTTCGAAATTACATCTTCTTACAGATTGCAAGCATTTACCTTAAATTTTCTGAACACAATAAAATCTGGCTGTGTCCTTGAGATGCTCCCCTGCATTATGCTGAAGGAACAGAGGAAATAATAGAGGATCTGGTTATTTCTGCAGCACATACATTGTGGATGCCATATAGGTCTTCCAAAGGAGAACTGAGAATCTGATATTTTCTATCATTCACAAAGAGTCACTGCCAAAAATGTGGAGTAATTTATCTCAGCAGACTCATCTCCATCTCACCTCCCTTCCCATGATTAATTTTCATTCTTCCTAAACTAATTGCTTGATTTTTGGATGAAAATTCATCATAATTCCTCTGCTCATAGCATATCTGAACATAAGTGAACCTTGTCTATCTTAATAGCTCTGTCATGGTAGAGAAAGAAAGGACAAGACAAAAGAAGTCTAGTGGGAAAGTACAAATATGTGCTGGGGAAAAATACAAGTAAAAAACCCTTGTTCTCATTTAAAAAAAATTATGATGTTTATATTGGATATGATATTTTACTTAAAATATCAGACATAATCCAGAGTTCAACAGCAGATTGGATCTAAACAGTCAAAAGTAATCTGTGCTGTTCTGCTCTGTGGTTTTTCTTCAAATTCAATGCTAGTTCTGAGATCTAATCTCATGAAGATGAGTTTTGCTCCAGTCTTTAGTAGAACAATTTTAAAAGGGTGTTTGAGAACAATAGTAAATAGTTGGTATGGAGTATTTGGCAGAACCACAGAAGAAATGTCTAGGCTTGCATTCATGGATTCTTGAGGAAGAAGGACGTGGCACTGCTTAATCGTCATTTGGGTTGTCAGATTCAGTTTTGTGTCCTGCTGGAGCTCAAAAATCATCCATAGGGTCATTTCCCATACAAAACCTGACACTGACAGGCTACAGTGTTGTATCTCATGCTGAACTTATGCCTACAATAGATGAATATCTAGTTGGATTCATTCTTTCCTTCATTCCCCCCAGGCAGTCTCTGAGGACTAGTCCATAACATATTGGAAATTAGACTGGACATTATAAATGAAAAGAAAAAAATGGATTAAATTACTTAATATTTGTCTTATATAGTTAGTGTTCTAAATCACTACATTTCTGGAAAACAAAATATAATTAATACTTTCCTGCAAAGTTAGAACACAGTTTATCTACCAGCTTCATCAAGTGCTCAGGTCAGCATCAAGCCCTACATTATGAACACATGGGGGCCTACTTTGCAGTCCCAAGGAACATTTGAGATTACCATGTACTGGAAAACTATTTACCCCACAGAATTTGCAATTTTAATGTACTGCAAAAGGGGAAAGGTAAAAAAAGATGCAAGTGTATGATGAGGAAATTGTGACACAATAGGAACCAGGAGAGAATGTACTATTCTCAGCAAACTGATTTTCTAGCCACTGCTGAGTGTTCCACAGCAAAGTGGAATTTTATGTGAGGACATGACATACTATTGGTCACAGCACAGAGTAAAGTTCAGGAGGCTGATAGAAAAGCTTACATTTTGAGTAAGATCTCTTGGTGAAGGTCTGCTGAGATTACGAAAGCAGTTGGGGTAGATGTGGTGAGGCACAAGTGGCTTGAGAGCTCAGACTTAGTGGAAGGTTCACTCTATGGGCTGCAAAACTGATGGCATGATGTTGTGTATGTGTAACATCACTCCCCTCTACTCCTCTGCAGTGTCAACCTAACTGTGGAGAATAGGCTACTTTAAATTCAGGCCAGGGATCAAATGAAGCATCATTTGTAAAGGGGCCCAGGAAATATGCTATCTCAGCTCTGCCTAGTCTCTGGCTCTGGTTAGTTCCCAGTGCTGTCAACTCTGAAGGATTTTGATGTGAATCTTGTGTTATTTCAGTGCAATCAAAATTAAATACTTTGGAAAGCTTTGTTTTGTGAAAAATTCTGAGATTTGGATTTGATTCAATTTGGAGTGATTCCATATGTTAAGTTCTTGGAATTTCTTATAGGAAATACCATTTTTCAACCAACTCTACTTCAGAGGGTAAGACAAAGCTCGTTGGCAGCAGAGCATGAAGGAGGCTCTGTGTCACCATCTTTGTTTTTGTTTTTCTTCAGACAAATTGAAGTTTGCCAGGAATGTAAGTAAGAAAAGCCTTTTATTTCCTAAAAGCTGCAGGCTTCCAGGTGTTCTGGCTTTCTGTCATTACCAGTCTTTTGATTTGCAAAGGCAAGAGGCAATGTCTAGTCTACTTCAATCTGTCTTATGAACAGCTCCACAAAATCCCCAGCAATAAACCAGGAAAGGCTATGTTTGTACTGTTTCTTTATTCCTTAAAAGCAGAGTAGTTGTTTTTCAGTTTGGTCATACCCTAAAACATACTCACAGGTAGGCTGAATGTTCCAAGTGTGCCAAGTAATCACAAAAATCAAATGATAGATTCATGAGTGGCTTCTAGGGCAAGTGAAGAGGACTTTACTTAGAATTAAGCTCACCCAGGCTGATGCTGGTGATACACTACGTTCTTGAGGTCCTGTGGGATGAAGGCACTTAAGCAACTGCAACGATTATATGCAGTATGGAAATATCTGCTTTACACATAGATTGGCAGATATTGTACTCTCATGCCTGAATATATTTCTCCATACTCATTCAGCTCATAACTTATTATGAACATTTTTTATTCTTTCTTGCTAGCATATGTCTGCTTTTATCTCATCCATTACTGGCACATGTATCCTCACAACGTAATGCCATAGCGGCCATTTTAGTGTAACAGATGGGCAAGAGGATTATTTGTCTTGATGCTTCATTCAGGAACCACATTTTGTTTGTATTTTGTATTGACATTAAAAAGCTTTTCAACCAATGGGGTTTTTCTTCTGAGTTAGTTTCATTTTATTTTATTTTTTAGTGATCCAAAAAGACATATTTTTTCTTTTTTTTGTTTTTCTTCTACTTCAAGAACAGAATGATAGCACTGCCTGGGGGTTACCCATAGCAGTATGCTAACTTCTAATGCAAATCAAACACAAAGGCTGATGAGGAAGAGATGCAAGATTGCTGCTGTACCATTGGAAATGAACCTTCAACATGAAAATCAAAGGCAGTACACCCAATAATACAAAGGAAGAAGAAAATTAGAAAGAAAGCTGTCATAATTAAAGAAAAACAGGAAAAAAATTAAGAAAATAAGCAGATTCTTCAGAAATCAAAACAGATTTTGAAATTCACCAGAGAGGAATGGAACCCCCAAAGTGTGGGGGTCTTCTAACTGCATATAAATGTGCACGGTTTGTGTCTGTTTCTTCCTTTGGAGCACTGAAAGTTTATGCTTCAGGCATGGATGACTTGATCATCATGTAAGTGGTCTTCATGGTGAATAGCATGAATAGCCCTGAATTGAATGCAGGAGCTTCCTTGAACTTGCCTTGTTCAGGATTTCACACTTTTAGCAATCACTGTATGATAATAAAGCTAGATTACTGTGTTTAACATATATCTGTAGAAAGAGATTCATATTCCTAGAGCTAGCAGTCCTCACCGAACACATAAATCAAAGGACAGTTTTACTGTCTGAGTAATAGTATGGCTGGAATGCACCACTGGGGACTGACATCCCCTTAGTGAAACAACTGACACTAATTGAAAGAGAAAAATCTGGATTGAGATGCACAATTTTAAAGTCACTAGACTGCAGAAATCTCCAACTTGGAATTGAGATCAGCCAAATTTTCTACTTTCAGAGTGGGGACTAAAGTAAAAAATGTCCTAGAAGGTAATTTATGTCAATTTCTATGTAACTACAAATTAAACCCCTTTTTTGAGTTCGGTCAGTTTAGGAAAATCTTGAAACTCCTTTTTCTCAGTTCACCATTACTGAGAGATGCATTATTAAAATCATTGATGACTGGTATCAGTGACCATTAACAGTGAGATGGTAAATTTGCGTTCAGATGATCATCATGAGAATTTCAGGAACTTCGAGAAACACTAATAATGTCCACAGAAACAATTTAATCCTACTTCTACTGGTGAGTTTCTCCATAAACTTACATATAAACTAAGACTAGAAACATGCTGGCCCATACTTTACATAGCACTGTTCCTTTTTATTACATACAAGAGAGGTATAGGATATATTCAATTTTCTCCTATTTTCTTACACCGAACAACTCAACCAGAGACTAGAAAAAGCAAAGCACCTGCATTTATAAATTATATAGAGATTTTCTGTTTGTGGAGAATTTCCAACATTCAGCTTACTGAGTTCTATAAAAGTGTCTAGAAAATGCAGTAAATAAAAATTTGTTAGCAGAACATGATAAAACAGTAAAGTAGGCTGCAATTTAATTTTCCTGGTGACATCATTATAACAGATCATTTAAAAAAGCTCAACATTTTTACATTTTGCTCATTTCTTGAGTCTAGTGGACATTGAAACAAACATATGCAAACCTAAGTAAACTTTGGAATGTTGGTATTCACTTGATGCTCCAATTACTTCTAGAAAGTTTGGGTTACCTAAAAATGTTTCTGTTTGATTCATCTTCTCCCCCAACCTTTTCTGATTTCCTGGATTTCCTGGTTATTCAACTGAGCACAAATTGCTGTTCATACAGATGCACTGCCATGATTTCTGATTTGCAGGCTGTCACTCCCATTAATAACCTACTAGGCTGTCATGCTGTCATTCCTTGTTGCTGCAGCGATTTGTTTCAAACATAGGGGCTGATTCATGAAGAATAAAAAAAGTAGTTGTCCTTTTTTTCAGGAACCTCAAAATATTTGTGCAGAAAATGTGTGAAAAGCATACACACCACTTTTACCCTGAAGCCTGTGATTGCCAAACACCCAACTACTTTTCCTGAGAGGGAAGAGAAAGAATATAGACTGGATTCTCCACTCAATTTTTTTCTATTTGAAAACTAAACACTTTTAATAAAATATTTCCATTGTAAAGTACCCTGAGTTCAATTACAGACCTATGATGCAATAACTCTACAGAATTATTCAGTGCTTAAACACTGATATCAAAGCTGGTTTGGGGTATTTAAAATTCTTTTTTATTTCTCACCATGTCCTTCTCAGAAGTATAAATGACAACTACCTTAGCAATAAAAGAGAAAAAATTGTCAGCAGCCTTTAGTCTTTCTTTTTTTTCCTAATTCAGAGATACTTAGCTGAAAATCGCAATCAGTGATATTACTGCAATTTTACATAGAATTCATTGCTCAGTATCTCACTACACTTTTGAGCTACTGCATGACTGGTAAAGATCAGATAATTTTGGAGATGGGCAAGACCTTGCTTTAGAAAGAAACCAGCTTGTAACTTCCACACAAAGGAGAAAAAGAACTGAGACTCAACCAAAAACACCTAAAGAGGTTTTGAACCACATGGAGGAGTCCAGAGAATCCGTCCATCATGTGGAATCTGAGGCTGATGTCTTGTTTGAGAGGTGATGCTGATGACTGCAGGAGAACAAGGGTGGTCCATGTGTTGTGCCTGTTTTCCAGCACAGCATGGGCATCATGTTTGGGCATCTGGCTCAGAAGCAGTGGGTCCAGCTAGTGGCCCCATCTCTAAACCCCTCATCCCAGCATTTGCCATTCAGTTCACATGCCATCAGAATTTCAAGGAGCTGTAGCTGCTGGGAGCTGAGCTCTGGCACTTCTTCCACCACCAAGGTCTGATTGCTGACACATCTCTCAGAGAAACAGGCAGAAGGTTTCTGAAGAAGGGAAAGAAGTAAGAGAACAGCACAGGTTGCTCATGTAAATCAAAACTGGGAGAAAAGGCAAATGCAGGAGCTGTTTGGATCTTAGCTGCTTGCTGGATTCAGATTTCCTATTTGCCTTCTATCACCCCTGAGCTGCTTCTCTCTAGCCTAGATGTGCTGCTTGAGCAGCGTAAAAGTGTCTGCTCCCCTGCATCTTCTCTATCCCCACTACTCCCTGTCTGCACCAAGCACTGCCTACAGTTGGCTGCTAATGAGTGAACTGCTTTAAAATAACTATTTTAAAATACTTAAATCATTAGGCTGAATTTGTAAACTGCAATTTAAACCAACATTTTAAAGAGGCAGCCTCCCAACTGCAGCCTTATTGTTATCTTCTGCAAGGCTTATACATTAATCCATTTGGAAATTTGTCCCTGCTAAACAGGATCAGCAGTCAGTCTCAAACCTGTCAATGCAACAGTATTTTCTAAATTGATGTTTAATTAATGAAGAACTATAGCAACAGGTTCTCTTTCTCCTCTTTTAATTTGATCTCCATGGCATTATCAGAACCTAAAGCTTCCACTAGGCATATATTCCTACAATTTCCTTGTCAGTGGAAATGTATATTCATTTTAGACTTGTGGAGGCAATTACAGTAGCCACCAGTTGCCTACAGCAGCTAATCAAAGTGATAACCTGCAAGTTCTCAAAACCCCGTGAGACAACCCACTTGCCTCCAGCTGATGAATGCCAAAAGAGCAGCATGGGCCCACCAGTAATGACACCATCATCTAATAGTTTTTAACTAACCCATGGTTTTATAAAGACTCTATTAATATCTCATAAAAAAGAAGTCTAGATAAAATATTCTACTAAGAGGAGTTTTTTAAAAGGGAAATACCAGCACTGATGTAAGTGTCCATTGTAAAATATTGAGCTGATATTTTCCTACTTGTAACCTTTGTGCTTCTTATGTTGTGAAAAGTGATGAAGTCTTCCTCAACTATTTTCAAGCATGTGACTAACCTCAGAGCAATATGCTAGCATGTCCTTGCCTGTGTCTAGCCACACAGCCAAATGTGTGCTTCATCTTAAACAAATGACAAATTCCACCAATTTTAAAAGATTCAAGGGCTTAAAATTAAATGTATAGGACCATATTTGAAAAGTGGACTATCCCATAGCCTCCCCATCATTAGTTTACACATCAATTGCTGTTGCCAATAACTGCCATAAGCATAAAAAATTTTACAGGGAAAAAAAAAGCATTTATAAATATAAATACCTCATAATTACTTGCTAGCAGATTTTTACCACATTGGTAGGAAACCTTAAAGTTCTTCTCCATGACCAGTTCATTGTTTTTAGTTAATAGTAAATAGTTAGTTTAGTTTAGTTTGTTTAATAGTTAGAACATAGGCATACTTGGCAACAGTATGATCCCCTCCACAATATGCATGAAACAAACATATGCTCTACTTTTGCTTTTTCAGTGTATTTCAGAGTTGAGTGCATAAAAATTTAAAGAGAATTAAAAGAATTGAAAACAGCTGCTCAGACCTTTACTTCATTCAATATCAGAGACTTTGCAACCAAACAAAATCACACCTTTGTGGTTTCGTTAAGACTAAAAACAAATGCAAAAATACCCACCACAGAACCTCCTTCCCCCTGAAAGGCAAAAGGTACCCAATGAAGAAATTCTTGCTGGATGCACTGTTACTCTAATCTAGTTATAAAATATGAGGTTTCTCTTTAAGGCTTCCGGCCAGGTTTTGACACTGGATTTCAGGATATTCTAATTAGCTGCACTCCCAAAGGAGGCGTTCCTGGCTTCTTCCTTGCATAGGCAGGACTCCTGGAGGACTCCAGGCTGCAGGCTGCAAGGAGAGTGGGTTAGGTTTGTACATTTCCTACCCATGTTGCTCTCATTGTCCAGGGAACAGACTTTTGCTCTACCATTTCCTAGTCTCATTAAAAAGTTGGTGAGCTTTTAAAAGCTGCAGTTTCCACTTTTATGACTGTCACCACCCGCAGCAGCCATTTCATTCTTTGAGAGACACACATCATCATGCTATTATTATTACTTGCTTGCACTAGCTCCCAAAGGACCTGCTGATGAGGTCAGCCTGGTTGCTCAGAGTACTTCTACACAACAGAGGAAGAGGTGATTGCCACCTTGAGAACTCAGGTGATTTCCAGCTCCTGGATCATGCCAGCTCAGTCACATAAACAAAACCATTTTTTTCCCCCCATAGCAAAAGTGAGGACAAAAAGTTTATCTGAATTTGAAAAATCAAGATTATAAAAAAAGTCTTCTAGTATCTTTCTCTCTGAACAGCACCAAGACGAAGGGTCCTCCCCAGCTGCAGCGATACCTGCTCAGGGCCATCCTTACTCCAGCACCAGGATAGCAAAGCCAGTGGTGAGGGGATAAGGGATGGGCTCTGATTCTCCACATCTGAGACATGCATTCATCCCCCTTGGTGAGCCATCTCAGGAATCTGCTGCCTGATGCCAGGTCTCCTCTGCTCACAAATACACTCTTAAAGAGGGTCTGTTTGAGACAAAAAGGGTATATAACATCAGAATTTTACTGCTGGTTATGTTAATCTTTTAAGAGATTGCAACACCCTGAAATAGCTGTGAATAATGAGCAAAAGGCAGGTACAGTGGAAAAAATGAAACTACACACCATGTAAAAACAGATATCAGATGTCTCATCTTTACAGGAGCAAGTACGTATCACACACATACACAGTTTTTCACTAGCTACCTCCTGTACACCAGCAATACCTGAAGCCCAGAAACCCTATTCCTGTCATATATTTGAAGAAAATTCAGAAGTAAGAGAACCAGAATTTGCCCTGAACAATTGTTACAAATAGCAACCCCAGATAAGGAACGTCTTTCCTTTCTAGGTCATCAGGAGCACCTTTTGTGAATTACATACATTTAATTTGAGAAACAGAGAGAGCAACCAAAATCATTCTCACACCTATATTTCAACAGGTGTTTTGCAAAGTTTAACTTTTTATACTTTAGAAAGTATGGAATAAGACATTCAACGTCCATATCCCAGATATCTACTGAAATAAGATGATGCTCTTAAAACTTGATTTCACCTTCTTCCAATAGCAGAGAGACTTGACACCTAATGGACAATAGTAGCTGTCAGCTTTATGCAGCCATATCTGTAGACTTCAGACAATTATCTGTAATCAATAGCTGTAGCATCATGGTAATAAAATTATAGTACTTACATATAATCACATTTATGCTCAAATATATCCAGTTCCATTCAAAGCATATATCAATGGAGTAAATCTTAGTAATTTTCAATGGAGAGGAGGGAAGGTCAGATCCATGCTTTTCAAGAAATTTAGTTAAAAAAAATTTCCTTTTCAGCTTACCTTCTAATATTGTCATCTTTTTAGGTTTTTTGGTTAAAGCCTTTACAGAAGTGTTAATCCTGTGCACATAATTCTTTATTTTTCTACTGAAAGAAAAATCCTTGCAATTATATGCATATGAATAAGAATAACACAGTTTATAATGTGCTGATTCTGTTACTTAAGGTCAGAATTTAGTGGATGCTCTTGGATTCACAATTGTTTGTAAGTCCACTAAGATGAATTTTTCATGTCAGTATGAAATAGGTCTATTATATTTTTCAGTTTGGCTTTCCCTGTTCAGTTTCAATGCTGCTTCTCTCTGCTCTTTTTCTCTTCTCCTTCTGTTCTTTTATTTCCTGGTCCTCTGTTCTCTCCAGCTTTCTCTTTTAATTTTCCTTCCTTCTACTTTTTGATTCTTAGAACTGATACTGAAGATAGTTTAGCATTCAGTGCAGAAAAGATGTTGGAGTTGATGAAAAGAAGACTCTTTTTTTCACTTGTATAAAGACACTGTAATACTTTAGCTGCATTGATCCTGATTTCAATAGTTACAGGTCCTGTCCCTATGAGACAAAGTCCTGACTCCAAGTCACTCTGCTGCTTAGAGGTGGAGTAAAAAGGGACTCAAAAAAATCCTAATGTGCAGGTATCTGGGTGAGTTTTCCATGGATCACTTATGCTGCTGAAGTACATTAAAAATCAGAGCTGTGCAAGCAGTAGCAGGTCAAGGACTAACAGGATCAGCCTTTTTCCTTTATGACTTACATGTGCAGGCTCTTGTCAGCATTTTTTTCTATTTCAAGAAAAAACAGCTTTCTCAAAAGACACTCCAGAGTGTTTATGGTGGGAGATCCAAATTTCTACTGGTTTCACTACAAAGAATACTTTTTAACAGTAAATTTTCTCTAAAAATTTTCTGTAAAAATTTTTACACATAATTTTTCTGAACCACTGTTACCTGTAGCTGACATAATTAAAGCAGTGGACATAGATAAAGAAGTTAGTTTAGATACACCTATGAAGAAGACAGATCTATCATTCCTATTGGGATTTCTGAGCCAGTTTTAAGCAAAGTGCCTTAGCCCTCTCAGCAAGATGAAGTCTTCTTGCCTTTCCTGTGGCTTTAGCAACCCACCCAGGATTTGGTGGTGCAAATATGGCCTTATCAGCAGGACATGGGGCAACATGGACTTCAGCCAGACTGCACCATTTGTGCCTTCTGTGGGTCCCACTGGGCTTAGAGAGAGCATGTTCTCATCCTGGAAAATATGAGGACATATAAGGAGGAGCAGTTTGTCTAAGGCACTCTTCCAAAAGCCACAGAGACTGGGGGATCCTTTTGCAGATCGTCCTGAGAAAACTGCCCCTGACCTGGACCAGGAACTGAGGCTGCTCCGATTCCCCTTATGTCAGATCTCAGTTGAGTAACATCAAATCTATAATATTTTCTGAAACTGAAGAACCATGCTGTTATCTAAGTGTGTTTAGGTGTGTAAAGTCTACAAAATGCACGGTTTGGGCAAAGATCTCCTTTTGGGAAAATAGGTCTGGTCCTAGAAGAAAGTGAGTAGATGGTCAGCATCTCTTAGGAAATGGTCTTTAATTCTTTAAGTATTAGCTAAAGAAATGACATAGAGCCAGACAAAAGTAATTTAAAAACTAAACAAACCCCCCCAAAAATGAAAAAAAATCCACAACAGCCTAAAGCTGTCATATTCTGAAAGATTTGATTTATGGAGGATTTTTTATTTCCCTTTTTCTTTTCTCTCTTTCTTGCTAACTAGAGTTAAAAACAAGGTAATCACACCGTAATTATAGCTTTGATCAGTTAGTTCTCTGCTGAAGACAAAAATGGTTCTATGTAGGTCACTTGCTGATGCCTAGGTTTATAAAAACAGACTTATGTCATGATAATATCAATTTAAAATCATATGTGGCATACACAAAAAACATATACAAATGTTTCAGTTATTATGACTAATCTCTTATTACATATTTCACTATAAACTGTTTATAAATTATGTTTATTGCCTTATAATTAGTAGTACTAATGGGGCATGATATCAATAAGGTCATTAAATATGCAAACAATAAATAACAGTAGTATTAATGCCACTAAGCAGCAATGCTTGATAGCATCATGTATATTCAGACAGTCTACATTGTTTCTCTGCACTTCAATGCCAGACATGGAATGGTGCCAGTCACTGGTTTAATGAACACTAAGATAAGTGCAGAAGTAGCAAAGTTTGTTAGCAGAGGATGGAAGGAAGAAAAGAAGGGAAGATGGAAGGAGGGAAGGAAGAAAAGAAGGGAAGATGGAAGGAGGGAAGGAAGGAAGGAAGGAAGGAAGGAAGGAAGGAAGGAAGATGGTAAAACTTTCTTTACATCCCAACATATAAGCACTGATGTTGATTGAAAACAAGGAC